>JAKSZT010034045.1:1869497-1933657 GCA_026826555.1 Tolypeutes matacus | reverse complement strand
CATATATCTGATAGGAGCCTAATATCCTGCATATATAAAGAAATCCTACACCTCGAAAATAAAAGGACAAACAACCCATTTTAAAAATGGGCATGTGACCTGAAAAGACACTTCTCCAAGGAAGAAATACAAATGGCTAAAAAGCACATGAAAAAATGCTCAACATCACTTGCTACCAGGGAAATGCAAATCAAAACTACAATGAGATACCATCTTACACCCATCAGAATGGCAGCTATTAAAAAAACAGGAGACACTAAATGTTGGAGAGGATGTGGAGGAATAGGAACCCTCATCCACTGCTGTTGGGACTGCGGTATGGTCCAGCCACTGTTGAGGACAATTTTGCGGTTCCTCAGAAAACTAGCAATAGATCTTCCGTATGATCCAGCAATTCCACTGCTGGGTATATACCCAGAAGAACTGAAAACAAAAATACAAACAGATATATGCACACCAATGTTCATAGCGGCATTGTTCACCATTGCCAAAAGTTGGAATCATCCCCGGTGCCCATCAACAGACGAATGGATAAGCAAAATGTGGTACATACATACAATGGAATATTACTCAGCTGTAAGAAGGAACAAAGTGCTAACACATGGAATAACGTGGATGAATCTTGAGGACCTTATGTTGAGTGAAGCAAGCCAGGCACTGAAGGATGAACAGTATATGACCTCACTGATCTGAAATGAGGAAAGTGAGCAGTCTCTGAGAACCATTGTCTGAAAGATAGGTTAACAAAGGAGAGTAAGAGAAGAGCAGGCTTTGAGCCATCTCCCATATGGACATAATCTATAGTAAAGGGATAGAGTGTGGTTGCATGTTGGGGGATGGGGCAGATGAGTGTTGGTGTTCCTGGGTTTGGTGGTGCAGCACTGGGGGGTGGGTGGATTAGGAAGGGCTGGTTCAAATCCCCAGGGCATGTAACTGTGAATCTTGACATTCCATGGGTTGGGAGAGGGGGTTATCATGGGCCCTGGGGGGCTGGGGAGAAGGGAACAGTCAAGATCTAATGGGTTGTTTGGTGGTCATGGGGAAGTTTTTTCATTACCTTAGAGTAATGGACACAGGACATGGTAAATATCATCAAAATTATTAAACTGTATCATCTAAATTGTAAAGTATACTGTAAATCACTGACAATGTTTAGTTGCTATATTTTGTTATCTGCATAACAGTTATAACAATGCTAACAACCAAAAAAGGGGGGGGCAGAGTTAATATGGGGTGGGGAAGGGGGGGTGGTTTGGTATCTGGGAGTCTCCGGCACTCCGTGTGTGACTTTGCTGTGACCTAAACTTCTTTGAAAATTAAATGAAAAATTGGGAGACAATGGGGATTGAGAGGAGGAAGGTGTCTTGGCACACCAGACATCCGATAACACAGTGATAAAGGGAAGGAAAAAAGGGAAAAAATAAAAGAGAAAGGAAAAAAATGAATATATATATATATTTTTTTAAAGGCATTTCCTTTGCTTTTTTGCCCATTTTTTCAATGTCCCAATCCACTAATTATATTTTATTTTGTTTTGTTCTTTGTTTGATTATTTGTTTTTTTTTCCTTCTCTCTTTTTTTTTTCCCCTGAGTTTCCTTATGTTTGTCTCTTGCATGTACGCTTATCCCACTTGTTTCTTTTTCCTAGTAAGTGTATTTGATTGTTTTATGGACTAAATATTCATGGAGGATTTGGATCACAGAAGCATTGGTAATATGTCTATTCATACATTTTGTCTGTTTTGATTAATATTTAACTATGTCTTCTTTATACATTCTGGACATAAGAACTTTATCAGTTATATGTCTAGTGAATATTATATTCCAGTGCATGGATTTATCTTGATTTTATTAATAATGCAATGTGAGGCATAAATTATAATGTTTTATAAAGGCCTATTATAATTTTCATCTTTTTGATTATGCCTTTAGTGTCAAATCTGTTAAATTACTGAGTAACCTATTTGTTGTCGCTGGTATAAGGGTCATTATAAAGCACGTAATAAGAGACTAGCATCATGAAGATGAAAAAAGACATTAAATCTATCTGATTTTCCTACTTCTTATAATTATTTCTTATAATAAAAACTTTTTATATACCAAATTTTGACAAAAATCAAATTCCAAAATAAAAGACAGCCCTTCACAGTGTCCTATTCTCTGTTAAGTACTTATGACCTTAATTTTATACAACTACCTCCTCAGCCTACTCAGGCTTGGGGGTGCCTGCTTCTTGATGTTGAGGTTGCATAATTATGTCTAAGTCTATGTGCAAACTTATCCCATTAACCACCCCAAGACATATAGCAGAAGGCCCTACTTATTTACTTGAGAAAGGGTCAGTTTTATATTCAGAAGAGATAAAAATATCACAGGGACTATGTATTGGTATAATCCAGCTTTAGCCAAGTTTTCAAATGATCATGGCAGAGAAGGAAAAGACCTGTTTTCTCAGAGTATGGCTTTATAAGGGAAATTCAGGTTAATAGGCTAGATAATAGAGGAGATCTTAGGAACAGATTTGTCCATGGATAAGGAAATCATAGACACTAAAAGGAAGCCACTCACTCCCCAGCATCACTTTGCCCCTTTGCTCATAGGATCCTCAGCATCCTAACTGTATACTACATAAATTTCTTTATATGTTCTGGATAAAATATTTTATCCTGCATATGGTCTGCATGTATTTTATTGTAACCTGGGCCTTGTCTTGTCATTTTCATAACATGATCTTTCACTAAGACAAAAGGATTTATTTATGTCAAATTCTAATCTACCATTTTTTCTAACATAGAGTATGCTTTTGGTGTTGTGTTTGTTATCACAAAACCACAGAAATTATGTACTATATTTTCTTTTAGAATTTTGCTTTTTTTGTTTGTTATTTCATATTTATGTCTATGTTCCTTAATGACCTAAACCATTGTATAAAATACAAGCTATGACATAATGTTAACTTTTTTCCTGGCATATTTGCATCTAATTTGTTGCAAAGATTATACTCTTTCCCTTTTATTTCCTATTCAACTTTGTAAAAAATCATTTCACTGTATCTCTATGGGTCTACTCTAAAATCTCTACTGTGTTAAATTGATTTATTCAGCTTTCCTTTCACAAATTCCATAAATTCTCATTTACTGTAGCTCTAAAGTAATTATTTGAAATGTGTAACTTAACACCTCTAAATTTATTCTTCTTTTTAGAATTGTTTGGCTATCCATATACAGTGACCTTTCCATTTATATTTTAGAGTAGCTTGCTGATAATAACTGCCTCCTATTGTACTCACCCTGGAGCTGGTTCAGTTACTTTGTCAGTCCAGAGTACCCCTGACAGGCTAGAATGATCCATTCATTGGTGAAAGCATAGGAGTGTTTCTAGAGTTTTCTGTTCCTGGAAAACTTATATGAACAGTGATTCTAATTCCTAAAATTTCATAAGAATTGGTGGATTTTATTTTACCAGTCTCCTTGGTGATACCAGCACATATGCACAGACTCCACTCCTTAGAGGCTTAGAATGTGAGGGCAGCCTGCAACTGTGAAATGTAGGGGAACATTATTATAATTCTCATTCCTACACCTCCTGACAAAGCAAATATCATCTGCTGCTGTAGCTATAAAAAAGCAATTAAATATAAGTTCAGCAATATAAAATAGATATAAAAAAGAAAATCATTAGTTCTTACTAACTATATATGTAAACAAATATTAGTAATGTGTTTATTTAAAGCATATTTTCTGATCTAATTAATACATAGGTATGTTAAGGTGAATATATATAATACAGTCAGCATGTAATAATAAAATATAACCAACCTTGCTTCACAGGGTAGGAAGAAGAATCTTTGAACAGAAGCATCAGCAACCACATGCTCCCTGAAGCCACAGAGGAAAAGTGAAGGTCTGTGAAGTATGTGCCCCTTCAAATCACACTAAGGAAAAATAAGTATCATCAAGTGAAGGAAGCAATGAGCCCAGAACGCTCATCTACAGAACACATTGTGGTAGGACTTGTGGTGACCCTGGTTCCAAAGGAAACATCACTTCGTCATGGCAAGGATAAGTTCTCTTGAAAAGAAATTCAAATGTCCACCTGGTGTGACCCCTTAAGAGAGGCAGCATCTTCAGAATAATCATCTTGTGGTAGAAATTCCAGTAGCTTGTTACAATTATGCTCAAGTTGTCAACTATGTAATACTGTGTCTGAAGCCATGTCAGCCATAAAAATCATTAAACAGGAAGTTTGAATCTCTCTAAGGAATATTTTGAACTTAGGGACAGGGTATTCCAAACCAAACTATTCCCTAGCCTCCCCATGCACCTGCCCTGAAGTGGGGCCAAGTTGTGTGGGTCCTGGGTGCCATCTGCAGCCCTGCCCTTTCCTGTCCTACCTGCAGGGCACGTAGATATGTCTGTACTAACCCTGTCTCCCCATCTCTATGCTTCTCATTCAGTAATACACAGCCACATCCTCAAGAATCTTGGGGATCAGCTTCAGAAAGAACTGGTTCTTGATGTGTCTCTGGAAATGGAACTGTGGCTCTTGAGGGATGGGTTCTAGTATGTGTTTCCACCATAGCCCATATCTGCTCAATGTACTGCCACCCCTTCCACTGTGGCTGCCAGATCAACTTCAAGGAGTATCTGCTGAAAAAGAAATAGCAAATCTACTTCAGGTTTATAACAAGGAGAAAGGTAAGAAAAGCAGAAATCAAAGGGAGTTGTTCACATGTGGGTTGGAAAGTGATGGGAAGAGGAGCTTCATAGATCATTTATCTATAGTTGTTAGTGTGTAGATATATCTTCATAAAGTTTCATGTAAGACCTCAGGAGAGAACATGCCAAGTATGTTGTGCTTATTGACACATCCCCATGCTTTCTGACATTTCTCCTGCTATGGAAGGAGAGGACCTGTGGTCAGTGAATACAGAGCTTGTGTCCACCCTGGGCCTCAGCCCGTCACCCTCTTCCTAGCACTCCAGAGAAAGGGAAGCCCATAAACACTTATCATTTTTATACAAATGTGTCTCCCACATGCAAACCAAGCCCTGAGCTTCTAAGTGAAAATAAAGCACTCAACCATTTGGAGTGCTTTGCATTTTCTCATTATTGAGAAGAGGATAGTCCAACCTGGGAGAATTAGGAATTGCCCACAAGCTCTCCTGTAGGCTTGTGTGGTAGGAGCACAAAACTGAACAGCAAAATATGGCTGCATTATATGCTGCTTCTTACACAGAATAACTAGCTACTTAAAAGTGAAACCCATAGTGGATATACACTCTTTGTGGGAGCTGCAGGAGCTCAAACATAGCAGAAATCTGTCAGCAGAAGCCTACCTTGTAAGATTTCTTACAATATAATTAAGGTTCAGATAAAAGGGACCTTCCAGTTTCTGCTCCTTCTACAAAAAGATTGTACATTGCCAACCTTGTCCTCAGAAGAACAGAAAATCTGAGCAAAACTGATAATCAATAACTCTTCTTAGATCCATCAGAGTAATGAGGTCACAAAGCAAACTGCTGCACTGAAACTGAAGAGACAGATGTTTACAGAGAATCAGAGATTGCTGAGAGCAGAAATCTCTAGAACCAGGAACTAGTTAAAACATTTAAACTGTAATTGACAAATTCTTGGAGGCTGATCAAGGCTTGACTTAAAAGTTAAGCACTTGAAGAGTTGGGCGCCAGTTGTCCCGGCCCGCGGGACATCAACGAGGACCCGAAACCTGCCGAGAAAGAATGGTGGGACAAGAGACGCAAAGAATGACAGAAAGACAGTATTCTGATCAAGCTGCAAATTTTATTTGAGGGAGCAGGGCTTATATGCTGTTTGGAGAGAGGAAGTGAGTCGGGGTCGGGTGGCGCTCCGGGATTGGAGGGTGTTATCGCTGGAGTAGTGGGCAGATCTTACTTTCGCGCCCTGCGCCTGCGTACTTGTTGCATTCACCTGGGCAGTGGCAGGAACCGGAGAACAAAGGAGCAAGGAGGAAGAAGAACAAGGAAGTGACAAAGCAGATTTTGTGTCTGCGCCATGTTGTGGCATCCGCCATGTTGCGCCATGTGACCACAGGTTGCTATTGCTTAGGTTGTTGGCACCTCTCTTGGCAGACTCCAGTGACGGCTCCCAACAATTTAAACTGTAATTGACAAATTCTTGGAGGCTGATCAAGGCTTGACTTAAAAGTTAAGCACTTGAAGACCTCTCCAGGCCCTGCTGCTCCTCAGCTTTGTCAGAGTTACCTCTAGGAACCCCAACAGGTTCTCATATTGAAGAAAGGAGAAAAATCTCTTCTTGTTCAGGGCAGGGAAAGGTGAAAATTAACCATTCTGAAATTTTTCCAGACCATTCTGTTCTCCTTAGAAAGATCCTGCCCTCAAAGGAAAGTAATTTAACTCTCCTGAAGGTCATAGCAATTGACTCTGGATGGTGTTATAATACATACTTTTTTCCTTTTCTCTATACTTTTCTGCATCTTCTACAATAAGAATGATTACTTTGATGTGAGAAAAAAAATAAATAAATGAAAAGAGAATGTTAGAAATCAAGAGCACTAAGAGAAAAGAAGAATGCCTTTGAAGGGTTCATCAGTAGACTGGACACAGGCAAAGACAGAATTAGTGAGCTAGAAGATATATCAATAGAAATTTGCCAAATTGGGAAAAAATAGTAAAAAGAAAAATAAGAGAATAGGATATCTAAGAAATGAGGTATAATTACAAAAGTTATAACATATGAGAAATTGGAATACCAGAAGGAAAAGAAAGAGAGAAAGAAGCAGAAGAAATATTTGATGTAATAATGACTATTTTAGAAATTGAATGAAAGACACCAAACTGTTGACCTAAAATTCTCAGAGAACCCCAAGCAGGTAAGTACCCAAACATTCCACCTAGGTATAGCATATTCAAACTACAGGGAAAAAAACAGAGAATAAATTTTGAAAGAAGGCAGAGTGAATGAAATAAACAAACCAATCAAAATGAAACATGTCTTACCTAGGGAGGAAAAATGTTAAAATGGCAATGGACTTCTGACACTCTGCAAATGGGAAGAGAATAGAGTGAAACAAATAAAGTGGTGAAATAACAAACATCAACCTAGAATTCTGTATCCAACAAATTTACCCTCCAAAGGTGAAGGAGAATTAAAGAATTTTTCCTACAAGCTGAAGCTGAAGGAACTTGTTGCCAGTAGACCTGCCTTGCAAGAAATGTTGAAACACATTCTTCAGTGAGAAGGAAAATGATATAGTTTTTTGTTTTAGTCTGCTACCGCTATGAAAGCATTATGCAAGTAAAGGGTTGGCTTTTACAATAGAGATTTATTAGCTTACAAACTTACAGTTCTGAGGTCATGAAAATGTCCACATCAAGGCATCATCAGTGATGCTTTCTTCCCAAAGACTGGGTTCCAGTGATCATGGACACCTCTGTCACATGGCAAAGCACATGATGATGTCTGCTAGTCTCTCCCTTCTCTTCCAGGTTTCATTGCTTTCAGCTTCTGCTTCCATGACTCACCCTCTCTCTTTTCCAGTTTATGAAGAACTTCAGTAATAGGATTAATATCCACTCTAGGCCAACCTTAACTAAGGATCAAAGGATCCTATGTAAATAGGCTTACACTCACAGAAATGGAATAGCTTTAATAGCTTGCTTTTAGTAACACATAGCTCCAAACTATCGCAGTGAGAAACTCAGATGTATACAAAGAAGAGTGCTGAGGGAATAAATAAAATTAAAATAAAATATTTTGTTTCTCTATCTGTAATTATATAACTGATAACAGTTACTTCAAAATAATAGGAATAATAATATTGGATGATGATATAGCATATGTGTAAGTGAAATGAATGTAGGCAAGAGACAGTAAGGAGGAAATGAGAATACTGTTATGTATCACCTACACTATCTGTGCTATGATATATGATCTTTGAAAGTATATTTAGTTTACTTGTAAATGTATATTGTAAACTTTAGGGAAACCACAAAAATGATTTTTAAAAAAGAGGTAAAATTGATATCCTCAGCAGAAGAAAAATAGAGTGATATCTGATGTTTAATTAAATCAAAGAAGGCTGAAAACAAGTGAAAGAAAACAAATCAAAGAACACAGGCCAAGAAAAGAAAACAAAAATATGATAAATATTAACCCAACTATATTGATGATCACTTAAAATGTGAATGGAATCATAATTCATTAAAAGATGCAGACTGTATGTGCATTAAAATAACACAAATATATTTTGTCCATGATATCCACTTTAAATAAAAAACAAATACAATGAAAGTAAAGGAATGGAGAAATCAATACCCTGCAAAACCTAATTAAAAGAAAGCACAAGTTGCTATATTGAATGTCAGATAAAACAGACTTCAGAAAAAGGAAAATTATCAGGGATAATTTTACATAATGTCCAAGGAGTCAATTTTCCAAAAGACATAACAGTACTTAATGTGTATGCATGTAACAAGAGAGCATAAATGTACTTTAGACAAAAAAGGATACAACTGTAAGAAGAAAAAGCCAAAACCACTATTAGACTTGAAGACGTTAATGCACTTCTTTCAGTAGCTGGCATATCCACAAGCATATATTCATTTAGGATAGAACTGAAGTGAGCAGCAGCACCATCAATCAACTAGTTTTTAATTGACATTTATGAAATATTTCATCTATCAACAGCAAAAAGAATATTCTTCTCAGTTTCACATGAAATATTCACCAAGATGGACCATATAACACACCTTAACAGATTTAAAAGTATAGAAATCATGCAAAGTATGCTCTCAGACCACAATGGAATTAAACTAGAAAGTAAAAACAGAAAGATGGCTGTAAATACCAACATCTCTAGAGATTGAACCAAACACTTATAAATAGCACATGGGTCAAAGAAGTCAAGAGAAATAGAAAAGATATTTTGGAAATAAATATACAGCTATTATAATTTGTTAGATTCTGCAAAAGGAATACTTAGATGGAAGTTTATAGCGTTGAATACATATATTAAAGTGGAAAAGAGATGTAAGTCAATCATCTAACCCCCACCTTAGGAAACTAGGGCAAGAAGAGCTATATATACATCAAGCAAGCTGAGGACAGAAATAGATAAGGTGTCTGTTTCTTTATTTGTTTACTGTGTGCACCCACAGCCCAGTGCAAGCCAAGAAGGAAGGAGACCTGTCTTTAGTTCAGAGTTGTATCTCCAGGACCCTAGACATATAGTAAATAATCAATAAATATTTGTCAAATGAAATAATTAAATTTGTGAGCTTACTTTATTTTTATGGTTTTATCATTGTCAAAAACATAAGGATCTTATACTGAAATTTAGTTTGTAAACATTTGATTAATATTGTGGTAAAATTAATTCAGCCATTCTCATAAAACCTTTGCTAGAATACTTAAAGTTGCATTATTCATAACAGCCAAGATGGGTAAGTGACCTAAATATTGATCAACTGATGAACAGATTTTAAAAATGCAGTAAATTCATACAATGGAATATTATCAGCCATAAAAAGTAATGAAGTACTGATACTTGCAACAATAAGAATTCTTGAAAATATTATGCTAAGTGAAAAAGCAAGAGACAAAAGGCCACATATGTATGACTGCAATTATGTAAACTGTGCAGAGTAGGTGAACATATAGAAACAGAAAATAGATTAGAGGTCACTAAAGGATAAGGGAAGGGAAGTGGGGGCAAGTGACTGTTATGGGTCAAGGGTTTCCTTTTAAGTTGATGAAAATACCCTGGAACTAGATAGTGGTGATGATTGAACAACCTTGTGCCTACACAAAAACCCATTGATATTGTGCACTTTAAAAGACAGAATGGGAGCAAGAGGAACAATCTACAGCCACCTGGTACTGGTGAATGCCCATTAGTTGGGCTGACCCAGGCAACACTTCCTATGTAGTGTGGGAGAACGCTGAAGGCACATTTCTCAACTGGGATCATTTCTCAGTTCTTTTCCATACTTCCCCACCCTATTGTTCCCCCCCTCCAGGCCCCACTTACATAAAAAGGCAGTAAATTTTTTCAGGGTTCTTGCAGCACTGAGATACTTGCCTTCATCTGCACTGAGACATCTGACTTACAAAGCACTTTTCTTGGGAAAATGGAGCAAAAGGGGAGCCAACATTTTCCTTTTTGGCCTCTTGCTTATATGCATGCAGGAAACCATTAAATATTTGATTGCTCTGTTCATTACAGCTTGTCTTAATCAACTGTTCCACACCTATTAGTTCAGCTCCTGGCAGCTCTACATTGTTCTTCTCATTGGGAAGAAATAAAGGGCCTGGGTGTGGGTTTAATGGCAGGAAAAAGAGGCAAATAATTGATCACATTAAGCATATATTCTCTCTATATCCAATTCATTTTGTTCTTTGTAGAATAAATGCAAATGATGGATAAAAAAAAAAAAAAAAAAAAAAAAAAAAAAGAGGCAAATATTTTGGAAGTGGGTGAGGCAGAATCCAAGCTGGAAGATGACAGCCCTGCCACTAGCACAGCAGGTCTGAAGTTTCTGTAAATACAGGTATCAGGACAGATCAAAGTTTTGTGGGCACTGAAGCTTTAATGTTTGGGAGGTTTCAACTTAATGAACCACAGGTAAGATATGCCTGCAGCCACAATTGCAATGGGCTCCACATCTGAATCTTCAGGTCTTCCCTTCTATTAAAGTTACAGTCAAACATCAACCACAGCCTATGGGACCTGTTCCAACACATCCATGCTCACGCTGGCCACCAATCAGATATGCTCTTCCCAACATGCCTGTCTCACCACCTGAATAATTCCCAGTGACTCACTTTGCTGTCCACTCCTCCAGGAAGCCTGCCTTGATTTGCCCATCTGGAGTGGGTACCTTTTCATATTCCCATAACACATCCTCATCATCTCTAGGTCAGCACTTACCAAGTTGGTAGCCCCAACTCAATTGCTCCCCAGGTGTCAGTTCCAAGATGGCTTGGATAGTCCTTGACACCCTCACCCATGGTGCCAGACATCCAGAAGGGAGGCCAGAGAGGCTCTGGGCATCTGGAAGAGACCTGATTACTTCTTTTCAGGTTTGTGAACTGAAATAGTCACTGAAACTGGCCAATATCTTACATGACACAGCAGGAGTTATTCTAGCATCTGCATCATCAAGTCTATTCAGGATGAATTCTGTAAACCCTATAGGCTTGTTTCACATGTACTTAACACATAAATTTAGACATAGAAGAATTACAAGAAAGGGATGGGTGTAGTATTGAATACAATGCTACAAGTCCCAGGTGTCTAGAGCCCCTCTGACCCAAAGCCTATCATTTCAAGGTTTTCTTAGTGCTGGCACCAGTCATGTGTGCCCTGGAACCTTGGGGATCACTATGCCCATCAGCTTGGCATATTTCCCCTTCCCTATGTATGAGTCCAATGCTATCTTGTAAGAAGAATGGGTTCCACTGCCCCATAGAAAAACTGCCTCCAGCCACTTCCTCAGTTCCCCCTGCTCATTACCCTGGTTTCGCTCCTTCTCTGGCAACTTGAGGGCTCAGGATTAACACTGGTACACATGGTGCCACCCTCAACATGTGCCTCCCAACCTACCATCCATGAACTGGGAGGTGAAAAGGAAGAACATACTGGATTTCCACCCCTGATGGCCTGCTCCTGCCCAGATTGGTCCCACTGATCATGTCTCCCACACACTGGGAGGGGGATGGGATGTAAGGTTGTCCAGGAAGGATCACAATGGTTGCATGTGCTGAATTGTTAAGCCATGGCCACCTGTGTTACCTTTGGGTACCTCCTGGCTAATGGCCAGATTCTTCATGGCTGAGGGCTGAATTAACATCAAAAGTGATGGAAAAGGGACTCATTCTTAGTTTTCTTGAGGCTGGAGCCTTGAGACCTAGGACTGCAGCAGGAGAATGTATTGCTATCTTGAGTGTCTCCTGCCAAGTGAACTGTGTAAGGAGCTGTCTGTGGAATCTGGTTGCCTGGTTACCATAGTTCCAAGCTCTGTTGGGTTCTCTCACCAAGGAAATGAGGTCACCTCCTTAGGTCCCCTTACCTGGGCCTATTCAACAGAAAAGAACTCCATGAAGGACCCTCTGCATTACTGACTGTCCTCCTCACCTAGATCATCCTGTTAACGGGACACAGTTCTGCCAACACACCCTTTTCTACAGCTCCCTGGGAAGGTCTGAGTTCATCTCAAGTGCTGGCTAGGAGGTGACCCAGCTGGTTTCAGGGTTGGGGTCCTTGTTGTGCCCTTCCCTCCAGGTGCCAACATGCCTGGGAAGCATCCATTCAATGTTCCCACTTCTGGAGCCTTTACAGCCATAAGCAGCTGCAATCCTGGGGGTTACAAGTCACAGCCAGTCAGAGTAAGAACCTTGAACAGCCCAACTCAGGGTGGATTTTGGAGGTGGGGAGTAAATTTCATGTTTTACCAAAAGCTGGTCTGGGAAGGTGATGTGTAAGGTGTTTTGATTTCTTAGAAGTTGGGAGGAGAATTTAGGGAGAGGCAGTTAAGAGACTCAGACTGTCCCAGGGGGAGACCTAGGTGGTCCTAAGAGTCTGAGGCTGAAGAATTTTCAGGGTGCCATCCAGGGCACAGTCTTCTATCTGGGGACATCCTTACCCAATTGATTTTGGTGGACTAAGTGATGTAGGAGTATGTGGATGCAAGTAAGCCTGGGGTCTGCATCAGGGTAGTGAGGCATCCCTGATGTTTTGGAGGACAGTCCCTTCCCTGAGACCTGAGCTCTCAGAAGTGGGCAATCTGAGTCTCATAAGAGATTCACAGCTTTCCTGGGAGCAGGGTTGCCAAGACCATCTTACAGGCCTGTAAACTGAGGCTAGTTCAAGGGGTCATATCTCCATCTGTCATCAGAGGGTGGGATTGGAGGTTCTGCTTTTCTCTGATCCTGGTCCCTTCTCCTGAATCCCAGAAGCCTGCCTGGGTGCATCCCTGGTCTGGCCTGCCTTTGGTGGACCCTGCAGTAGTGCAGCATGACTGAGGCTGGGGAGTAGTGGAGATGGTAATGGCTGGGGTCATTATAATGGATGCAAACTGTCTGCCTTCCAGGGAAGGATGATCAATTTTGACAAAGCAAGGAAGGTGAACAACTGTGGCATTCATTGTGGGGGGTGGGGCTAAGGTGAGGTCGGTTGGAGGTGGAAATCAGAGTCCTTCCTGGGCAGGACACCACACTGCTACATGCATGTGGCTTTATCTTAGGTTTATGGGAAGAGTTTGATGAGAAGAGACAATGCTGACACCTCCTTCTGCACAGTGGGGGTAGTATGTAGAATGAAGGGCAACTTCCTGGAGGACAAGCTGCTTGAAATCAGCCCTGAGAGCAGGAAGAACATGGAATCATTGCAAGGTCATGTAGAACACTTCCATTGCCCACTAAATACCCCCTGTTCCATCTATTCTATTCCTCCCTCCTCCTTCCCTTGGGACCCATGGCAAATCCCTGACTTTACTCCTTGGATGACAATATTCATAATTACTTGAACAACATTGAGGTCTTGACACACTGGTTAATCTTCCCCTATTAGGAAACACCCATGCTCCTGAGAGACTCCCGCCTCTCTGTTTGTGTACAAATTGGTCCTCCCCAAGGATGGGAGTCCAATTCCTTCCCATTCATTATGTGGGGCTCCACCCAGTGATACAACACATTATGACAAAGTGATCGCTCATACACTCCTAGAAGCCTGTTCCAGGTGTGCCATGTCCCAAATGCCCCCCATCCAACACTCTATACCAGTAACCCTTCCTTGTCATATTGCCATAAAAGCATTCCCAACTTTGTACTTTGAACCACATACCCACAAATCCCAAGTTTCACCTGGTCCTTTTCCCAACCTTCCCCCCAATTCCCTGAACCTTCCATCCCACACTCTCCAATCTACCCACCTGTCAAACCTGCAATACCCAATCCAATAGTATCACCACCCTCCTGTCATATCCCTTCAGTGAGTAACTACATACTTTCACCTTACCATAGATTATGTCCGTATGTGTGTTGGCTCACAAATTTCTTCTCTCTTTCTATTTCCTGTAAAGCTATCTTTCACACAATAGTTCTGTGAGTCTGCTTAATTTGCTTAATTCCTATCAGTGAGGTCATGTATGTTCATCCTTCAATGCTTGGCTTACTTCACTCAATGTAAAGTCCTCGAGATTCATCCATGTTATCCCATGTGTTAGCACTTTATTACTTCTTACAGCTGAATAATATCCCATTGTATGTATATGCCAAATTTGTTTTACCCATTCATCTGTTTATGGGCATTTGGGTTGATCCTAACTTTTGGCAATAGTGAATAATGCTGCTATGAACATGGTGTGCATATATCTGTTCATGACTTTGCTTTCAATTCCTCTGGGTATATACCCAGCAGTGGAATTGCTGGTTCATATGGCAGTTCTATAGTCAGTTTTTTTCGAGGAACCACCACATTGTCCTCCGCAATGGCTGTACAATTCTACTTTCCCTCTCAGCAGTGGATGAGGTTTCCCATTTCTCCACATCATCTCCAACACTTATAGTTCTCATTTTTTTAATAGCTGCCAGTCTAATAGGTGTAAGATGGTATCTCATTGTGGTTTTGATTTGCATTTCCTTAACAGCTAGTATTGTTGAGCATATTTTCATGAGCATTTTAGCCATTTGTATTTCTTCTTTGGAGAAGTGTCTTTTCAAGACAAACAATGGGATTTTTGTCTTTTTATTTTTGAGGTGAAGGATTTTTTAATAGATGCTGGATATTAGGCTCCTATCAGATATACGGTTGCCAAGTATTTTCTCCCATTGGGTAGGCTGCTTTTTATTTTCTTGATAATTAATGTCTTTTGAGGTGCAAAAGTTTTTAATTTTGAGGAGAATGCATTTATCTATTTTTCCTTTTGCTGATTGTGCTTTGGGTGTGAAGTTCATGAAATGATTTCCTATTACAAGGTCCTGTAGATGCTACCCTATATTATTTCCAAGGTCTTTATGGTCTTGGTTTTTATATTTAGATCTCTAATCCATCTTGAGTTGATTTTTTGTATAAGGTGTAAGCTAATGTTGCTCTCTCATCCTTTTGGATTTGATATCCAGTTCTCCAAGCACCATTTGTTGAAGATGTCATTCTCTCCCAGTTGAGTGGGCTTGGTGGCCTTGTAGGATATCAAATGACTGTATATGTGAGGATCTATATCAAAACTCTCAATTCAGTTCCATTGGTTGGTATGTCTATCTTTGTGCCAATACCATGTAGTTTAAACCACTGTAGCTTTGTACTATGTTTTAAAGTCAGGTAGTGTGATTCTTCCGATTTCATTTTACTTTTTCAATGTCTTTGGCTATTTGAGGCTTCTTACATTTTCAAATAAATTTTGTAGTTAGTTTTGCCAATTCATTAAAAAATTCTGTGTTGATATTTATTGGGATTGCATTAAATCTATAGTTTAGTTAGAGTAGAATAGACATCTTAATGATGTTTATTCTTCCTTTCCTTGATTAGGGAATATTCTCCATTTATTTAATTCTTCTTTGATTTCCTTTAACAATGTAGTGTAGTTTTTTATGTTTAAATCCTTTATATTTTTAGTTAAATTTATTCCTAGGTATTTGATTCTTTTAGTTACTATTGTAAATGGTATTTTTTCTTGATTTCCCCCTCAGATTGATCATTATTGCTGTACAGAAATGCTATTGGTTTTTGAGTATTGATCTTATAGCCTGCAACTTTACCGAACTCATTTATAAGCTATAGAAGCTTTGTTGTAGATTTCTCTGGGCTTTCTATGTATAGGATCATGTTATTTGTAAATAGCGCAATGTTTACTCCTTTCTTTCAAATTTGGATGCCCTTTATATCTTTTTCTTGCCTCAGTGCTCAAGCAAGTACTTCTAAGACAATGTTAAATAGGAGTGGTGATAGCGAGCATGCTTGTCTTGTTCCCAATCTTAGAGGGAAAACTTTTAGGATTTCATGATTGAAGACAATGTTAGCTTTGGGTTTTTCATGCATACCCTTTATCATGTTCTGAAAGTTTCCTTCTATTCATATCTTTTGGGGTGTTTTTATCAGGAAATAGCGTTGTATTTTGTCAAATGCTTTTTTTTGCATCTATAGAGATGATCATGTGATTTTTTTTCTATCTGTTTATGTGGTGTGTTACATTGATTGATTTTCTTATGTTGAACCACCATTGCACAACCATGATGAAACCCACTTGTTTATGGTTTATAATTCATTTGATGTGTTGTTGAATGCAGTTAGCAAGTATTTTTGTGGATTTTAGCATCTACGTTCAGTAGAGAGATTGGTCTGTAATTTTCCTTTCTTGTGACATCTTTGGCTTTCATATTACAGTAATTTTGGCATCACAGAATGAGTTAGGCAATGTTCCTTCTACTTCTATTTTTTTTTTTTTTGTAAGAGTTCAAGCAGGATTGATGTTAGTTTTTTCCATAATGTTTGGTAAAATTCACTTATAAAGTGTCTGGTCCTGAACTCTTCTTAGTTAGGAGGTTTTTGATGACTAAGTCTGTCTCTTTACTTGCAATTGGTGTGTTGAGTTCATCAGTTTCTTCTTCTGTCAATGTAGGCTGCTTGTGAGTTTCTAAGAATGTGCCCATTTCCTCTAAATAATCCTTGTTGGCATATAATTTTTCAAATTATCCTCTTATGATACTCTTTATTTCTGTGGGGTCACTCATGATATCCCTTTCCTCTTTTCTTATTTTGAGTATTAGCATTTTCACTCTTTCTTTCTTTGTTAGATCAATTTTTATTGATCTTCTCGAAGAACCAGCTTTTGTTTTTGTTTATTTTTTCCTAGTGCTTCCTTATTTTCTATTTCATTTAGTTCTGTTCTAATCTGTACTTCCTTCTTTCTACTTCCTCTGTGCTTACCTTGCTGTTCTATTTCTAATTCCTTTAAGTGTTCAGTTATGTCTTCAATTTTACCTCTTTCTTCTTTTTTGGTATATGCATTTATGCAATTGAATTTCCCTCTCATTACAGTTTTTGCTGCATCTCAAAAGTTTTGATAGGTTGTGTCATCATTTTGATTCATTTCAAGATTTTTACTGATTACTTTTGACCCACTGTTCGTCTAAGAGTGTGTTGTTAACTTTCATATTTTTGTGCCTATTCTGGTTCTTTGGTCCTTACTCATTTCCAATTTCATTACATTGTGGTCAGAGAAATTAATTAGTATAATCACAATGTTTCTGAATTCATTGAGATTTTTTTCTGTGGGCTAGCATGTGGTCTATCTTGGAGTATGATCCATGTACACTCAAGAAGAATGTTTATCCTGCTGTATTTGGGTGTAGTGTTCTGTATATGAATATTAGGTACAGATTCTCTAATGTATTAATAAGTCTTTGTTTCTTTATTGATTCTCTGTCAAGATGTTCTGTATAATGGTGATAATGGTATATTAAAGTCCCCAACTATAATTGTAGAGGCATCTAGTTCTCCACTTAGATTTCCTAGTGTTTGTGTAATGTATTTAGAGGTGCCCTGGTTAGGTGCATAAATGTTTATGATTGTTCTTTCTTCTTGAAATATTACCATTTTCACTAATATATAGTGCCCATCTCTGTCTGTTACAATAATTTTGCATTTAAGGTCTATTTTGTCTGATATTACTATAGTTACTTCTGCCTTTTTTTTTTTTTTTGGTTATTGTTTGCTTGTAAGATTGTTTTCCTGCCATTCAAATGCAGCCTCCTTGAACCCCCGGGTCTAAGGTGGGTTTCTTGTAAACAACATATAGACAGGACATATTTCCTTATCCATTCTGCCAATCTGTGTCTCTTGTCTGGTGATTTTAATCCATTAGCATTCAGTTTTATTGCTCTCAAGGAATTCCTTACAGTAGCCATATTTTCTTTGTGTTTATATATGTCATATATTGTTTTTATTTCTCTTTTTGTCTTTTTAGTTGTTTTTATACTCTCCTCCAACTCTCTCTCCTATTTTTTTATTTTCTTCAATCTGCAGAATGCCCTTTAGTATTTCTTGAAGTCTGGCTTGTTATTCTCATACTTTCTTAATTTCTGTTAATCTTTAAATACTTTGAACTCTTCATTTTTGAATGCCAGCTTTGCTGGATAGAGAATTCTTGGCTGGAAGTTTTTTTCTTTTAGTACCTTAACTATGTCATACCACTGCCTTCTTGCCTCCATGGTTTCAGATGAGAAATTAGCACTTAATCTTATTGAACTTCCCTTGTGTGTGATGGTTCTCTTTTCTCTTGCTGCCTTCAGTATTTTCTCTTTTTCTTGAGTATTGGACTGTTTGATGAGTAAATGTCTTGGAGAAGGCTTCCTAGTCTTTATAATGTTTGGGGTACACTGTGATTCGTGGGCATTTGTATACATCTTCCCCAATAGAGTTGGGAAGTTTTCAGCCATTATTTCCTCCAACACTCCTTCTGTACCCTTTCCCTTCTCTTCTCCCTCTGGGATGCCTATAATGCATATGTTTGTGCATTTTGTGTTGTCATTCTAATCTCCCAAGTCCCTGCTGGATTTTTTCTATCTTTTTTATCTATCTGTTCTGCTATCAGTTTGATTTCAGATATGCTGTCTTCCACATCACTAATTCTTTCCTCTACATGTTCAAATTTGCTGTTATGTGCTTCTAGTATCATTTTGATTTCTTGGATTGTTACATTCATCACCATAATATCCATTATCTTTTTATGTATGCTTACTATTTCTTCTGTATGTTCTCCCAGTGTCTTCTTAATATCCTTAATCTCTTCCATCACTTCATTAAGTTGGTCCAAGATATTTGTTTGTGCAGCTTTGATTCATTGTTCTATGTTCTGCATCTCTTCCTGGTTTTTAGTTTGTTCATTGGACTGGGCCTTGTCTTCCTGTTTCTTAGCATGGTTTGTAGTTTTTTGTTGCCCTCTGGTCATCTTTTCATTTTGATGGGTTTATTCAGTTGATTATATTCTCTCTTTTCTCTAGAGTTTTATTTAATTCTTGTTTTTGTGTGTGTGTTAAGTTTTCTCTTTCACACTTTGTTCTTCTTATTCTATCTCATTGCTGTTGTCTATGTTCCCTTGAAGGAAAAAATTGGGGCCAGTGAAAGTGAAAGAGGTAATAAAAGTAAATGGATAATAGTAATAATAATGCTAAATGTTAGAAGAAGAACCATAAAAGACCTCACAAAATGAATATTTAACTCATGTAAGCAGTGTATAGTAATAGGAATAAAAAAGTGGATACCAGCAATGAACTAGGAAACCAAATAGAGAAAAATATAGAAAAAATTAAATGCCCAGAATGATAAGGAGAGAGGGAAAGAGAAAAGATAAAAAGAAAAAATGAATAAAAGAAAGAAAACAGGATATATGATATAGAAATAAAAACCAGAAAAATTGAACACTAAATAAAGAAATGTGGAATGTAAGAACAACAACAGGAAGCAGAAGATAGAATGATGAAGGAAGGAAAAGAGGTAGTGTTGGTAGACAAAATCAGTATACACAGAAAAATGGTAATCAAGGAAGAGAAAACACAGCAAGCAAGAATCAAGCCAGCAACACCTCGAAGAATTTGTCTTCATCCAGCTCCCTCCAGATCAATGCCTTGAAACCTCCTTCTCTGTGGGTTCCCCAAACATCTCACTCAAGCAGCATCTTGCCCCCATTCAACCAATTTTTGGTGAGCGAGATCTGTCTATTGCCTTTGAAAGAAAAAAATTATTACCAGAGAAAATGAAAGAGATAGAAGACAGAATAATAGCAATAGTAATAGGGAAGAAAATGGCATCAGTTTAGGAGGAGGGTACTCACTGACTTGCTCTCTGGGGATGGCCAACCATGGACAGGGTCTGGCCCAAGGGTCTGTGCTGTGAGCACACGAAGCAAGAAGCTTGGGCCATCTAGCAGCAGACAGATCGATGGCGTGGAGTGATTGTTGGAGATTTGTGAGTTTTGAGCCTGCCTGTGGTGGTTAACATAGACGGCTGAGCCCCACCCACAGGAAAAATGGCTGGTTTGAGCCATGAATCCTGAGGCCTTGGGTCCCACTCCCGGTGTTGGGGAGCATACTCTGGGGGAAGGAGGACTCTTACAGAGGGTGGATTTGACTGTCTGGATTGCCTAATAGCTTTGGGGAGCAGGTAAGCTGGCTTGAAACAGCACCAGGCTGAGGGGAGAGGTGAATCTGCTGAGGAAACCTGATTTACCCAGCAGCCCCCTGACACTGAGGCTTGGCCCCAAAGGGGCAGAATCAGCCAATTTTTCTTGCTCTGCACTGACAAACATCAGAGCTTTAGCTCTCCTGGGGAGGCCAGGATGTGGGAAGGGCTTGATTAGTTTCCATGAGCCTATTTAGGGTCCCCTCGGTGAAGGGGGTGATATAGCAGAGGAATTCTTTTGGGTACCTTATATGGCCAAAAAAAAAAAAAAAAAAAGAAAAAGAAAATTAAAAAAAAGAAGACAGTCACTTTAAAAAATGAATTCCTATTTTAATTTAGTTTAATACTGAAAATCTGCCTCAAAACATGCAGATAGAACCCTGAAGGGAAATTGATAAATGCAAGCAGACTGAGAGGATCTGCAAGCACCCTAGAAGGAACACTTCCTCTTTAGCTTTGTTTGACTGCTTGCTGGTGTGGTTGTTTGGTTTTTCTCTGTTTATTTCTTATCTCTTGCTTTTCTTTCTTCTTTCCTCTCCCCATTCTGTTTTCCTTCATTTTTTTAAATTAGGTGCTGCTAGCTTACCTCTTCTTTGCAGTGCTTCTTCTTCAGTGATTTCCTATTTTCTGTCTATATTGATATTTATCCCAAGCTATCTCTTATCCTTCCTTCATCTCTCTGCCTTCTGCTTTCTGTTGTGGTTCTTGGACACTGTGCTTTTTCATTAGCCCACAACTTAAGGGTGTCAATTTCTATTCTTTCTATTTTGTTTTCTTCTGTTTTTAAATTCTTATTAGCTTTTTTCTTTTATGACTTTCTTTACTATTTCTCTCCCTACTCATCATTATAGCCTTCTAAATCATTATATATATATTCCTCTATTTGGTTTCCCAGTCCATTGTAAGTACTCCATTTTTTTTTCCTATTAATCTACACTGCCTACACAAATTAAATATTCATTTCACTAAGTCCTATTTGGCACCTTTTCTAACTTTTATCAATATTACTATTATCCTTCTTCCTTTCTCACATCTTTCAATTCCTCTAGCACTAAATTTTTGCCATCAAGGAAATGTAGAAAGAAGCAAGGAAACAAAATAAGAAGAAAAACTGTCAAAGAGAAAACTGAACACACACATCGACCATCAGCTAAATAAAACTCTAGAGGAGAGAGAGAAACTAATCAACTGAATAAACCCAGCAAAATAAAATGATGACTAGAGGGCAACAAAAAATTACAAACCACACAGAGAAACAGGAAGACATGGACCACCCAATGAACAAAATAAAAACGTGGAATATATACAGAACATCGGACAACTAGTCAAAGATTCCCAAACAAATATCATGAACCAACTTAATGAAGTGAAGAAAGAGATTAAGGATATAAAGAAGAAACAGGGAGAACATAGTAAAGAAATTGTAAATATACGCAAAATGTTACTGGATATGATGGTGATCAATGTCACAATCCAAGAAATCAAAAAGATGCTGGATTCACATAACAGCAGATTTGAACAGGCAGAAGAAAGAATTAGTGATGTGAAGACAATACAGCTGAAATCAAAGAGATAGTAGAAAAGATAGACAAAAAAAAAAAAATAGGAAAAAATCCATCAGAGACTCAGGGATTTAACTGACAACAAAAAATGCACAAACATATGCGTTATGGGCATCACAGAAGGAGAAGAGAAGGGAAAGGGAACAGAAGGAGTGTTGAAGGAAATAATGGCTGAAACCTTCTCAACCTTATTGAGAGAGATGGATGTGCAGATCCAAGAAGCAAAATGCACCTAAAACGGTATAAATCCCAACAGGCCAACTCCAATACATATACTTGCCAAAATGTCCAAAGAGAAAATACTCAAGGCAGCAAGAGAAAAGAAAATTATCACATACAAGGGAAGCACAATAAGATTAAGTGCTGATTTCTCAGCTGAAACCATGGATACAAGAAGACAGTGGTATGACATAGTCAAAACACTAAAAGAAAAAAACTTCCAGGCACAAATTCTCTATCTTGCAAAACTGGCATTCAAAAATGATGGAAAGTTCAAAATATTCACAGATAAACAGAAATAAGAGTATGTCAATAAGAAAGTGGCACTTCAAGAAATACTAAAGGAAGTTCTACAAGTTGAAAGGAAAAATCAAGGGAGAGAGAGTTGGAGGGGAGTTTTAAAAAAATCTAAAAAGACAAAAACAGAAACAAAATAACATATGACATACATTAATCTAAAGAAACCATGGCTGAAGATAGAAATTCGTTGCGAGTAATAACACAGAATGTTAATGGATTAAATTAACCACAAAAGAGATACAGATTCACAGAATGGATAAAGAAATATGATCCATCTATATGATCAACCTTCAACACAGGGATTAAAGGATGCTGAAAGTAAATGGCTGGAAAACAACTTTACAAGCTAAAAATAGCCAAAAAAGGAAGGAGTAGCTATTCTAAAATCAGATGAAATAGACTTTAAATGCAAAACTATTGTAAGAGACAAAGATGGACACTATATATTAGTAAAAGGGGTAATCTCTCAAGAAGAGAGAACAATAATCAACATTTACGCACCTAATCAGGGTGCATCAAAATACATGAGGCAAACTCTGGAAAAGTTAAGCAGAGAAATAAAAGCCTCTACAATTATAGTGGGAAACTTTAATACACCATTATCATCATTGGACAGAACATCTAGAAAGAGAATCAACAAAGAAACAAAGATTCTCAAAAAATACATTAGAGGACCTGGACTTATTAGACATATACAGAACATTACAACCAAATACAGCAGGATTTACATTCTTCTAGAGCGCACATTAATGATACTCCAAGAAAAACCACATACTAAGCCACAGAACAAAACTCAATGAAATCAGAAAGATTGAGGTTATACAAAGTAATTTGTCTGACCACAATGGAATGAAATTGGAAATCATTAAGGGCCAGAGAAAAAGGTTAGGCACAAAGATATGGAAGTTTAACAACACACTCTTAGACAAACAGTGGGTCAAGGAGGAAATCTCAAAAGAAATCACTAACTACCTTGAAACTAATGAAAATGACAACACAACATATCAAAACCTATGGGATGCAGTAAAAGCAATCCTGAGATGGAAGTTTGTAGCCATAAATACATATATTAAAAAAAGAAGAGCTAAAATTGAAGACCTAACTGCACACTTGGAGGAATTGGAGAACAACAACAAACTAAACCTAAAGGAAGTAGAAAGAAGGAAATAACAAAGATTAGAGAAGAACTAAATGAAATAGAGAATAAGAAAGCACTAGAAAAAATAAACAAAACCAAAAGCTGGTTCTTTGAGAATATCAATAAAATTGACAAACCCTTAGCCAGACTAACAAAGAAAAAGAGAGAAAAGATGCAAATAAACAAAATAAGGAATGAGCAAAGGGATATCACTACTGACCCCACAGAAATAAAGAGTATCATAAGAGGAAACTTTGAAAAATTATATGCCAACAAGAATGATAATTTAGAGGAAATGGACAAATTTCTAGAAACCCACAAACAGCCTACATTGATGAAAGAAGAAATTGATGAACTCAACAGTCCAATTACACATAAGGAGATAGACTCAGTCACCAAAAACTTCCCAACTAAGAAAAGCTCAGGACCAGATGGGTTCACAGCTGCATTCTACCAAACATTGCGAAAAAGCTAAGACCAATTCTACTTAAGCTCTTCCAAAAAAATAGATGTAGAAGGAATATTGCCTAACCCATTCTATGATGCCAACATTACCCTAAAATGAAAACCAAACAAAGATACCACTAGAAAGGAAAATTACACACCGATTTCTCTAATGAACCTAGATGCTAAAATCTTCAACAAAATACTTGCTAATCGCATTCAACAACATATCAGAAAGATTACAAAACCATGACCAAGTGGGTTTCATCCTGGGTATGCCAGGATGGTACAATATAAGAAAATCAATGAATGTAATACACCACCTAAACAAACTGAAAGAAAAAAACACATGATAATATGTATAGATGCAGAAAAAGCATTTGACAAAATGCAGCATCCTTTCCTGATAAAAACACTGCAAAAGATAGGACTAGAAGGAAACTTTCTGAATATGATAAAGGGTATATATGAAAAACACAAAGCTAAAATCATCTTAAATGGTAAAATCCTAAAAGCCTTCCCTTTGAGATCAGGAAAAAGACAAGGAAGCCCACTTTCACCACTTCTATTTGACTTTGTCTTAGAAATACTTGCTTGAGCAATGAGGCAAGAAAAGGATATAAAAGGCATTCAGATTGGAAAAGAAGAAGTAAAACTTTCATTATTTGCAGATGACATGATCCTATACATAGAAAGCCCTGGGAAATCTACAACAAAGCTTCTAGAACTTATAAAGGAGTTCAGTAATGTTGCAGGCTATAAGATCAATGCTCAAAAATCAGTAGCATACCTATACACCAATAACGAGCATTCTGAGGAGGAAATCAAGAAAAAAAAATACATGACATTTACAGTAGTAACTAAAAGAACCAAATACGTAGAAATAAATTTAACTAAAGATGTAAAGGACTTATATACAGAGAACTACACAACACTGTTAAAGGAAATCAAAGATGACTTAAATAAATGGAAGAATATTCCCTGTTCATGGATAGGAAGACTAAACATCATCAAGATGTCTTTCCTACCCAAACTAATCTACAGATTTAATGCAATCCCAATAAAATGCAACACTATATATTTTTTAAGGAACTGGAAAAATTAACCACAAAATATATTTGGAGAGGTAAGAGGCCCAGAATTGCCAAAGACATATTGAAAAAGAAAAATGAAGTTGGAGGTATCACATTACCTGACTTTAAAACATACTACAAAGCTACAGTGATCAAAACTGTGTGGTATTGGCACAAGGATAGACCTACTGAACAATGGAACTGAATTGAGAGTTCTGATATAGATCCTTGCATATACAGTCATCTGATATTTGAGAAGGCCACGAACCCCACTCAGTAGAGAGAGAATGGCCTTTTAAACAAGTGGTGCTTGGAGAAGTGGATATCCATATCCAAAAGAATGAGAGAAGAATATCATCTCACACCTTATAAAAAAAAACAACTCAAGATGGATCAAAGATCTAAATATAAGAGCCCAAACCATAGAGACATTGGAAGATAATATTGGGAAGCATCTACAGGACCTTGTAATAGGAAATGGTTTCATGAACTTCACAACCAAAGCATGAGCAGCAAGAGAAAAAATAGATAAATGGGATCTCCTCAAAATTAAAAACTTCTCCACCACAAAGGACATTATTAAGAAAATAAAAAGGCAGCCTACCCAATGGGAGAAAATATTTGGTAACCATATATCTGATAAGAACCTAATATCCTGCATATATAAAGAAATTCTACACCTTGAAAATAAAAAGACAAACAATCCATTTAAAAAATGGGGAAGTGAACTGAAAAGACACTTCTCCAAGGAAGAAATACAAATGGCTAAAAAGCACATGAAAAGTGCTCGACATCACTTGCTATCAGGGAAATGCAAATCAAAACCACAATGAGGAGGGGCCAAGATGGCGTTAGTGCAAGAGGGCACACACTGCAAGCTCCCAGAGCAAGGCGGATTGTGAACAGAGTTCTGCCCAGGGGTCTGTGCTGTGCACACATGGAATGAGAAACTTGGGACATCTATCTGCGATTCGTGAGTTTTAAGCCTGCCGGTGGTGGTTGGCATGGGCGGCTGAGCCCCACGGTTAGGGAGAAAAAAAAATTAAAATGGCCAGTTGGAGCCGTGAGCAGGGCGAGAAAGTTTTATTTTCTGGGGATCTGGCTGCCTGGAGCCCCTTGGACCTTGGGTGAACAAACAGCCAGAACAAATTGGCACCCAGTGGACGGGAGGGGTGATTCTGTTCGGCGGAGGGGGTTGATTTGCCTAGCTGTACAGGGATAAGCCCCGGGCTGCCGTGGAGCCAGGAAGAGGGGACACTCTCCAGAAGAGGGAATATTCTGTTGGAGGACAGGGAAGGGAATTTTTTATTTTTATTTTTTGCCATCAATCTGGCTGCCTGGACAGCCCCATAGTTTTGGGAATTAGATAAGCCGACCTGAAGCAGCATCAGGCTGAGAGGAGAGGCGAATCTGCAGTCAAACTGATTTACATAGCTACCGGGTGACACTGGGGCTTGGCTCCAGGAGGAGCAGAGTCGGCCATCTTTAGCACTCTGCACTGACTAACATCAGAGCTACAGCTACCCTGGCGAGTCCAGGAAGTGGGACTTGCTTGATTAATTTCCACGAGCCCAGCCAGGGTCCCTTCTGTAAGGGGGTAGGTCTAGAGGAGGAATTATTTTGGGTCCTGTATTTCACCAAAAAAAAAAAAAAAGTGAGAAAGTCACTTCAATAAATGAAAAATAAATTCTTTTTAATTTAGTTTAATAGCTAAAAGCTGTTTCTGGGCCTGCATATAGAACCATGCGGGAAACTGATTGATAAACACAAGCAAGCAGAGGGGATCCACGTGGACCCTAGGGGAATCATTGACCCTCCTTAGCTCTGTATGACTGCTTGCCTTTGTGGATCTTTGGTTTTTCTCTTTTTCTTTCTGGTCTCTTTCTTTTCTTTCCTCTTTCCTCCCCCCCTTTTTTTCTTTCATTTTTGTAAATTAGGTGCTGCTAGCTTGTCGCTTCGTTGCTGTGCTTCTTCTTCAGTAATTTCCCAATCATTGTCTATATTGATTTTGTATTCCAAACTATCGCTTATCCTTCCTTCATCTTTCTTCCATCTGCTTTCTGTTGTGGCTCTTAGATATAACATTTTTTCATAGGCCCACAACTTAAGGGTGTCAATTTCTATTCCATCTATTTTGTTTTCTTCTTTTTTTTTATTAGCATTAAGTTTTTTCCTTTTAGCCCTTTCTTTACTATTACTCTCCCTCCTCATAATTCTATCCTTCTAAATCACTATATATATATTCCTCCATTTGTTTTCCCAGTCCATTGTAGGAACTCCACTTTTTTTCCCATTACTCTATACTGCCTACAAAAGTTAAATATTAATCTCATTAAGTCTAATTTGGCCCCACTTCTAGCTTTTATCAATATTACTATTATCCTTCTGCCTTCCTTACATCTTTTGATCCCTCTGGCACTAATCTTTTGCCTCCAAGGGAACATAGAAAGAAGCCAGGAAATAAAATAAGAAGAAGTGACAAAGAGAAAATTTAACTCACACACAGAACACCCAGCTAAATAAGACTCTAGAGCATATAGAAAAGCTAATCAAATGAATTAACCCATCAAGATAATATGATGAACAGAGGGCTACAAAAAAATATAAATGACTCTGAGAAACAGGAAAATATGGACCAGTCCAATGAAAAAAAATACAAACCAGGAAGCGATACAGAACATCGAACAACTAATCAAAGCTATCCAAACAAATAACATGGACCAACTTAAAGCAGTGAAGGAAGAGATTAAGGATATAAAGAAGACACTGGGAGAACATACTGAAGAAATTAAAAACATGCCTAAAAAGGTAATGAATATGATGGTGAACAATGGCAAAATTCAAGAAATCAAAAAGACGTTGGGGGAAGCCGCAGTGGCCCAATCAGTAGGGCTCTGGTTTACAATATGAGAGGCCCTGGGTTCAGTTCCCGGGGCCTCCTGGTGAAGGCAAGCCCGCCCACACGGTGTGGTTAGCTGACCCAGCAAGCACAAGCAGCAAGGGGGGGATAAATGAATAAATAAATAAAACCTTAAAAAAAAAGATTTTGGATTCATATAACAGCAGATTTGAACAGGCAGAGGAAAGAATTAGTGATATGGAAGACAATACAGCTGAAATCAAAGATAGAGTAGAACAGATAGACAAAAAGATAGAAAAAATCCAGCAGGGACTCAGGGAATTAACTGATAACACAAAACGCACAAACATATGCCTTACGGGCATCCCAGAAGAAGAAGAGAAAGCAAAGGGAACAGAAGGAGTGTTGAAGGAAATAATGGCTGGGAACTTCCAAACCCTATTGAGAGACATGGATGTTCAGATCCAGGAAGCACAGCACACCCCAATTAGTATAAATCCCACAGGCTAACTCCAAGACATATACCTGTCAAAATATCCAATGCTCAAGACAAAGAGAAAATACGCAAGGCAGCAAGAGAAAAGAGAACCATCACATACAGGGGAAGCATAATAAGATTAAATGCTGATTTCTCAACTGAAACCATGGAGGCAAGAAGACAGTGGTATGACATAATCAAAGTACTAAAAGAAAAAAACTCCCAGCCACGAATTCTCTATCCAGCAAAACTGGCATTAAAAAATGATGGAGAATTCAAAATATTCACAGATAAACAGAAATTAAGAGAGTATGTCAATAAGAAACCAGCACTTCAAGAAATTCTAAAGGAATCTCTGCAAATTGAATGGGAAAAACAAGGGAGAGAGAGTTGGAGGAAAGTTTAAAAACAACTGAAAAGACAAAAAGAGAAACAAAAAAACATATGACATGCATTAACCCAAAGAAAAGATGGCTGAAGTAAGAAATTCGTTATGAGTAATAACACTGAATGTTAATGGATTAAATTCACCAATCAAAAGATACAGATTGACAGAATGGATAAGAAAATATGATCCATCTATATGCTGTCTACAAGAAACCCACCTTTGACCCAGGGACTCAAGGAGGCTGAAAGTGAATGGCTGGAAAACCATTTTACAAGCTAACAATAGCCAAAAAAGGGCAGGAGTAGCTATTCTAAAATCATACCAAATAGACTTTAAATGCAAAACTATTGTAAGAGACAAAGATGGACACTACATATTAGTAAAAGGAGTAATCTCCCAAGGAGAGAGAACAAGCATCAACATTTACGCACCTAATCAGGGAGCCTCAAAATACGTGCGGCAAACTCTGGTAAAACTAAGAAGAGAAATAAATGCCTCTACGGTTATAGCATGGGACCTCAACACACCACTATCATCCTTAGACAGAACATCTAGTCAGAGAATCAAAAAAAGAAACTAAGGCACTCAACAATACATTAGAAGACCTGGACTTCACAGACATATACAGAATACTACATCCAAATACAGCGGGATTTACATTCTTCTCGAGTGCACAGAGAAAATAATCCAAAATAGACCACATGCTAGGCCACAGAACAACTCTAAATGAATTCAGAATGATTGAGATTATACACAGTAATTACTCTGACCACAATGGAATGAAATTGGAAATCACTAAGGGCCAGAGAAACAGGTTAGGCACAAGGATATGGAAGTTAAACAACACACTTTTAGACAAACAGTGGGTCAAAGAGGAAAGCTCAAAAGAAATCAGTACCTACCTTGAAAATACTGAAAACGACAACACAACATATCAAAACCTATGGGATGCAGCGAAAGCAGAGCTGGGAGGGAAGTTCACAGCCATAAATTCATATATTAAAAAAGAAGAAAGAGCTAAAATTGAAGACCTAAATGCACACTTGGAGTAATTGGAAAAACAACAACAAACTAAACCTAAAGGAAGTAGAAAGCAGGAAATAACCAAGATTAGAGCAGAACTAAATGAAATAGAGAATAAGAAAGCACTGGAAACAATAAACAAAACCAAGAGCTGGTTCTTTGAGAATATCAATAAAATTGACAACCCCATAGCCAGACTAACAAAAAGAAAAAAAAAAAAAGAGAGAGAGAGAGAACAGATGCAAATACCTAAAATAAGAAATGAGCAAAGGGATATCACTACTGACCCCACAGAAATAGAGTATCATAAGAGGATACTTTGAAAAATTATATGCCAACAAGAATGATAATTCAGAGGAAATGGACAAGTTTCTAGAAACCCACAAACAGCCTACATTGATGAAAGAAGAAATAGATGAGCTCAACAGTCCAATTACAAGTAAAGAGATGGACTCAGTCATCAAAAACCTCCCAACTAAGAAGAGCCCAAGATCAGATGGCTTCACAGCTGAATTCTACCAAACATTCCGGAAAAAGCTAACAACAATTCTACTTAAGCTCTTCAAAAAAATAGAAGTAAAAGGAATATTGCCTAACTCATTCTATGATGCCAAAATTACCCTAATACCAAAACCAAATAAAGATACCACAAGAAAGGAAAATTACAGACCAATTTCTCTAATGAACCTAGATTCTAAAATCCTCAACAAAATACTTGCTAATTGTATTCGACAACATATCAAAAGGATTATACACCATGACCAAGTGGGTTTCATCCCAGGTATGCAAGGATGGTTCAGTATAAGAAAATTAATCAATGTAATAAACCACACGAACAGATTGAAAGAAAAAAATCACATGATCATCTCTATAGATGCAGAAAAAGCATTCGACAAAATACAGCACTCTTTCCTTATAAAAACACTACAAAAGATAGGAATAGATGGAAACTTTCTGAATTTGATAAAGGTATATATGAAAAACCCCAAGCTAACATCTTTTTCAAGGGTGAAATCCTAAAACCCTTCCCTCTGAGATCAGGAACAAGACAAGGATGCCCTCTATCACCACTCCTATTTAACATTGTCTTTGAAATACTTGCACGAGCACTGAGACAAGAAAAGGACATAAAAGCATCCAGATTGGAAAAGAAGAAGTAAAAATTTCATTGTTTGCAGATGACATGATCCTATACATAGAAAGCCCTGGGAAATCTACAACAAAGCTTCTAGAACTTATAAAGGAGTTCAGTAATGTTGCAGGCTATATGATCAGTGCTCAAAAATCAATAGCATTTCTATACATCAACAACGAGCAAACTGAGGAGGAAATCAGGAAAAAAATACCATTTCCAATAGCAACTAAAAGAATCAAATACATAGGAATAAATTTAACTAAAGATATAAAACTACCCAACACAGTTAAAGAAAATCAAAGATGACTTAAATAAATGGAAAAATAGTCCCTGTTCATGTATAGGAAGACTAAACATCATCAAGATTTCTTTCCTACCCAAACTACTCTACAGATTTAATGCAATCCCAATAAAAGTTAACACTGTATTTTTTAAGGAACTGGAAAAACTAAGCACAAAATATATTTGGAGAGGCAAGAGACCCCGAATTGCCAAAGACATATTGAAAAAGAAAAATGAAGTTGGAGGTATCACATTACCTGTTTTTAAAACATGCTACAAAGCTACAGTGATCAAAACTGCATGGTATTGGCACAGGGATAGACCTACTGACCAATGGAACCGAATTGAGAGTTCTGATATAGATCCTATACAGTTATCTGATATTTGACAAGGCCATGAAGGGGACTCAGTTTGGAGAGAATGGTCTCTTTAACAAGTGGTGCTTAGAGAGCTGGATATTCATATCCAAAAGAATGAGAGAAGAATACCATCTCACACCTTATACAAAAATCAACTCAAGATGGATCAGAGATCTAAATATAAGAGCCAAAACCATAAAAATCTTGGAAGATAATGTAGGGAAGCATCTACAGGACCTTGTAATAGGAAATGGTTTCATGAACTTCACAGCCAAAGCACGAGCAGCAAGAGCACCTGGCGAGGAGATGACGATGGGCAACGGCCATCCCAGGGATTGGAGAGGGCCTGCAGCTGCAGGCAGGATAATCCCTTCCACCGTATCCATGAGATATAAACCCTCTCTCACTTGGAGGTGGAGTGGACATCACCATCCCAGTCCCCTCAGGATTGGGGAAAGTCCTATGGACTAGAGTGGACTTAAAGGTATTCTGTTGTAGACATATTGTGATTCAAGCAATGGAAGAAATTATAGCAGTGAGGTGGAGCCAGTGGCCACTGGACGCTCTCAGGGCAGGGGCAGAAAGGCAGTTGAAATCCAGGGGCTTTTTCAGGACTTGGGTGTTTTCCTGAGTGGCGTTGCAGTGACAGATATAGGCCATATTACATCCACATATACCATGCAGAAATGTGTGGGAGAGAGTGTGGTCTACAATGTGTACTGTGGTGTATGCTTTGTGACAAGGCCCCAGGATGTGTATATCCATTGTGGATGATGTGCCACACTGATGAAGGATGTTTGTGTGGGATGTTGTGGGAGGTGTGGGAGGTGGGGAACATGGTAATCCCTGTAATTTCTGTGAAATATCTAGGGAATCTAAGCACCTTTTAAAATATATATATATTTAAAAAAAAAAAACTAAAAAAAAAAAATAGTAATAGTAAAAGGTAGGAAAGGAACCATACAAAACCTTGGAAATTGAAAGATTTACATGAGTAAGAAGCATAGAGGTTTAAGATTAGGGAAGTGGAATTGAAAAAATGAAACAAGAAACAGAATAGAGAAAAAATGTAAAGAATGAATTAAAAAGCTGGAATGACAAGAAGAGGATAAAAGAAAAGATAAAAGAGAGAAAGAAAAAAGTAAAAAGAGAAAGTATACAGAGAATAAAGGAGAGATGGAGAAATACAAACAGAAAATTTGGAGACCAAATAAAAGATGGAATGAAAAAACAGTGGAAAACAAAAGATGGAGTGAAAAGAAATAGGATAGGTAGGATAGATCAGTAACCAAAAGAAAAAAAGAAAAAGAAGTAAGATAAGCAAAAGAAGGGGATGGGATATAAAGCAAGCAAGAAACAAGACAGCAGCAACTCATTTTTTAAAGAAGGAGAAAGAAGAAAAAAAATAAATATGGAAAAACAGCCTTCTCTCTTAGATCCCTAAGGATCTTCTCAGGCTCCTGGTGTTCCTCAATCACTCACCCTGCAGCCTGACCCCTGCGGATTTTGAACTGGGTTTTAGTGAGTACAGTAAGGGAAATAAAAGAAAATGAACCTTTTTTTGAAAAGAATAAGAGATCCAAGAAAAGCTAATACAAAGAAAATGTCTATATATTCCCTATCATAAAGTTTCAGCTGGATGCTTGATAAACTGGTGAATCACTTCTCAAGGAATAGCTGGAATAGAACCAGGGACCTCATATAAGCTATGTAGGAATTCATCCACTGAGCTATTCTGAGTCCTTGGGTTGATTAGCCTTGTCAGAAGACTGTCGGCTCCATTTCCCTCAGGCTGGTTAGATCCCTTGCAGTCAGCTGGAGTTGTGCTCATCACAACCTGTCTCTGCCTCCTCACTGATGTAATTCCTCTCTTTACCTAGGTGGCTTGGCATGACCACCCCCGTGAGACAATCCCTCTCCCTTCTCCTTGTTGAGTTGGGGTTCCTTCTGATATTGAAGGGGGTCCCAGCTGGCTAAACTCACTGCAAAAAAAAATCACTCTCCACTCTCCCAGACCCCTCTTCCTTGCAGGGAATCTGCCATCAGACTCCTGTTTGGAGAAAGGGGCTAGGGTTTCAATCTTGTCTGTCCACCCTGAAAGCAAACTATATGTGCCTTTCCCAGCCATGGAGGTAAGCAACCCATGGTTATTCCTGGCTTCCCTACTGTCCAATACCAACCTAGATGACTCAGGGCACCTTCCGGTGGAGGTAGACATCTGCTCTACTCTCAGGTACAATTCACCAGGAGATTTACTTTCACTTAATATCTCAGGGGTGGAAGAGGGGAGCCCTTCCTAGATGTTGGGGGGTTTAACAAATCACAATTATTTATTTTGGCTTCTTTGTGTCTCTGACCCCCACTCTTCTGGGAGTTGATAAACAGGGTCTTGATTTGCTGTGCCCAAAAGCATGTCCCCACCTCTAAATATAATATTAACCTAACCATGATGGAATCACTAAAATCATTGCTACTAAAATCAATGCTAGTAAAAAAAGTGTTTGTCTTAGTTTGGGCTGGGGATCAACTACATAGAAGACTACTGGAGTTAGACTAAGAAACACCAGTGAGCAAAATAAAGGCTTTGAAAATTCTGCCTTTATAAATGTTATGAGCTGGTAATGCACAGCCATCCCTCCACCTCGGTTTCTTTGCCATAGGGTCAGTCACCTGACACTCAATACCAAAATCTCTCCCAGATATCATAGAAGAACATAATTGCAGTCTATAAAAGCTAGAGAATGAGAGGAGGCAAGATGGCATCAGTTTAGGAGGGCACTCACAGACATACCCTCTGAGGATAGATGACTGGGGACAGGGTCCTGTCATAGGACTGTGCTGGGGGCACGTGGAGCAAGAACCTTGGGGTCATATTTCTGGAGGGTACTGAATGGCACGATTGCTCAAGAGAGACTCAGAACATAGAAAGAAGCAAGGAAATAAAATAAGAATAAAAAGTGTCAAAGAGAAAACTGAACACACACACAGAACCACCAGCTAAATAAAACTCTAGAGCAGAGAGAGAAGCTAATCAACTGAGTAAACCCATCAAGATAAAATGATGACAAGAGGGCAAGAAAAACTTACAAACCACCCTGAGAAACAGGAAGACATGGACCAGTCCAATGAACAAACTAAAAACAAGGAAGAGATGCAGAACACCAAACAACTAATCAAAGCTTTCCAAAGAAATATCATGGACAAACTTAATGAAGAGAATGAAGAGATTAAAGATATTAAGAAGACACTGGGAGAATATACTGAAGAAATTGTAAACATACATAAAAAGATAATGGATATGATGGTGATCAATGGCACAATCCAAGAAATCAAAAAGACCCTAGATTCACATAACAGCAGCTTTGAACAGGCAGAAGAAAGAATTAGTTATGTGGAAGACAATACATCTGAAATCAAATGGATAGCAGAACAGATAAATAAAAAGATAGAAAATATCCATCAGGGACTCAGGGATTTAACTGACAACACAAAATGCACAAACAAACTCACTATGGGCATCACAGAAGGAGAAGAGAAGGGAAAGGGAAAAGAAGGTGTGTTGAAGGAAATAATCACTGAAAAGTTCCCAACCCTATTGAGAGAGATGGATGTGCAGGTCCAGGAAGCAAACTGCACCCCAGACAGTATAAATCCCAACAGGCCAACTCCAGGACATATACTTGTCAAAATGTCCAATGCTCAAGACAAAGAGAAAATATTCAAGGCAGCAAAAAAAAAAAAACAGAACCATCACATACAAGGGAGGCACAATAAGATTAAGTGCTGATTTCTCAGCTGAAACCATGGAGGAAAGAAGACAGTGGTATGACATAGTCAAAGTACTAAAAGAAAAAAGCTTCCTGGCATGAATTCTCCATCCAGCAAAATGGCATTCAAAAATGATGGAGAGTCCAAATATTCACAGATAAACAGAAATTAAGAGAGTATGTCAATAAGAAAGCGGCACTTCAAGAAACACTAAAAGAAGTTATAAAAGTTGAAAAGAAAAAACAAGGGAGAGAGAATTGGAGGAGTTAAAAAAAAAAAAAACTAAAAAGACAAAAACAGAAAAAAAATAACATATGACTTATATTAACCCAAAGAACATATGGCTGAAGTAAGAAATTCATTGTGAGTAATAACACTGAATGTTAATGGATTAAATTCACCACTCATGAGGCATAGATTGGCAGAATGGATAAGGAAATATGATCCATCAATATGCTGTCTACAAGAAACCCACCTTCGACCCAGGTATTCAAGGAGGCTGAAAGTGAATGGTTGGAAGAAAATTTTACAAGCAAACAATAGCCAAAAAAGGGCAGGAGTAGCTATTCTAATATCAGATAAAATAGACTTTAAAAGTAAAACTCTTGTAAGAGACAAAGATGGACACTATATATTAGTAAAAGGGGTAATCTCTCAAGAAGAGAGAACAATCATCAACATTTACGCACCCAATCAGGGTGCATCAAAATATGTGAGGCAAACTCTGGAAAAACTAAGAGGAGAATTAAATACCTCTACAAATATAGCAGGGGATTTTAATACACCATTATCATCATTAGACAGAACATCTAGACAGAGAATTAATAAAGAAACAAAGAATCTGAACAAAACATTAGAGGAACTGGAATTAATAGACATATACAAAATACTGCACCCAAATACAGCAGGATTTACATTCTTCTCGAGTGCACATGGATCATACACCAAGAGAGACCACATACTAGGCCAAGGAACAACTCTCAAAGAATTCAGAAAGACTGAGATTATACAAAGTAATTTGTCTGACCACAATGGGATGAAATTGGAAATCACTAAGGGCCAGAGATAGATTAGGCACAAAGATATGTAAGTGAAACAATACATTATTAGACAAACAGTTGGTCAAGGAGGAAATCTCAAAACAAATCAGTAACTATCTTGAAATTAATGAAAATGTGAATGCAACCTATCAAAACCTATGGGATGCAGCCAAAGCCGTACCGAGAGGGAAATTCATAAACATAAATACATATATTAAAAAAGAAGAAAGAGCTAAAATTGAAGACATAACTGCACACTTGGAAGAATTGGAAAAAGAACAAAAATTAAACCTAAATAAAGTACAAAGAAGCAAATAACAAAGATTAGAGCAGGACTAGATGAAATAGAGAATAAGAAAGCACTAGAAAAAATAGACAAACCAAAAGCTTGTTCTTCAGGAAGATCAATAAAATTGACAAAACCTTAGCCAGAATAACAAAGAAAAAGAGAGAACAGATGCAAATACACAAAATAAGGAATGAGCAAGGGGATATCACTACTGACCACACAGAAATAAAGAGCATCATAAGAGGATACTTTGAAAAATTATATGCCATCAAGAATGATAATTTAGAGGAAATGGACAAGTTTCTAGAAATGCACAAACAGCCTATATTGATGAAAGAAGAAATTGATGAACTCAACAGTCCAATTACACATAAGGAGATAGACTCAGTCACCAAAAACCTCCCAACAAAGAAGAGCCCAGGACCAGATGGCTTCACAGCTGAATTCTACCAAACATTCTGGAAAGAGCTAACACCAATTCTGCTTAAGCTCTTTCAAAAAATAGAAGTAAAAGGAATATTGCCTAACTCATTCTATGATGCCAACATTACCCTAATACCAAAACCAAATAAAGATACCACAAGAAAGGAAAATTACAGACCAATTTCTCTAATGAACCTAGATTCTAAAATCCTCAACAAAATACTTGCTAATTGCATTCAACAACATATCAAAAGGATTATACACCATGACCAAGTGGGTTTCATCCTGGGTATGCAAGGATTGTTCAATATAATAAAATCAATCAGTGTAATACAACACATAAACAGATTGAAAGAAAAAATCACATGATCATCTCTATAGATGCAGAAAAACCATTCAACAAAATACAGCACTCTTTCCTTATAAAAACACTACAAAAGATGAGAAGAGTTGGAAACTTTCTGAATATGATAAAGGGTATATATGAAAAATCCGAAGCTAACATTATTTTCAATGGTGAAATCCTAAAAGCCTTCCCTCTGAGAATGGGAACTAGACAAGGATGTCCACTATCACCACTCCTATGTCTTAGAAGTACTTGCATGAGCACTGAGGCAAGAAAAGGACATAAAAGGCATCCAGATTGGAAAAGAAGATGTAAAAATTTCATTGTTTGCAGATGACATGATCCTATACATAGAAAGCCCTGGGAAATCTACAACAAAGCTTCTAGAACTTATAAAGGAGTTCAGTAATGTTGCAGGCTAAAAGATCAATGCTAAAAAATCAGGAGCATTTCTGTACACCAATAACAAGCAATCTGTGGATGAAATCAGGAAAAAAATACCATTTACAGTAGTAAGTAAAAGAATCAAATACCTAGGAATAAATTTAACTAAAGATGTAAAGGACTTATATACAGAAAACTACACAACACTGTTAAAGGAAATCAAAGAAGACTTAAATAAATGGAAAAATATTCCCTGTTCATGGATAGGAAGACTAAACATCATCAAGATGTCTATCCTACCCAAACTAATCTACTTATTTAAAGCAATCCCAATAAAAATCAACACAGTATTTTTTAAGGTACTGGAAAAACTTACCACAACATATATTTGGAGAGATAAGAGGCCCTGAATTGCCAAAGACATATTGAAAAAGAAAAATGAAGTTGGAGGTATCACATTACCTGACTTTAAAACATACTACAAAGCTACAGTGATCAAAACTGCGTGGTATTTGCACAGGGATAGACCTACTGACCAATGGAACTGAATTGAGAGTTCTGATATTGATCCTTGCATATACAGTCATCTGACATTTGACAAGGCCATGAAGCCCACTCAGTAGGGAGAGAATGGCCTTCCTACTTAGTGAGTGTAAAAAAGGCTTTGCATCTGATAAAAGCAAATGGAGGTACTTTACAGTATTATATAAGGGCATGCCAAGACATTGGGTCTAATACATATAACATGACCCTTCTTACAGCCACAATAAAGGGACATAGTCCTATGATTAATAACTTAAATTGCTTTAAATGTGGGAAAGCAAGTCATATGAAAAGATTGCCACACCAAAACTGGTGTAAGTGCTCCATCTAGTGGCAATAATAGATCAATACCGACTCGTGTATGTCCTATATGTCAGAAGGGGTTGCACTGGGCTAAGGAATGCCATTCTAAATATCATAAAAATGGCAGTCTCATTAATAAGTCAGGAAACTTCCAAGTGGGCCCCGCTCAAGGTCCTCAGACAAACAATATGAGCACATTTCCCAACCTAGCACAAATCTACCCAGTCAGCAATGGAGCAGCTCACTCTGGCCTATAACAGAACTTAAGGCAGTTACCAAAGGCAGTGCAGCTATCGATCTTCCCTCAGCTGAAACTAAGTTTATTACACCTTCACTTGGTTATACAAAAAATAAGAACAGGAATTAAAGGGCCTATCCCAGAAAACAATGTAGGTTTCATTATTGGCCGTAGCAGTTTTATGACCCAAGGTGTTTTGGTGCAAACTGGGATCATTAACTCCAATTTTGATGGAGAAATTTGTTTATTGGTACAAACTTTAACTCCCTATCAAATTGAATCAGGAGATAGCATAGCTCAACTTCTTTTGTTACCATATTGTAAACCTCCTTTAAAATGGGCAGAGGAATTTGGTTCCACTGGGCATAAAGGTTTTTGGCAAACAGCAATTGGAGATGAAAGGCCTGAAATTACCATAAAAATAAACGGAAAGATATTTTTAGGATTGGTGGATACAGGGGCTGATGTCTCTATTATTGCTAAACGATATTGGTCACAAGCCTGGACTTTGCAAAAAGTGCTATAGTTTTCACTGGTGTTGGAACAATGACAGATGTTTACCAGAGTACTCAGATATTTAAGGTAGAAGGTCCAGAAGGACAAGAGGCTGCTCTGCAATCTTATGTTGCAAATGTAGGACTTAATTTATGGGGAAGAGACTTATTATACCAATGGGGAGCTTATTTGAATATTCCTCATGTTTCTGATACAGCTACATCTTATTACTCACATGCAATATGCTCCCCCTTCCCGACCTGAAACACAACTTACTGGAGACTGTCATGGCCTAGGATATTCAAATTTAGAATAGGGGCTACAGTTACAAAGGGCTTCACATTGCCTTTAAAATGGCTAACAAACAAACCTATCTGGATAGAACAGTGGCCCCTTCCGAAAGAACAATTGGGAGCCCTGAAAAAATTACTGCAGGAGCAGGTAATAGCAGGGCATATTGAGCCCTCTACTAGTCCGTGGAATTCTCCAGTTTTTGTAATTAAAAAGAAATCTGGCAAATGGTGCATGTTAACTGATTTGCATGAAATTAACAAAGTTATTCAACCTATGGGGTCTTTACAGCTTGGTTTGCCATCACCAACTATGATCCCACAAAATTGGCATATTATTATTATTTACTTAAACGATTGTTTCTTTACTATTCCTCTTAAACCAAATGATAGAGAAAAATTTATATTTACTATTACTTCTATTAATCATTCAGCTCCTACTGAACGATATCCATGGAAAGTTTTACCTCAGGGAATGATGAACAGTCCTACATTATGTCAATCCTTTGTTCACATTCCATTACAAATTTTACAAAAACAATTTCCTAAGGCTATGATTTTTCATTATATGGATAATATTCTTTTTGCCACCGAGCAATCTTCTGAGCTGAAACAATTATTTCACCTGGCTAAAGAAGTTCTTCCTCAACATGGGTTGCAAATAGCAGAAGAAAAAATTCAAAAACAGGTTCCTTTTCAATATTTAGATCATACTATTAATAGAAATATTATAACTCCACAAAAGGTCCAGTTTTGAACTGATAATTTAAGTACTTTAAATGATTTTCAGAAATTATTGGGTGATATTAATTGAATATGGCCTTTTGATATTATCCTGATAAAATCATACTAGACCTTACAAAGCAGGAGCTTTCGCAGCTCTGGCAGTTCACTAACTCTTGGCAAGTGGTCTTAGGAGATTTTATTGGAACAATTGACAATCACTTCCCAAATTCAAAATTTTTACAGTTTTTAAAACATTCTTCATGGATTCTTCCTAAGGTTGTCAAACAACAACCACTGATGGCAGTAGTAATGGAAATGCAGGCTATTTAGGCCCAACTACAAAATCTTGGCAAACACCTTATTTATCTGCCCAAAAGGTAGAACTTATGGCTGTTATTCAATTGCTAACTGATGTTTCTGAGCCTTTAAATATTGTGTTTGATTCTGCTTATATTTTTCACATTGTTTGTCATATAGAAACAGCTCAAATAACTCCAGCTTCTGAATTAGAAGTTCTTTTCCTACAATTACAAAAAAACTGTTCATGAATGATCTAATCCAATCTACATTACTCATATTCATTCCCTTTCTCAACTTCCTGGCCCTATGGCTTCACAAAATGATTTAGTAGATAAACTTATTGCTCATAAAGAATCTGCTGCTGATTATCATAAACTTACACGTACTAATGCTTCTGGCTTACGTCATAAATATCCCCACTTAACAGTAAAAGAAAGTAAGAAGATTGTTAGACAATGCCCTACTTGTGGGCCCATAAATGCCCCCACTTTCTCTCCAGTAACTAATCCCCGTGGAGAACATCCTAATGAAATTTGGCAAATGGATGTTACACATGTGCCCTCTTTTGGCCGCCTTCAGTATGTGCATGTGACAGTGGACACATATTCTAATTTTATTTGGACAACTGCTCAAGCTGGTAAAAAGGCCTCACATGTACATTCTCAATTATTACATTGTTTTGCTGTAATGGGCCTGCCAGCACAGCTAAAAACTGAAAATGGGCCTGCCTATCTTAGTCAATCTTTCAAAAAAATTTTGTGGTGACTGGAATATTAAACATGTTACAGGAATTCCATATAACTCCCAAGGACAAGTGATAGTAGAAAAAAGTAATCACTTATTAAAATTAATGTTGCAAAAACAAAAAGGGGGTAATGAAGGAGAATCTGGTAAAGACAAACTATCTAAAGCATTGCTTACCTTAAATTTTCTTAATAGACAAAAAATTTCTAATGCCACAGCAGCAGAAAGACATTGGGAGGTTAATAAAAAGAATGAAAATAAAAAATGTGGACAACCAATATATTGGAAAAATGAAACAACCAATAAATGGGAAAAAGGAGAGGTAAAATTTGGGGGCTGAGGTTTTGCTCTTATCATTACAGAAACAGGAGAAGAGCAGTGGATCCCCTCTAGAAAAATCAAGCCTAGCGTTGAAGATGCTGCCAAGACTTAAACTATGGAAATGGTGGTTTTACATTGGATTAATTATAGGTAAAGTATTAGATCAAGGTAAGATACCACATCATAATTACACTTATTGGGCATACATAACCAACTCACCTCTTCTAGAGCTGTTAACTTGGAGCAATGAGTCTTACCCAATTTATCTTAATCCATCTCACCATTTTCCAGGACCTATAAATATGTGACTACCCTTAAAGCCAAAAGAAGAAGGGAAACTTATAGAAAATTTAACTTTACCTTTTATAGACTGCCCTATTTGTATTGGATACGGTTCTGTATGCATGCAACCTAAAAATCACAGTATAGTTTTAAGAGAGAAAAATCAAACTCAAATTGATGTTCTCATTTTCCCCTCTTTACCATATAAACCAGAAAATATGGTAAATCTTACATGTCACTCTCACAACAGACTACTTAATGACAAATGGCATATTTGTCATGGGCTTACAGAGGTTGTGTTGTTTAATGATTCCTAAGGAATTGTAAAGGATTGGGCCCTTATAGGGATACCAAAACCTATTAAAAACACAACCATATCTTGGTTCATTAATAAGTCAACCATAATCATTAATGACAGTAATCCTTATTTCTGGAATTTTGGTAATACAGCATTTATGAAAAGCTCAATAATTTGGAAAAATCAAGGAAGATATATCCCACAACCATGGGACACTAAACTTAACAAAACTCAAAGTTATTTGTGGAAATTATTTTTGGGAACTGGGCCAATTTTAGAAAGGCAAGGCAACAAAACTGATATTACTATTTAAAAAGAAAAATTAACTCAATTTATTACAGTATGTGTACACGATCCTATAGTTTTAGCACTGGAAAAGTAACTTTTGGTGAAAGGAACATTAATTGCTCCTTATTTACGTGTCTTAAGAACTCATATTTGCAGGAAAATCAAACTCTTTTTATAGCAAGAAGAAGAAAAGGACTATGGTTACTGGTTCGGATGACCAGACATTGGCAGCAGTCTCCAGAATCCCAGTTGCTGTGGCATTTCCTCGACCATTATTTAAAAAGAACTAAAAGACTGGTTGGACTTTTAATAGCAGGAGTTTTGGGACTGATTGACATTGTAACCGCTGCAGCTGCCACTGGCACAGACCTGCATCAAGGAGTCCAGAATCAACAATATGTTAAGGATGGGCATAAAAATGCAAGTGAGATGTGGCATAGCCAGTATCACATTGATATGGAACTGAATAATCATGAGAATGATCTTGAAACAACTATTATACATTTGGGTAATCAAATTTATAATTTAAACTTGTTAAGAGCTCTTAAATGTGATTGGAATGAAAGTTCTTTTTGTATTACTGCTTTGGAAGTGAAAAAATCATTTGATTGGATATAAGCATAATGTTTCTATCTTTTAGAATTGCAAAAGAAGGCATTGAGCATGTATAAATGAATGGAAAGAAACCACTGGTGCAGCCGTTTCATTGGTGGAAACAAAAAACAGCTAAAATATCATTTTGGATTGGATTTGGAATTATTGTTATATGCATTTTAATTGTTTGTATAGTCAAGGCTAGAGTAAATATATATCTTCATAGAAAAAATGAAGAATTAGATCAGATAAATGCATTTATGTTAACAAACTTGGCCATAAAAAACTAATTTTGCATTATTTAGTAGAAAAATTCTACTAATAAACGCTTGATCTTAGTACTAATTATCTGCACACAAAATATTCATTTAAGGAACCTGAAGAAATATAAATATTAATGAAATTGCCTTCCATGTAAGAGCTCCAAAGCTTGACTGGTAGTCAATGATGGGTAAGATTCTCAGAGGAGGACAACCTAAGACAGGCACAGTCACAAAAGCCTATGGAAGAAGACAAGTGGGACAGGAGGTCACCTTGTACCAGCTTATATGAGCTTTAATTAATAAAAAAGGGGGAAATGATGGAGTTTCAATTAAAGTCCATGACTACTGACAGAAAAGAAGGTCACCTTGGAATGTAGTAAACAAGCCCTTCAGTCTCATGCTAATAGGAGCTGGGTGGGGAATCATCTTGGGCTTGTAAGATTTACAATGTCTGTAAATTTCAGGAAGGAAAAGAGAAACTGAACCATTAACCTATAAGACTTGTTGATTTCAGTAAAATGTAACTGTCAAGTATCTATTGCCCTTGCACATGCTCACGTGTATTTTCTTTGTTCTAAAGCCAAAATAAAAGCCACACCTTAGGATGTGGCTGGGCTCTTCTCTCCATATCAGATGGAGGGTCACCTGATCCCAGTTTTTTCTTCTCTTTGTCTTATTCTTTCTTTCTCACCTGCGGCACCATTTTCACAGACCCAGTTCCTGAACGCCAACAGTAGGGAAGCATCTACAGGACCTTGTAATAGGAAATGATTTCATGAACTTCATAGCCAAAGCATGAGCAGCAAGGGAAAAAATAGATAAATGGGATCTTCTCAAAATTAAAAATTTCTGCACCTCAAAGGTTGTTATTAAGAAAATGAAAAGGCAGCCTACCCAATGAGAGAAAATATTTGGCATCCATATATCTGATAGGAGCCTAATATCCTGCATATGTAAAGAAATCCTACACCTTGAAAATAAAAAGAAAAACAACTCATTAAAAAAATGGGCAAGTGACCTGAAAAAAACACTTCTCCAACGAAGAAATAGAAATGGCTAAAAAGCACATGAAAAAATGCTCAACATCACTTGCTATCAGGGAAATGCAAACCAAAACTACAATGAGATACCATGTTACACCCATCAGAATGTCAGCTATTTAAAAAACAGCAGACTATAAGCGTTGGAGAGGATGTGGAGGAATTGGAACCCTCATCCACTGCTGGTGGGACTGTGGTATGTTCCAGCCACTGTGGAGGACAGTTTGTCAGTTTCTCAGAAAACTAACAATAGATCTTCCGTATGATCCAGCAATTCCATTCCTGGGTATATACCCAGAAGAACTGAAAGGAAACAGATATATGCACACCAATGTTCACAGCGGCATTGTTCACCACTGCCACAAGTTGGATTCAGCCCCAGTGCCCATCAACAGATGAATGGATAAGCAAAATGTGGTACATACATACAATGTAATATTACTCAGCTGTAGCAAGGAATAAAGTGCTAACACATGGAATAACATGGATGAATCTTGAATACCTTATGTTGAGTGAAGCAAACCAGGCATTGAAGGATGAACAATATATGAACTTACTGATTTGAACTGAGGAAAGTGAGCAGTCTCTGAGAACCATTGTCTGAAAGATAGGTTAAGAAGTGAGAGAAAGAGAAGAGTAGGCTGTGAGTCATCACCCATAAGGACATAAACTATGGTAAAAGGATAGAGTATTGATGCATTTTGAATGATAGGACACATGAGTAGTGATATTACTGGGTTTGGTGATGCAGGGTTGACAGGTGGGTAGATTAGGAAGGGCAGGTTGGAATACTCAGGGCATGTAACTATGAATTTTGTCATTCCATGAGTCGAGATAGGGGAGTGTCATATGCCCCAGGGGAATGGGAAGGAAGGAACAGTTAAGATCAAATGGGGTATTTAGCTGAAATGGGAAAGGTTTTTCATTATATTACAGTAAAGGCACAGGACATGGTAAATATCATCAAAACTTATTAAACTGTACCATCTAAATTGTAAACTATACTGTAAACCATTGACAATGTTTAGTTGCTGTATTTTACTATCTGTATAACAGTTATAACAATGCTAACATCCATTTTAAAAAGGGTTTTAATATGGGGTGGGGAAGAGGGAGGTTGGTTGGGTATGTGGGAGTCTCTAGTATTCCGTGTGTGACTTTGCTGTGACCTAAAACTTCTTTGAAAATTAAATGAAAATTTGGGAGACACTGGAGAACGAGAGGGGGAGGGAGTCACGGTACACTGGACATCCAATAATACAATGATAAAAGGAAAAAAGAATAATTTTTTTTAACAAAAGGAATTTCTTTTGATTTTTTTGTATTTTTTGAATGTCCCAATCTTCTAATTATATTTTGTTGTTAGTTTAGTTTTTTGTTTTGTTTTGTTTTGTTTGTGTTTTTTTCTTCTGAGTTTCCTTGTGTTTATCTCTTGCATTTGAGCTTATCATTATTGTCTCTTTTTCCTATTAATTGCATTTGGTTATTATATGGGCTTCATGTTCAAGGAAGTTTTAGATCACAGAAGGGTTTCAATGGGGGCTGCAGAGGATCATTGGTGGGGGGTGTCTGGGAGGGGGAAGTCATGGGAGTAAGTTCATCTGAATATACATGAAAGATATATAAAATTGTTCAAGTCATCTAAGGATGGGGCATGGTCATGGTGGGTGGACAATCACTCAATAAATGACTGAATCTGAATTCCCAGCCTGAAGAGCTCTGCCACATTCTCCAAAGGAGCAGCAGCAGTCCTCTGAGTGCAGGGACAATATCTGTCAAAAGAGGATGGCCCACTGATGAGTTCTTGTTATTGATGACTAGCCTTATGAGTCTCCACTCTTGTATTTGAAACTTAACCTACTCTTATGGGGTGTCTAAGGGTTGCCACCTGACAGCCTCCTTGTTGCTCAAATGTGGCCTCTCTCTAAGCCAAACTCAACATATGAATGCATTACCATCCCACCAACATGGGACATGACTCCCAGGGATGAGCCTCCCTGGCAACGTGGAATTAATACCAAGTGCCAACTAGCAACATGACTGGAAAAAGACCTTGAATAAAAGGGGGGAAAAGGTAAAGACAAATGAATTCATGTAGCTAAGAGACTTCAAAGAGAGTCGGGAGGTCACCCCAGAGGTAACGCTTACACACACATCAGTAGGATCTCATAGAACACCAAAGTGGATATCACCCCACACAGAGGGGCTCCTGAGGGCTCTGGAGACACCCAGGTCCTATATAAGGGGTGATAGCTCCAGAGACTGACACCTTATCAGTGAGCTCTACTTTGGAATCTGTGCTCCTGAGCACAGTTGGACTCAAATAAGTCCTCCCTGCACATGGTTCATCAGTCCCTTCTAGTCAAACCTATATGTGATGCTGGAGTTTTTAGGTGTACTTCCAGAGACTGGAGTCTCTGACCTACCTATCTGCCAACTGTGCCTGGAATCTCAGTGGAGCTGCAACTCCTACCCTATAGCTCAATGGACTCATCCAAGTCACCTCTTGAGGAGACAACAATGGGTAACTGCCATCCAAGGGTTTGGAGAGGGCCTCCAGCTGCAGGCAGGATAATCCCACCCACTATATCCATGGGATATAAGCCCTCTCTTACTCGGAGATGGAGTGGACATCACCGTCCCAGTTCCCTCAGGATTGGGGGAAGAACTATGGACTAGAGTGGACTTAATAGTATTCTGCTGTACACATATTGTGATTCTAGCAATGGAAGAAATTATAACAGTGAGGTGGAGCTGATGGCCACTGGACACTTTCAGGGCAGGGAGGGGAAGTGCATTTGAAATACAGGGGCTTTTTTGGGACTTGGGGATTTTCCTGCATGCCGTTGCAGTGAGGGATGTAGGCCATTTTAAATCAGCATATACCATTCAGAACTGTGTGAGAGAGTGTGGTCTAAGATGTGAACTGTGGTCTATGCTTGATGGCAAGGCCCCAGATGTGTATATCCTTGAGGGTGATGAGCCACATTGATGAAGGATGTTTGTGTGAGATGTTGTGGGAGGTGTGGGAGGTGGGGAACATGGGAATCCCTGTAATTTCTGTGTAATATTTAGGTAATCTAAGCACCTTTTAAAATATATATATATAACATTTATGTAAGCAAATGTAGATATATGCATATATATTTATATGTCATTTTACAAATATTGGTATATATTGTGAAAATTTTTATTTTTACCCACAATAAAATAAATAAAAATAAATAAATAAATAAAATAAAATGCATTATACCCAGGACAACCCTTTATTTTCATCCTCTGAGGGTAATAAACAAAAAGGGGAATATATTTATAATCAAAACCATGCTGAAACTAATCTAATGAGCTAAAGTAAAATATTCTTAGCTCAGTTGATGAGTATATATGTCTTCTTTGCCAATCATTGTTTTGATTAACAAGATGATTAACATTTTTATCGCATCAAAAGATTCTTAATTATATTAGTCCATATTTCAAGGTACAGGGGAGAATATGAATGTGGTTCATTTCAGAACAGACATCACAGTAGATTTAACCACTTGAGAATATTTGTTTGCTTCCAAATTAAATTAAGGTATGAAACTCAGAAATACTAGTAAACAAGACAAATTGTTGGCATTTTAATATTATAGCATTCAAGAGCAAATGAAATTATTTTTAGTTATAAAATATGAATATTACTTCTGCCACATTCATATACAAAGTATCTTTCTTTTACATACACACATATACTAGAAACATATTATATAACATGTCATTTATACATAATATGAAATCATCAATGTTTAAGGCTTTAAATTATTTGTGATGGTGAACTCTAAACTATGCCACAAGTCAGAAGCTAAAGAAGTGTTTTTGTGCCACTGCATCCATTTCAGCATGGTAATTAAAATGCAAATCATGTACTTTTTCACATATGAAATCTTACTAAACTTCTCTACTTCACTCATTGTTTTTTCTTTTCTGACATTTCTATATACATGTGAGTTTGAATATTTGATATACCTCTTAAAATTATCATTTCCTGAGCAACATTCTCAGTGTCTTCAGGATCGAAATTCTATCATATGCTTCACTTTTATAACTCATAGAATTTCACAGGTGATCAAAATCTATTTAACAAATGAATTTATTAGTCCCCAATCTCACTGTATTTTTTTTTCAAAATTAATTTCATTTCACCAACACTTCAATACATATATCTCGCACATTCTTGGGATATGGACATAGATTTGGCTTATCCTATCAGTAACCTAAATATTATCTGGAGAAATGCAATAACATTTACACAGTTTAATAGTTGCTATACCCATCTTTATAACATAGAACAGCTGCAATATGTAATTAATGGCATTTATTAAATAAATAACTGTGAATTTAATTTTATGGACTTTGAAATTGTATATACTAGATTGTTTTTTAACGTACATTTTACTCAAGAAAAATCTAGGACTTGCAGATTTCCAGAATTGTTTGAAGTGTTGATATCCTTAAAAAAAAAAAAAACAACAACTATATTTTCAGCATACTGCATGTAATAGAATATATGAACCCAATACTCACTCAAAAATAGAATTCACTGTATTTTCCTAAATTATAATATCCACTAAGACTTTAATATAAATAAATATTCTGTACGGTCTTAAAAAGAAAAGAATGAAACAGCTTCGGGGCGGTGGTTAATATAGGTTTTCCTGATTAGCTCTTTAGCTGCTTTGTAATGTAGGGGTGATCAGATTTTTCTCTCCCATCTCTTTCCTCACAACCTTCCTGCTAGAACTTAGTGTTCGTTTAAAGGGTGAAGAAAGTCAGTCTCTGGAAACCAAAATATCACAAAAACTCCAAGACACAAGCACAACCCAGAATTTGTCATTATAGGTCATATACTGGACCATAAAACTCACTTTGATAAATTTAAAGTAGTAGAAATCATGCAAGATATGTTCTCAGAACACAATGGAATTAATCCAGAATTCAATAGCAGAAAGACAACTGTGAACCCCCAAAATATTTGGAGATTAAATAAACATAATAAAACAGAGATGAAAATTTCTCAAAAGGAAAAAAATATTTTTGAACTAACTGAAATGACCAAAATGTGAAAAGCAGCAAAAACAATGCCTAGAGAGAATTTTTAGCATTAAAAGTGCAGATAGTATGAAATAAGAGTGATATGAAAAATCTGTAATCTAAACTTCCACCTTCAGAAAATAGAGAAAGAACAATTTATGCCTGCAGCAAGCAGAAATAAATAATTAGTTAAAATGAAACAGACATGAAATTGAAAACAGGAAACAATGGAGAAAATTAACAAAAGTAAAGGCTTTTTATAATGAAAACATTGATAATTTTGATAAACTTCTAGTGTGGTTCAAGATAAAAGAATTTCTTATATCAGAAATGAAAGAGGAGTCATCATTACTGATCCCATTTACATCAAAAGTTTAATAAAGGAATACTCTGAATAACACTGTCTCCACAAATTTGATAACTTAAATCATGTGGAAAAATCCTCTGAAAATCAGTGCCTACCAAAATTCACTCAAGGAAATAGAGATAATTTTAATAGGATATAGCTATTAAAGAAATGAAGTTATATTTAATAATCTCCTAAAGAGAAAGTTCTTATGCAGATTGTTTCACTGGTGAAATCAACCAAGCTATGAAGGGAGAAATAGTACCAATTCACCACAACATCTTCTATACAATAATAGCAGAGGGACCACATCCTAATTTTCTATGTATCCAGGGTAACCCTAACACCAAAAGTGAACAGAGAACTTACAAAAAAGGAAAACTGAAGACCAATATTTCTAATCCACATGGATGCAAAAATCATAAGAAAATATTAGTATATTAAATCCAACAATGCACAAAAAGAATTACATGCCATGAAAAAATAAGACAGAATCCAGTGATATAAACTTTCAGCAAACATACTGGAGTGATAACTTGCCCAAATTAATAAAGACTATCTAAAATACTGAACACAGTATATAATGGTGAGAAAGAGAACACTATGTTCACAATTTAAGAAGAAAGCAAAAATCTACTTTCTAATCATTTCTTTGTAAACTATTACTTGGAACCCTAGTTAATTCAATAAGACTGGAAAAGGATATAAATGGTGGAGCAGTTTGAAATTATTTTAGGAATCCTAAAAGAGAAAGATTATGTCTGTAAATTAACCTATTCCTCTGGGTGTGACACCCTTTGATGGCATTAAATTCAGCTGAGAGACCTTTGTTTAGATTACTTGTTAAGATTGTTATAATGCTTTTCATTGGACTATGTCAATGAGGTGGGACACATGTTGAGTCTCCACTCCCTTGCTAGGCCTGAAATAAATGGTCATTCACTCAGACAAAGGAAGTGAGAGCTCTGTCAGTTTTGATCCTGCTGTGTGATGAGAGTCAAAGAGATGAGCCATTGGCATGATAGCTTAGAGTTGAAGTCATGAAGAGAGCAGAACTGCCAAGACTATATAGGAGGCCTGGAAAGAAATAAGCCCTATGTCAGGAAAGAGGGCTACAGGATAATGTAAAACAGAGACTCAAGAGATGGCCCACATAGCTCAAAATAATAGAGTGAGCCCAAGGGGGGGGGGGGAGTCTAAAATCTAGACAGAATTTAGAAGCCATCTTTTTTCACCTCATGGCAACACATTAAGATCAGCAGTAGCTGATTTTGGTGAGAAAACATCTCTGATGATTCCTCAATTTGGACTTTTCATGGCCTTGGAACTGTAAGCCTCTACCCCAAATAAATCCCTTTATAAAATCCAATAGATTTCTGATACTTTGCATCAGCAGACCATTGGCAAATTAAAACAAATGTTATATGTATTGGGGAAGAAGAAATAAAACTATATTCATAGATACAATTATCTATATAGAAAGTGTCAGTATATTGTCATAAATCTTGGTAAACTAATGAACTAACATGAAAGTATAGCAATGTTACAGGATGAAAGAATAATATACAAAAGCCAGTAATTTTTCTATATGCTAGTAGGAAACAATTGAAATTAAAAAATAATATTTATAATGGCACCAGTAATGGATTCCATTTTGCCCCTCAAAAAGACGTAGCAGCACATTCCCAGCACATCTGAATGTTGTCTTTTTATAGAAATAGGGTTATTACAGATGGATTTAGGGAAATTAGAATAAGTTTGTACAGATGTAAGCTTGGCACTTAATTCAATAAGACTGGTGCTCTCATAAGGAAAATAAGTATAGACACAGATCTGAGTGTACCATGTAACAGCTAAGGTGAGAAGACCTTGGGTTGCTGCCAAGCCACCACCAAAACCAGGAACAGATTCTTCTCTAAAGACATTACAAGAAGCAGCATTTTGCCCACACATTGATTTCAGACTTCTAGCCTCTACAACTGTGAGTCAATACATTTCTCTTTTTTAAACCACCAGATTGTGGCATTTGTTACTGAAGTCATAGTAAAATAAGGCAGTACCAAAAATTGAAATACATAGTTATTAATCTAAAAAATACATGCAGGATTTATATGCAAAATTACAATGGCCTCACGAAAGAAATCATGTCCATGAGCTGGAAGACTCAATATTGTTAAAATGTCAATTCTCTAAAATTTGATTTAGAGTCAATGTAATCCTAACCATATCTGAGCAGCTATTTAGAAGAACAGTTGAATTGATTCTAAATTTTATATGGAAATGCAGGGCATCTAGTATAGCTAACACAATCCTGAAGTATAAAAACCAATGTGCAGGGCAAGATTTTAATATATAATATAAAGCCACATTAATGAGGATATTGTGGTGTTTAAGTAGGTTTGGGTTTGTAGATCAATGAAAGATAATAAGGAGCTAGTAAGTGGACCCACATGCATAGACTCAACTGTTTGACAAGGCACAAAGGAAAACAATGGAGAAAGAGTAGCATATTCAACAAATGATACCAGAACTTTTAAAAAGTAAACATCCAAATCCAAGTGAATAATCTAGACACAGACTTTATATATTTCACAAAAACCAACTCAAAATGAGTCATATACATACGTGAAACACAAAACTACAAAACTTCAAGAAGATAGCATAGAAGAAAATCTAATTTTACTTGTGTTTGAAGATAAGTTTTTAGATTCAACAGCAAAACATAATTTGGATTTTATGAAAAATAAAATCTTTTGCTTTGGAAACACTTTTAAGAGAGAAAAAAACTCAATCCATCTGGTTGACCAAGACAGTAGCATAAGGTACTCAAGTTCACTGTTTTCTCACAGAATTTTGAATAACTAGCTAAAATTGGCAGAGCCATTTTCCTCACTATTCCAGAAAACAGTTATCGGGATATAGTAACTGGAAAAATGCTGAACCTAGAAAACACAGCTTTAAAAATGGTAGGAGAAGCTCCTGGGACCCTTGCTGGGCCTACCCCTGCACCATCCATTGCATTGGAAACAGCCCCATCCCCTGACACTATTCTGGAAGGAGTAGAGTAACCCCTAGGACCATAATGGGGTGGATATGTATTAATGCCAGTCTATCAGGTGGCATCCTGAAAGGCTGAGCTAGGAAACTCTTCTTGGGATCATCCTCAGAGAACTTGCCCTACAAGTAGAAGCAGTTTTCAGGCTGCAAAGCACTGTAAGAAACAATTAAGTAAAGTGCCCTTGTGGAAAAGAAATACCTACTTTAAGGTATATAGTAGAGCATGCTGGAGGGGGAGAACATCAATTTCATAGGGAGTAGAGGGTGCATTTGAATTCCTGGAAATGGAGAGATGCCAAGGGTAAGCACAAGCCCAGGACAAGAGGTAGGGATAGGAAGGAATGAGACAGAGAGGACTTCAGCTTAAATTATCCTCAGGCTGATTGTCTTGATAGGAGGACTAAACACTAAAATGGAGCACCATCAAACACAGAAACAGTTTGCAAAGCATGGGAAAGGTGTTTTGTTGTTTATTTCTTTGTTTTATGTTGGTTTGGTTTGTTAATTCCAGGCACTGAAGAGAATGTCATATCACTGGATGAAGACAATATTAAGGAAGAGACAGTTCAGGGACTGTCCCAGAGTTAACCAGTGAGGCAAGTGAACATGAGCTCTTCCTGAGGCAAGATCAGCCTATCAGCAAATAAACAAGGGTTCAGACACTTTATGTCCCACATTTCTTTTTTCTCATTTCTCTCTGGATAGTTCAGCACCTTCCCCAGAGGTGTTAGCTCAGGAAGAACTTCCAGGGTTCCTGAATATAGAGGAGGATCTGACTCCCTGAGGCATCTGCCACCAGTGAAAAGTGGTGGTTTTTCCAGGTCTATCAGGTAGCTGACCTCTTTGAGTCAGACTGCTGTGGGATTGGATCCTGTATTGCCTTAAAAATCCCTGCTCATGATGGAGAAAACAAGATGATGCACCTTCACAATGCATCTAAGGCCATGCCAGCCTGTCTCATCTTTCTACTCCTTTTCCCTGAGGTCATGGGGCTATACATGGTGGTAGGGAGCTATGATGGGGAACCAATAATATTGAATAACCTGGAAGAGGAAGGATATATATGCTCAAAATCTGGGAAAGGAAAGTGGGACTTTAATTTTCAACTCAGATAAAATCATTCTATCATTAAATAATCTGTCCCAATGTTTACTAAACAATCATGTAAATTCAATACTATTATTATTATTATATTATTTGCCTAGTTACCACCAAGACAGAGAATTAAATCCTATGAATTAAAAGCACAATGTCAGAGTGTTAGCTTAATGAAAGTTTGTTCATACTCCTGTCTAACCCAGAAGAACAAAATGAAGAAAATTACTTTATATGCCTGAATAAAATATCATATAATATATAATAGTAGTGAAAATATATTTTCTGTGTTTGAAACTTGAATGGCATTGCTTAGAGTAGATGCAGTGGAGAATCTCTAAGGACTCAATTCTTTTAAGAAAGAAAGCGAAAACCTATATTATTACAGGAATCCCAAGATTACCAAAATCTTCCTTGAAACTGAGCCTTGGGTTGGTCTCTACTGTGGGATGGCCACAAGCAGCCCCTGCATCTCAATCCCCTTCTGCATAGGGAAGTTTGTGTCTGGGTTCACACTGACTTCCCCTCACTGTGTGTTTCTTGCACACTAATAAACAGCTATGTCCTCAGCAGTCATGGAGCTCAGCTGCACAGAGAACTGGTTCTTGAATGTGTCTCTTGAGGTGGAGAGCCAGCTTTTGAGGGATGGACTGTAGTTAATGTAACCATCAGGGCATATTACAGACAACCACAGCAGCCCTGTCCTTGGTGACTGATGGATCCCATGCCAGCAGTAACCACTGGTTGTGATGGAGAATCCAGAGACAGAGCAGGTGAGGGACAGGGTCTGGGAGGGCTTCAGCAGTCCTGGGCCTGACTCCTGCAGCTGCACCTGGGATAAGACACCTAAGGATGAGAACAGTGGGTCATGTGCTTAGAGGCAGCATCCCCTTTACTTGCATGTCTGAATCCTGAGACACTTACCTCTGGGAGCTGCCGCCAGAAAAAGGAAGAACCACAAGGCTTCATGTTCCTTTGTATGAGGCCCATGGATTGCAGACAATATTTTCCTGTTTCAAGGGGTTGCTAAATTTAAGTCTATGTGTGCTGTGATTTCATCCACTGGTCCAAGTGGCAATTTGCATGTGGGAGGTACTTTTGTATGTAAAAGTCAAAGGGCTCAGGGGAGTTCCCAGTATCTGGGGCTTCTCTAGTAGGAAGATGTTGGTTGGTCCATAAGAGAACACAATCCACATCTTGTGGTTAAACTTCACCAAGTTCAGTGATTTCAATTATAGGCTATGGAAACTTCCAGAAGGAGCTGCTAAGAGAGTCAGAGGCAGCCAATCAATGTGAATTTCTTTGAAAATAAAGTCAGTGTTCCTCTAATCAAATGGATATACATATTTATCAAATATCCAATCCAAATACATGGACTGTAAATAAATAATAAGTTGTTTCCTCTGTTACCTTTTATTGGATATTCTAAGGTTTTCAAGCAGCAGCTAAAGGTATCAAACAGTGAATTCAGACAATCTGGGTCCAATCCAATATGAATCATAATTCAGAAAGACTTTGACTCAATATGTGAACATTTCTTCCTCAGAATGGACTTTTATAAATTGTATATTCAATAAGTATTGTAGAGTTGAAATTGCTCAAGTCAATCCCTCATGCAGTTTATTCTTCTCACTCCTAGCAGGTTCTTAGACCTGTTTATTCCTTGTACTTAGCTGAGTCTGCTGGTACACCCTGCAACTCAGGACTGTCTCTTTTGATAAAACTTTAAGGAACATAAACCCTCCTCTGATTTACAAATAGAGACAGTCAGCAGAAAGTTTCCAACACACCAATATGTTGGATTCATGCTATGGGTTCAATTCTGTCTCCCAAAACACATAGTCAAGTCATAACACTAGTCCTGTGATTATGACCTTATTTGGAAATAGGTTCTTTGAAGATGTTAGTTAAATTGAAGCCAAACTGGATTATATTGGGCTCTAATCCAACATGATTGGTGTTCTTGTAAGAAGGAAAGAATTGGACATGAGACAGACAGATTCAAATTAGGCACCATGCAATGACTGAGTTAAGAATTGAAGGCCCAGGATTTTGGTCAAGGCACCAGTAGCTAGGGGGTGGATGGGAAGGATTCTCCACTAAAGACTGTAGATTTAAAGCCTCCTGAGCTGCAAGTCAGTATATTTGTTCTATATGAATCCATCCATTGTGTGATTCTTTGTTACAGCAGCCTGAGTTATTCAGTAAGGGGCCCATTCACAGATCCCAGAAACACTCAGTTCCTGCTCTCTGTGTTAATGCCAGTGAATTCTGGATTTTGTGAAGATGGTATCTGCTACATCAGGGGAAATAACATGTAAATCCTTGTCAGTATATCCCCACAATGAATAGTTTCCAGAAGGGGAAAACTCACAATGGATAGGGGATAAATCCCTGCCAAGGAATCAGGTCCCTTGAAAATCATGTGGGAGCTGCACTCCTAAAGCCTGTGTCATGGAATCCTGTGATCATGGCTGTGATCCTAAAAGTCCACAGTGGCAACTCCATCCCCTCCTTCCCTATGAACCTGATGTGACCTCACTTCTATGTGATTCAGTCTGACAAAGCACAAATTGGGGTTTACAGCAGAGATTTCATTTGTGAGTTTTAGAGTAGGTGTCCAGAGCTGTTTGCTGTCATCATCATTGTCATTAGTGTTATCATTGCTCTTGGAATCAGAATGTGGGAAGTGATGTGAGTCCTCATCACTGACCAAAATAATTCCACAAGGGACAGCTGCTCTGGTCCTGTCAATGACATGTCAAACCTGTGTCACTGGGGCAGGTCAGTCCCTTCAGCATCAGTGACCCAAACTGTACATTGACCAATTTGGATCCTGTTATTGGTGACAATTCTTTATTACCTTATCATTTCAGAAACATAGCCTTGAGTGCAGGATACTGCAAACTGGCTAGTCAGTATCAGTCAAGTGAATTACATAACAAATAATCACCATCCCTGAAAAGAGTTAATAGGAAAGTCAGCAGAAGTAGGAGGAGCCAGATGAACAGGACAAATCATGAATTTCTGATTAAGAACTGGAATGTGGTCTGTGGGAAAGGGGAACCAGGGGCTCCTTTTCCTTACCAGGTGATCCCTTAGGTTGGCACAGATGCATAATTGAGTGTCTTTGACTTGGAGCTGATGGACTTGGAGGGAGACTGATATAAATTCCTTCTCACAGAGGTGAAAATCCAGTAACTGTGCATATATTTTTGTGGTTAAGAAGGAGTTACTAGGAAAGGAAAAAAAAAGAAAGGAAAAATAGCTTCTGGCACTTACAGAGATTATTAAAATCTGCTGTGGCTGGACACCCACACTAGATTTTTTAATGCTCTTGTAAAGAACCAACTGAAATTACTCATTTGCAATAAAAAGAGAAAAGAAACAAATATTCAATGGAGATGCTTTTGGAGGTTATCAACAATGAAAACACTAGGAAGTGAGTACCATAACCATAGTGAGATGTTAGGATTTGGTGGAGTTCATGTTGAGGAAAATAAGGGAGTCTCATTTACTTTTTTCTTTTCTGGGGATTGAAAGCAGGACTTCATATATGTGAAGCACATGCTCAAACACTGAGATACACCTGTTCCACAAGGGAAGGTCCTTTTGGTAGCCGATTTTTATTTTCATTGTAAAATGTAGAACATGAACTAAGAATAGGGTGTGAATTTATGGAAATTGAATCCAGATGTCTGAGGATAATGGAATGTCACTAATAAAGATATTGTTTTAAGTGAAGCATGAACTGTAAAGAGAAACATAATTATCAGGCAATAAGTGTGTCTCACAAAGCTATAGATGCATTGAATTAATAAACCATCCTTTCCTCCAGCTCCTCACTATTAAGGCATCTATAAGACCTAGAAACACCCCTTTTAAATGAGCTTCATTTTGCCTTATTGAAGTAGGCAAAGTCTTCCAAAGAAGTGGAATATGATTAGGCACATTAGTAGTATTTAAATTGTTATTTTAGATTGTGTTTCTAAAAAAGGACAACCCAGACCCTGAGAAGAATCACCTGCTTGGTGGCCCATGCACATGCTCAGGGGCTGGACCCTATGCTCCATGGGACCTAAGTGCCCCCTGCAGCCCAGTTTCTGCCTTGCAGGGCTTTTCCTTTGTGATGTCTCTGCCTGATGTTACCTGGCTATGCGTTTGGCATCAGACTGCTCTTTAGAGATACCACACCCATGTGATACTATATCTTGACATAGTGAATTGTCCTTTGCAACTCTGTGTACTCTTCAAGGGTACCAAACCTGGGAGTCTATGGAACTCCAAAGGCCCCATTCCAAGGGTCTGCCAGATGCTCAGACACAGTCACAGGTATGGTGAAACCAGAAACTCTCAGGGACTTCCAGGGGATCTCATATCTTCTCTGGGCTCCTTGAGTTGAAGCTCATAGCAGAAAATAACTTCACACACAGAACCATGGGGCTCAAAGCCCACATATACCTCTGCTATACCAAACACACATAGCATACACACATACCTGCACACATACATACATATACACATACCATGTCTGATTTTTGAGCAATGAACCCAACTTTGTCCCTCTTCCCTGTGTCCAGCATTTGGGTATTGCCCCCCATGGTGACCCTGGGTTTGTAAATGTGTCTTTCTCTGGCAAACAGAAAAAGGAAACGAGGAATCTGAAACTTGGGTAGTACATGCATATTTGGTTTGTCTTTCATGGCATTGTCTGGGAGCCCTGCAGATGCCCCATGAGAGGATCAGGCCTGCCCACCAGGTGTCAGGAGCACATGGTTGATGCAGGCACAGTCAGTAGAGCCAACACTGACCCAACCTGAATGTGTGAGTGGAGACCCTGGATATACAGCACAGCATGTTGCTGTTCTCAGAGGGAGCTCTGTGTAGGGAAACACTCCCAGAGGCAGAAGCAGGAGCTAATCCAGGAACTGGGGGCCCAGAACAGTGAGCTTGGCTGGAGGTCACAATCCCTGTGGGCCAGTGTCTGTGCAGGCCTCCTCCTGGATGATGTTGTTCCTTGGGTGATGGTGCCCTTGTTCAGCCACTGCAATTTGGTACATGGATGAAAGAACTCATCTTTTTAGTTCACAAGTCTTCAAAACAGAAAGATTTCAATAAAATTGTAAATAATCATTGTGAAAAATATACAGCTTTAAGTAAATGTAAATCTATGTTGCAAATCAGGAAAAAGTATTGGTGAATCATATATTTGTTAAAGAACTTCTATTCAAAATAAAATAAAGTACACTTTCCCATAAATAAAAAGTGTCAAGCTAAGTTTTAAAAAATATTGAATACACTTTCCCCAGACAATATTTTTGAATGCCTAATAAGCTCATGAATAAAGACTGACCATTTATAGTCATGAGAGAAACGTAAATAATATTCACAGCAGTTTACTACATCACATTGTCTAGATGACTAAAATTAAATAATTTTAAAAATTGTAATGTGATAGTAATAAATAATAATAATACACCAAGAGTGTTTTGTTTAGCTATAACAAAAGCAGATAGAAGATGTATATATTATACCTGAATTATTAAAAAACAATATATTAAATAATATTTATTAATAATAATATTTAATAATTAATAAAAATCAAATAATATTATTAATACAAGAAAAGCATAAAATCAATCAAAGCCTCTTTCACCTATAGTGGCACTGAATTATATATGTGAATGTGGTTGAAAGTGGAAGTTTAGGGTGGTATATGTTACTAGAATGAAAGTTAGAAGATAAAATATGGGACAATATAACAGGGAAACTTTGTGGACAGTGGACTCAGTTAATAGTAAATGTATAAGGATGTTATACTGCCAAATACAAGGTGTTTATAATAGGATGGCATATTAGAAAAATGCACCTAATGTTAATTATGTACTATAGATAACAGTATAAATTTAATATTCCTTCATTAACTGTTATTAATTGTATTATCCCCCATGAGAGCCCTCACCTCTGTTTGCCATGAGTTCATGAGGAACATCTGAACTGCTCCTCTCTTTTATACATCACACCTCTGGGAAGTGGGCAGGTCATCCACCCTCAGTCTCAGTGTCCTCACCCTTAGGGTGACCAATTTAGAAACAGTTCCCTTTAAAATCCCTTTCCTTCTCATCCTGTCACAAACAGATCTTGGATGCAGCATGTTGTCACCTGGCTATTCAACAATATTACTGAACTGAATTGAATAAGAAAGAACATAAAGGGTAGACACCACTAGTAGAGAGAGATTTGAGGGACAGTGCTCTAAGGAATTCCTAAGGATTGTAGTCAGAACCAGGGTTAATGCAAATGCATTTTGAAGAGTCTCTGACATTTTATGCTTCATTATCTGTCTCTCCCTATCTCTCCTTCTGTACCAATACATCCATTGGTATATTTAACAGATTAATTTACATATAATTTCACATGATATATTACACATATTTAAAATGTGCAATTCAATAGTTATTTAAATATGTACAACTGGAAGTCAAAGGCAAGAGAGTGAATTCTAACACCCTCAAAGTTTCTTCTTGTCTCTCACAATTCCTCTCTCCAACCTCACCTGCAATAAATAGAAAACATCTTTTAAACTGTTAGATTCTAATCAAACTATAAAATAATGGCTTCAAAAGGGAGTGATCTAAAAACACTGGTCAAAATTTACAATGGTCAATTTGGATAAAAATATACAGTCCAACTATATACTGACCACAAGAGAGTCTATTTAAATATAAGTACATAGAAAGGTTTTAAAAAGACATATATATATATAATGAATACACATTATGGACTTCAGACAAAGTAGATTTCAACAAAAGTAAGATCATTATCAATCAAGATGGATATTACATAATGATAAAGTGGTAACTTCTGCAAAAGACATAAAAATCCTAACTGATGGAGTCTAAAAGAGCAATTGACAAGTCCACATTATACTTGGAGATTTCATCACTCCAATCTCTGTGATGATACAAATGTTGGTATAAATCAAGTAAATATATAGATGACTTCAATAGCACTATCAATATATTGCCACATTTCAATCTATTGAATGTTCCACTGATTTTAAAAAACAATACACAAATTCTCCTTTACCAAATAGATGATGGATGTCATGATGTCTAGATTCAGTATGGGGTCTTGGATGGGATTTTGGAACAAAAACAAGATATTAGTGTAAAATGGTTAAAATTTTAATAATGTCTGCATTATATTAAATAATCTATATCCATGCTAATTTCTTAGTTACAGCAAATATATTATTGATATGTAAGATGTAACATTACATAAAATTAGTAAAAGGTTATATGTGAACATTCTATTTTTTGTAAATTTGAAATTGTTCTAAATTAAAATTTGAAAAAGATAAAAATTCCAACAAAAATATAAAAATCACATATGGAATAGATTTTTGGGATGAATATATTCATGATTGTAACTTTAAAGATATATTGTCAAATAGATGCCTCAACAAGTGAAAGTGTATATACTTATATCAGTAGTATCAGTCAAGATCCTAAGAATAGATGGAAGTGTTGTTTATCATGTGTTTATTTACCTTATATAATGGGTGAATGTGACATTATAATTAGCATTCCCTTTACCAATAGTGAGTATGAAAGCATCATGTCTTTAGTAAATTTGTACCAAGAGTTTATTAATAGCATAGTGACACTTTATTCTTCCTGACTATTTTTACAAAATATATAGTGCTTTTCTTTAGGTATTTCCTTTATCTGCCTTAGGCATTACAACATTATCATTTACAATATCTCTATGATGATTCTGCTATCTTTTAGCACATTAACATTTAGATTTTAAGTTGTCATATAGGTTTTTTTTTTTTTTTATCAGTGATTCAAATTTTTTCTTTATTGAAATGAATGAATGACAAAAGTACAAACATAAATACCTAAATCATACACAGAACACAGAGACAACCTTAAAGGTCTACAAACAAATAAAAGTGAATCAGCAATGCTGATGTATATAATGGTTAACAAATTCAAAACCAAAAAAAAAAAAAAAAAAGATTAAGGCAACCAGTTGGCAATAATAAAAAAGATATATCATAAATCATTTTAAAGTGCACTTAATTTGTTTTCAAAATACAGATATATGACCACTCCACAGATTTACATCAGAAAAACAAAGAATCTGGGAAGAAAAAGATAATATTCCTTTTTTTCTTTTTTCTGAAGTATTTTTATTTTTATTTATTTATTTAATAATTTAATTTTTATTTTTTTATTATGGGTAAAAATCAAAATTCTCACAATACATACAAACATTTGCAAAATGATATATAAATATATATGCATATATGTGTATTTGCTTACAAAAATGTTATTTTTATATATATATACATATATTTTAAGAGGTGCTTAGATTACCTAAAATATTACACGGAACCCACTGGGATTCCCATGTTGCCCATCTCCCACACCTCCCACCACATCCCACACAAACATCTCCCACAGTGTGGCCCACCAACCTCGATGAACTTACACATCCTGGAGCCTTGCCACCAACCATAGACCACAGTTCACACTGTAGACCACACCCTCTCCCACTCAGTTCTGAGTGGTGTGTGCTGATTTAAAATGGCCTACATCCTTTGCCACAACAGTACTCAGGACAACCTCCAACTCCCAAAGAAGCCCCTGTATTTCAACTGCTCATCCCCTCCCTACACAAAAACTGTCAAGTGGCCACTGGCTCCATCTCATTGTTATAATTTCTTGCATTGCAAGAATTACCATCAAGTCCACTCTAGTCCATAGTTCTTCCCCCAATCCAGAGGCGACTGGGATGGTGATGTCCACTCAAACTCCAAGTGAGAGAGGGCTTATAGCCCATGGATATGGTGGGTGGGATGATCCTGCCTGCAGATGCAGGCTCTCTCCATTCCCTGGGATGGCCTTTGCCCATCGTTGTCTCCTCACCAGGTAACTTGGATGAGTCCATTGAGCTGAAGGGTAGGAGTTGCAGCTCCACCTAGATTTCATGCACACCTGGCACATAGGTAGGCCAGAGGCTCCAGTCTCTGGAAGTATACCTAAAAACTCCAGCATCACATATAGGTTTGAATAGAAGGGACGGGTGAACCATGTTCAGGGAGGACTTATTTGAGTCTAATTCTGTCACTCTCAGGAGCACAGATTCCAAAATATAACCCACTGATAAGGCATCAGTCTCTGGGGCTATACCCCCTTATATAGGACCAGGGTGTCTCCAGAGATCTCAGGAACCCCACTGAGTGGGGTGATAGGCACTTAGATGTTCTATGAGCTCCTACTGAGGTGTGCATAAGAGTTACCAATGGGAAGACCTCCCTACTCTCTTTGAAGTCTCTTAGCCACTTGAACTCATTTGTCTTTACCATTTCCCCCTTTTATTCAAGATCTTTTTCCAGTTGTGTCGCCAGTTGGCAATTGGTATTAATCCCTCGTTGCCAGGGAGGCTCATCCCCGGGAGTCAAGTCCCACGTTGGGGGGAAGGTAATGCAATCATATGCTGAGTTTGGCTTAGAGAGAGGCCACATTTGAGCAACAAGGAGGCTCTCAGGTGGCAACCCTTAGGCACCCCACAACTGCAGGCTAAGTCTCATTTACAATAGCAAAGACTCACAAGGGTAGTCATCAATTAAAAAAAAAAACATCAGTGGGTCATCCTATTTTGACAGGCACTGTCCCTACACTCAGAGGACTATTGCTGCTCCCTTGGAGACAGTGGCAGTACTCTCCAGGCTAGGAATTCAGATTCCCTCATTTGTTGTGTAATTATCCACCCATCATGACCATGCCTCATCCCCCGATCCTTTGAATGATTTTATATATCTTTCATGTATATTCGGATGAAACAATCCCCACGAAACCCCCCCAAGACATCCCTCCCATAATCCCCCGCTGTACCCATTGTAACCCTTCTGTGATCGAAATCCTCCATGAACATTTAGTCCATAAAATAATCAAATACACTTACTGGGAAAAAGAAACAAGTGTGATAAGCTGACATGCATGAGACAAACATAAGGAAACTCAGGGGGGAAAAAAAGAGAGAAGGAAAAAAAAAACAAATAATCAAACAAAGAACAAAACAAAATAAAATATAATTAGTGGATTGGGACATTCAAAAAATGGGCAAAAAAGCAAAGGAAATGCATTTAAATATATATATATATATAT
>JAKSZT010034045.1:1774558-1864497 GCA_026826555.1 Tolypeutes matacus | reverse complement strand
AATACATAAAATAAGGAATGAGCAAGGTGATATCACTACTGACCCCATAGAAATAAAGAGTATCATAAGAGGATACTTTGAAAAATTATATGCTAACAAGAATGACAATTTAGAGGAATTGGACAAGTTTCTTGAAACCCACAAACAGCCGACATCTTGATTTCTTAATTGGCAATAATCTACCAAAGATAATTGCTAGCAGCAGCCTGAGATATAAAGGACTAAATGCTTACTCTATATTAAACATAGTAAGAGTGAGATCAGGGACTTGCTAAAGAAAAACAAAAAGAGAGTTTGGAGGGGAGATGTTTGCTGGAAAAGAACAGGAAATGCAAATATCTAAGAGGAAACCAAGGCCTCCCTCTGCTCCTGCTCCTCTGTTGGCCCATGCTCAACCCCTGGTGATACAGATGGCCCCTGCAGCCCAGCCCTTACTGCTGCTCTGCAGGGTAGTTTTTGTCTGGCCTCCGGCTGCTTCTCCTCACTGTGTCCCTAACACAGAAATACATGGCTTTGTCCTAAACTTTCAGGTTGGTCATTTCAAGAGAAACTGTGCTCATAAGGTTGTCCCTAGGAACTGTGAATTACCTCTAAATTGATGGAGTGTACATTGAATATTTCTAGTTGATTTACTCATTATGCTGCCCAACCCCTCTACTGTCCTGGATCCTGAGAGACACAGTTCATTACATAATCAGAAAGATTAATCCAGATGCTTTGCAAGAGAGAGTCAGAGTACCACCAGCTGTCTCCCATAAACCCCCAAATCCACCAGCTGAGCCCTGCACAGGACACCTGCAGACACAGAGAAAGTAGAATGAGGACAACTCATGTAGAGCAATCACAACTGAACCTGGAGTGAGGTTACCTTTAACAGAGATGAGGAGGAAAACCCAGGTCAGTGCAGCCCCCAAGGGGGTGGACCCTGAAGAAAGGCACAGATATGGGCTGAGCTCCTGAACAGGTACTGCTGGGACAGATAAACTACTTTCCATGAGCAGGGGCAGGGATCAAATTTGCACCTCTCTCCCTGTGGACACATTTGAACTGCACAGCAAAGTTTCTGGAAGGAAATAGATAGAGATGGAAAGGAAAGAGCCATGGCAGCAGAAGTAAGAACTGAAGATATCTCCTCAGGACAAGACAGAAGGGTGCTTAGAGGAGGTGGAGCAGAGTGAATAAAACATTTCAATGTTTGGAGAGAGATGGGCCTAGGACCCAGGATTCAGGGACAGCAGGGCCACTGGGCAAGCCATTGACTGTCACTCCAGGAGGCCAGACAGACAAATAATATATGCATATTTGACTCTCAGACCTTGAAATCCAATGAACATTTCTCTGATGAGTTTCAGAGTTGACTGGAACCTATAACCTCTATTTCACTTCCAATTTGATGCCTTCTAGAATGGAAATATCTATCCTCTGCTGGTCCCACCATCACATTAAGAAAACTAATCAAAACATTTTCTAGTTTTCACAGGTCAACAGATACAGATGAATTTTCCTTAGGTTGGAACATACTGATAACTGATTTTGGTGACATGGAAAAGTACTGAAATGAAATGGCTTAAGGCTTTCATGAAATTCAGATGGGGTAAGTGTATTTTGCATGTACTTAAAATATGTCTATGGCTTCCAGAGGGATGAATTTGCTATTTATTTGTTTATTGACCAAAGACATATATTAATATTAATCTGTGTTCCTGTGGGTGTAAACCTATTTATAAATGGGGACATTTAGAGATGTATTATCAGTTAAGGTATGAAATCATATTTCAGAATAAGATATTCTAAGATACACTTCATAAGTGGGCAAACTGAATGAGGTTTGCTGATCTATGTGCCTGAAGGCATTTTTAAGAGCAGAAATTTGGACTCAAAGAAGGGAGTGAAAACTTGGAAGTCGGGGGGAAAGGAGAGACTGTAATGCAATGGGAGGCAGAAATATAAGCCAATGAATGACAAGGATTGTCATTATTCAGCAACAAAATGCTAGAGATGTTAGGAGGAAAGAATATTCTTACTTGTGCTTCAATTTTGGATTTCTAGCCTTTGAAACATGTGTGCTGATACATTCCTCTTGTTAATCCAAATATTGTATTTGTAATAATACCATATCAATTTAAAACAATGCCCTTATGAAAGAATTTCCAAATATGAAATGAAGGACATAGAAGTATACCTCACTTATCTTTAGAAATATTTTTTGCCTTGATTCCCAATTGTCATAACACTCATTTCCTTGAAATATGACATGGACCCTCCTCTGAACTAATAATAATTAAATAATAAATTAAAATTATATTGATTATGGCATTGAAAGTTGGCTTGACAAAATGAGGCCCATAGATCATAACCAAGTTAAAATATTTAATGCAGCCTAATGGTAACAAAAATGGTGCTTTTGAGGACTGAAACCTGCTATATAAGACTTAAAGAAATGTTGATTATCCCCAGTGCTTCTCCATTTAACAGCCATATCTGGTTTGCTCTTAAATTTGTATAAAATTATGGCACTTCAAGTTAGATTATTATAGTCATAATGCTGTGATTATACACATTATGATCCCCATATTCAATCTTCTTGAAATTACTGACTCCATTCAATGAGAAACTGAAAAATATTTTGCTCATATGTATTTGGATAATATTTTCTCTTTATTGGACACTTCAACCATCTATCAGTTTCAACCTAGTGAACTTATTGAATGAAAGATGCCATATGTATCAGCTAATATAAAATAAAAATAACAATGAATTATTTGAAAAATATTTGTATATATGATACCAGAATAAAAAATTAAAAAACATACAACTCTGAAACATAAACAGTGAACCCTGATATAAACTTTGAACAATATGTAATAGTATAATCATAAAAATATTGTTTCATCACTCTTGGAGAGTTGGAGTCAAGATGGTGTTAGTGTAGGAGGGCACACACTGCAAGCTCCCAGAGCAAGGCAGATTGTGGACAGGGTCCTGCCCGGGGGTCTGTGCTGTGCACCCATGGAGTGAGAAGCTTGGGACATCTATCTGTGCGGAACAACGGTGTGGACAGAATGGTGGAGATTCGTGAGTTTTAAGGCTGCCGGTGGGGGTTGGAACAGACGACTGAGCCCCGCCGTCAGGGAGAAAATATAAAATAAAATAAAATGGCCACTCGGAGCCGCGAGCAGGCGAGAAAGTTTTATTTTCTGGGGATCCGGCTGCCTGGCGCCCCTTGGATCTTGAGTGAACAGAACAAACGAACTAATTGGCACCAGGTGAACCGGAATGGGGATTCTGGTCAGGGGGATGGAGCTGATTTCCGTAGCGACCCAGGGATAAGACCCAGGCCGCTGCGGAGCCAGGAAGAAGGGACACTTCCCAAAAGAGGGAGGGTTCTGTTGGAGGACAGGGAAGGGTATTTTTTATTTTTAGACTTTGATCTGGCTGCCTGCACCGCCCCATAGCTTTGGGGAGCAGATAAACCGACCTGAAGCAGCATCAGGCTGAGAGCAGACGCAAATATGCACTCAAACTGATTTATTTAGCAACCGGTGACGCTCCAGCTCCCCTCCAGAAGGGGCGGAATCTGCCATCTTTAGCACTCTGCACTGACTAACATCAGAGCTACAGCTACCCTGGGGAGTCCAGGAAGTGGGATGTGCTTGATTAATTTCCACGGGCCCAGCTAGGGTCCTTCCATAAGGGGGTTGGTCTAGAGGAGGAACTATTTTGGGTCCTGTATTTCGCTAATAAAATAAAAATTAAAATTAAAAAAAAAAAGTGAGGTCACTTCAATAAATGAAAAATAAATTCTTTTTAATTTAGTTTAATAGCTAAAAGCTGCTTCAGGAGCTGCATATAGACTGGGGGGAAATTGATTGATAAACACAAGCAGGCAGGAAGGATTCACGTGGACCCTAGGGAAATCATTGACCCCCCTTAGCTCTGTTTGACTGCTTGCCTGTGTGGACCTTTGGTTTCTATCAGGTGATTTCTGGTCCCTTACTTTTCTTTCCTCTTTCCTATCCCCTTTCCTTTTTTCTTCCATTTTTTTTAAAATTAGGTGCTGCTAGCTTGTTGCTTCTTTGCTGTGCTTCTTTTTCAGTAATTTTTCACTCGCTGTATATACATTGATTTTGTATTACAAACTATCGCTTGCACTTCCTGCATCTTTCTGCCTTCTGTTTTCTGTTCTGGCACTTAGAGACAACATTTTTTTCATAGACCCACAACTCAAGGGTGTCAACTTCTATTATATCTATTTTGTTTTCTTCTTCTTTTTTTATTAGTATTAACTTTTATCTTTCAGACCCTTCTTTACTATTTCTCTCCTTCCTCATAATTCTAGACTTCTAAATCACTATATATATATATTCCTCCATTTATTTTCCCAGTCCATTGTAGGAACTCCATATTTTTTCCTAGTACTCTACACTGCCTACACAAGTTAAATATTCATCTCATTAAGTCTCATTTTGCCCCTCTTCTAACTTTTATCAATATTTCTAGTGTCCTTCTGCCTTCCTTACATCTTTTGATTCCTCTGGCCCTAACCTTTTGCCTTCAAGGGAACATAGAAAGAAGCAAGGAAATAAAATAAGAAGAAACACTGCCAAAGAGAAAACTTAACTCACATGCAGAACCAACAGCTAAATAAAATTCTAGAGCATAGAGAAAAGCTAATCACCTGAACAAACCCATCAAGATAATATGATGACCAGAGGGCAACAGAAAAGTACAAATGACTCTGAGAAACTGGAAAACATGGACCAGTCCAATGCATAAAATAAATACCAGGAAGCAATGCAGAACATTGAACAACTAATCAAAGCTATCCAAACAAATATCATGGACCAACTTACAGAACTGAAGGAAGAGATTAAGGATATAAAGAAGAAACTGGGCGAACATACTGAAGAAATAGCTAACATGCTTAAAAAGGTAATGGATATGATGGTGAACAAAGGCACAAGCCAAGAAATGAAAAAGAAGCTGGACTCACATGACAGCAGATTTGAACAGGCAGAGGAAAGAATTAGTGATATGGAAGACAATACAGTTGAAATCAAAGAGATTGTAGAACAGATAGACAAAAAGATAAAAAATCCAGCATGGTCTCAGGGAATTAACTTATAATGCAAAACGCACACACATACGCATTATGGGCATCCCAGAAGGAGAAGAGAAGGGAAAGGGAACAGAAGGAGTGTTGAAGGAAATTATGACTGAAAACTTCCCAACTCTATTGGGAGAGATGTATGTGCAGATCCAGGAAGCACAGCGCACCCCAAATAGTATAAATCCCAAAAAGCCAACTCCAAGACATATACTTGTCAAAATGTCCAATGCTCAAGACAAAGAGAAAATACTCAAGGCAGCAAGAGAAAAGAGAACCATCACATACAAGGGAAGCACATTAAGATTAAATGCTGATTTCTCAGCTGAAACCATGAAGGCAAGAAGACAGTGGTATGATATAGTCAAAACACTAAAAGAAAAAAACTTCCAGCCATTAATTCTCTATCAGCAAAATTGGCATTGAAAAATGATGGAGAGTTCAAAATATTCACAGATAAACAGCAATTAAGAGAGTATGTCAAGAAGAAACCAGCACTTCAAGAAATACTAAAGGAAACTCTACAAGTTGAAAGGAAAAAACAAAGGAGAGAGAGTTGGAGGAGAGTTTAAAAACAACTGAAAAGTCAAAAAGAGAAACAAAACACCATTTCATATACATTAACCCAAAGAAAAAATGGCTGAAGTAAGAAATTCGTTACGAGTAATAACACTGAATGTTAATGGATTAAATTCACCAATCAAAAGACACAGATTGGCAGAATGGATAAGAAAATATGATCCATCTATATGCTGTCTACAAGAAACCCACCTTTGGCCCAGGGATTCAAGGATGCTGAAAGTGAATGGCTGAAAAACCATTTTACAAGCTAACAATAGCCAAAAAAGGGCAGGAGTAGCTATTCTAATATCAGACAAAATAGACTTTAAATGCAAAACTATTGTAAGAGCCAAAGATGTACACTACCTATTAGTAAAAGGTGTAATCTCTCAAGAAGAGAGAACAATCATCAACATTTACACACCTAATCGAGGTGCCTCAAAAATACGTGCAGCAAACTCTGGAAAAACTAAGAGGAGAAACAAATTCCTCTACAATTATAGCAGGGGACTTCAACACACCACTATCATCATTAGACAGAACATCGGGGCAGAGAATCAATAAAGAAACTAAGGCACTCAACAATACATTAGAAGACTTTGACTTAATAGACATATACAGAACACTACACCCAAATACAGCGGGATTTACATTCTTCTCAAGTGCACATGGAACATACTCCAAAAAGGACCACATGCTAGGCCACAAAATAACACTCAATGAATTCAGAAAGATTGAGATTATACAAAGTAATTTCTCTGACCACATAAAAGGCATCCAGATTGGAAAAGAAGAAGTAAAAATTTCATTATTTGCAGATGACATGATCCTATACATAGAAAACCCTGAGAAATCGACAACAAGGCTTCTAGAACTTATAAAGGAGTTCAGTAATGTAACAGGCTATAAGATCAACGCTCAAAAATCAGTAGCATTTCTGTACACCAATAACGAGCAAACTAAGGAGGAAATCATGAAAAAAATACCATTTACAATAGCAAATAAAAGAATCAAATACCCAGGAATAAATTTAACTAAAGATGTAAAGTACTTATATACAGAAAACTACACAACACTGTTAAAGGAAATCAAAGAAGACTTAAATAAATGGAAAAATATTCCCTGTTCATGGATAGGAAGATTAAACATCATTAAGATGTCTATCCTACCCAAACTAATCTACAGATTTAATGCAATCCCAATAAAAGTCAACACTATGTTTTTTAAGGAACTGGAAAAACTAACCACAAAATACATTTGGAGAGGCAAGAGGCCCCAAATTGCTAAAGATATATAGAAAAAGAAAAATGAAGTTGGAGGTATCACGTTACCTGACTTTAAAACATACTACAAAGCTACAGTGATCAAAACTGCATGGTATTGGCACAAGGATAGACCTACTGACCAATGGAACCGAATTAAGAGTTCTGATATAGATCCTGGCATATACAGTCATCTGATATTTGACAAGGCCACGAAGCCCACTCTGTTGGGAGAGAATGGCCTCTTTAACAACTATTGCTTGGAGAACTGGATATCCATTTCCAAAAGTATGAGAGAAGAATACCATCTCACACCTTATACAAATATCAACTCAAGATGGATCAAGGATCTAAATATAAGAGCCAAAACCATAAAAACTTTGGAAGATAATGTAGGGAAGCATCTACAGGACCTTGTAATAGGAAATGGTTTCATGAACTCCACAGCCAAAGCACAAGCAGCAAGAGAAATAATAGATAAATGGGATCTCTTCAAAATTAAAAACTTCTGCACCTCAAAGGATGTTATTAAGAAAATAAAAAGGCAGCCTACTCAATGTGAAAAAAATATTCGGCAACCATATATCTGATAGGAGCCTTATATCCTGCATATATAAAGAAATCCTACACCTTGAAAATAAAAGGAGAAACAACCCATTTAAAAAATGGGCAAGTGACCTGAAAAGACACTTCTCCAAGGAAGAAATACAAATGGCTAAAAAGCACATGAAAAAATGCTCAACATAGCTTGCTATCAAGGAAATGCAAATCAAAACTACAATGAGATATCATCTTACACTCATCAGAATGGCAGCTATTAAAAAAACAGGAGACAATAAATGTTGGAGAGGATGTGGAGGAATAGGAACCCTCATCCACTGCTGGTGGGACTGCGGTATGGTCCAGCCACTGTGGAGGACAGTTTGGTGGTTCCTAAGAAAACTAACAATAGATCTTCCATATGATTCAGCAATTCCACTGCTGGGTATATACCCAGAAGAACTGAAAGCAAAAACACAAACAGATAAATGCACACCATTGTTCATAGCGGCATTGTTCACCATTGTCAAAAGTTGGAATCAGCCCCGGTACCCATCAACAGACGAATGGATAAGCAAAATGTGGTACATACATACAATGGAATATTACTCAGCTGTAAGAAGGAACAAAGTGCTAACACATGGAATAATGTGGATGAATCTTGAAGACCTTATGTTGAGTGAAGCAAGCCAGGCACTGAAGGATGAACAGTATATGACCTCACTAATCTGAACTGAGGAAAGTTAGCAGTCTCTGAGAACCATTGTCTGAAAGATAGGTTAACAAAGGAGAGTAAGAGAAGAGCAGGCTTTGAGTCATCACCCATATGGACATAATCTATGGTAAAGGGATAGAGTGTGGTTGCATGTAGGGGGATGGGGCAGATGAGTGGTGGTGTTCCTGGGTTTGGTGGTGCAGCACTGGGGGTTCGGTGAATTAGGAAGGGCAGGTTCAAATCCCCAGGGCATGTAACTGTGAATCTTGACATTCCATAGGTAGGGAGAATGTGGTATCATGGGCCCTGGGGGGCTGGGGGGAAGGGAACAGTCAAGATCTAATGGGGTGTTTGGTGTCATGGGGAAGGTTTTTCATTACCTTACAGGAATGGACACAGGACATGGTAAATATCATCAAAACTATTAAACTGTGTCAGCTAATTTGTAAACTATACTGTAAATCATTGATAATGTTTAGTTGCTATATTTTGCTATCTGTATAACAGTTATAACAATGATAACATTCAAAAAAAAAGGGGGGGGGAGTTAATATCAGGTGATGAAGAGGGGGTGGTTTGGTATCTGGGAGTCTCCGGCACTCCGTATGTGACTTTGCTGTGACCTAAATCTTTGAAAATCAAATGAAAAATTAGGAGACAATGGGGATTGAGAGGTGGAAGGTGTCACAGCATACCAGACATCTGATAACACAGTGATAAAAGGAATGAAAGATGAAAAAAAAGAGAAAAGAAATAAAAATGGATATATATATATATATATGTATATATATATATATTTAAAGGCATTTCCTTTGCTTTTTTGCCCATTTTTTGAATGTCCCAATCTGCTAATTATATTTTATATTGTTTTGTTTTTGTTCAATTATTTGTGTTTTTTTTTCATTTTCTTTTTCTTTTTTTTCCCCTGAGTTTCCTTATGTTTGTCTCTTGCATGTAAGCTTATCATATTTCTTTCTTTTTCCTAGTAAGTGTATTTGATTATTTTATGGACTACATGTTCATGGAGGATTTGGATCACAGAAGGGTTACAATAGGTACTGCAGGGGGTTATTGGTGGGGGGTGTCTGGGAGGGGGGTTTCATGGGAATTAGTTCATCCGAATATACATGAAAGATATACAAAATCGTACAAAAGATGGGGCATGGTCACGTTGGATGGACAATCACACAATAAATGAGGGAATCTGAATTCCTAGCCTGGAGAGCTCTGCCACAGTCTCCAAGGGAGCATCAATAGTCCTCTGAGTGCAGGGACAGTGTCTGTCAAAAGAGGATGACCCACTGATGTGTTCTTTTTATTGATGTCTACCCTTGTGAGTCTTTGCTCTTGTAACTGAGACTTAGCCTGCAGTTGTGGGGTGCCTAAGGGTTGCCACCTGGGAGCCTCCTTGTTGCTCAAATGTGACCTCTCTCTAAGCCAAACTCAACATATGATTGCATTACCTTCCCCCCAACGTGGGACATGACTCCCGGGGATGAGCCTCCCTGGCAACAAGGGATTAATACCAAGTGCCAACTGGCAACACAACTGGAAAAAGACATTGAATTAAAGGGGGAAAAGTTAAAGACAAATGAGTTCAAGTGGCTAAGAGACTTCAAAGAGAGTTGGGACATCATCCCAGAGGTAACTCTTATGCACACCTCAGTAGGAGCTCATAGAACATCTAAGTGCCTATCTCCCCACATAGAGGAGCTCCTGAGAGCTCTGGAGACACCCAGGTCCTATATAAGTGTGGTTAGACCCAGAGACTGATGCCTTATCAGTGGGCTCTATTTTGGAATCTGTGCTCCTGAGAGTGACAGAATTGGACTCAAATAAGTCCTCCCTGCACATGGTTCATCAGTCCCTTTTATTCAAACCTATATGTGATGCTGAAATTCTTCGGTATACTTCCAGAGACTGGAGCCTCTGGCCTACCTATGTGCCACATGTGCATGAAATTTCGGTGTTGCTGCAACTCCTACCCTACAGCTCAATGGACTCATCCAAGTCACCTGGCGAGGAGACAACGATGGGCAATGGCCATCCCAGGGAATGGAGAGGGCCTGCATCTGCAGGCAGGATCATCCCACCCACCATATCCATGGGATATAAGCCCTCTCTACCTTGGAGGTGGAGTGGACATCACCATCCTAGTCCCCTCAGGATTGGGGGAAGAACTACGGACTAGAGTGGACTTGATGGTATTCTCTTGCTCACATATGGTGATTCTTGCAATGCAAGAAATTATAACAATGAGGTGGAGCCAGTGGCCACTAGACAATTTTGGGGCAGGGAGGGGACGAACAGTTGAAATACAGGGGCTTATTTGGGATTTGGAGGTTGTCCTGAGTACCTTTGTGGCAACGGAGGTAGGCCATTTAAAACAGCACACACCACTCAGAACTGTGTGGGAGAGAGTGTTGTCTATGGTGTGAACTGTGGTTTATGTTTGGTGGCAAGGCCCCAGGATGTGTAAGTCCATTGAGGGTGGTGGGCCACACTTGTGGGAGATGTTTGTGTGGGATGTGGTGGGAGGTGTGGGAGGTGGGCAACATGGGAATCCCAGTGGGTTCCGTGTAATATTTTGGGTATCTAAGCACCTCTTAAAATATATTTATATATATACATAAATAACATTTTTGTAAGCAAATGCACATAAATGCATATACATTTATATATCATTTTGCAAATGTTGATATGTATTGCGAAAATTTTGATTTTTACCCACAATAAAAAATAAATAAAAATTAAAAAATATTGTTTCATCAATTGCAACAAAAGTAAGACAGTAATACATAGTGTTAATAATAGGTAAAACTGTGTCTTTATGTGGGGATGTATATGTGAACTTCATATTTTCTGCATGCTTTGGTTATAAACCTATGAGTGAACTAGTAAATATGTAATATTTTATCATTATGCTTGAAAAAATATACTTAGAAAATAGGGATTCTATTAGACCTAAAAATTGAATGTTAAATATTGTGATTATATCCAGAAGAAATTCAGTGTTTACTTGTATTGCCCCAGCTAATTGTTTTATTTTCCCATAATAAACCAATAGAACCTAATTTATTTGTGTTATTCATTCATTTAGTTATGGCAACTGCACTTTTCCTGTTCACATGAGAGTTCTACCAACAGGCCCCACAAGGTGGATGTTTCCACCTCCAGTGACAGAATTGTATCAAGGACTGGCTTATGGAATGATATTTTTCTCTCAAAAACCCCACATGAGATGATGTCTGTAGTTTGTACCTTTAATACAAGTGTTACAAGACCATACCACACACAGGCACAATTACATGGGCAGACCCTTGTCCACCTGACTTGAAGATTATGTCAACAATGACAGCTGAGCCCAATTTTCTTCCCAGAGCAGGACACCTGAATGATTTGGAAACATGTGCTCTCCCCCTGCTGAGGTCCCTTTTATGCTGCTCACCTCAGGACCCCCACAGCATCCTGGGCCATGATGGTTCTTCTTTATGACTGCTTACAAAGCAAAAAGAAGAAAATACTTTGGTGGGGTTCTTTATATGTGACAAAGCATTTTTATATTTCAAATTTTTTGAAATAAAAAATGAGCATATACTTGCAAAACAAAATGAAACAGTGAAAAACAGTTAAATCTGACCTTGAATTGTCCTCTCTTTCCTGACTAATGAATGATAAGCAACATGGCCCCATCACCCTCCACCATCCAATTCTGAAGACATCAAATCTGCATCTCCATAGAAGATGCAATGCTTCCCTCACAGTTAATTCAGTATTTCCTCCTTGAAATGGGCACACACATGTCTCCATGTAGTGGTGGCAGTTATGCAAAAATAGAAATATCGCAAGCATGTCAATCTTGAGTTTCCACTAGAATCCCCACAATTAAACAGTCATTTTGGAAGGAATGTTTTATAAAGTATATGTGGTTTTGACCTGAATCGTTATGAAAGACTTGAACATTGCTTCTTCCTGACATTGCTGTGTTTGAGGAAAAAAGGAATTGTTTTTCCCTTTAGAATATTGAAAGGAAATAAATAAGTGAGGAAAGACAGGGAGAGGATAGGGAAAGAAACAGATTTCTTAGACATATGGCCATATAGAAGCAGTCACCCCATGCAGCTGTTATCCTTCTTCCTGTGTGTTGTGGTCATCATGTGGAGCACCAAGGATTCAGTTCACAAAGAAATACCTGGTCATGTCCTCCAGACCTCACAGCACACTGGGAGCCAATCAGCAGCTCACTCCAAGTCCACTGGAACTGGAGGTGATGTGACAGATTGAGCAGCACAAGAGATCAGCATTTTTGCATCTTATTTTGACCTAACAACCATTATCTGCATGGATAGAAATGCCCATTTGTATAACCCACATAACTCCACACACAGAGAGCATAGAAAGTCACATTCAGTGGTGAGTAAGGATGTCCCCTCAAACTTTCACACCTAGAAACTTTCTTCCTGGTAATGGGCTTGAACAACTGGGATTTAGACCACAGGAACCACATCATCCATTGACAGGGAGCCAATGGTACAAAGAGAAATGTGAGAATAAAGATTAGGGATGAGTCTAATGTACTGGAGAGTAGACACCTATCCCAAGGAACAGACAGTGTCCACAACTGCAGGCAGGATAGTTCCATCCATCTGCCCCATGGGATCTAAGCTCTCTCTCAATTGGAAGCAGAGAGGACATCACCAACCCAAAGTCCTCAACATTGGGGAATTAACAATGGGCTAAAGTAGACTTATTGTTATCCTAGTATAGACTTATTATTCTAGTGATGGAAAAATTCTTATCATTGATGTGGGAATGTGGGGGCAGTGGCCACCAGAGTTTCTGAGGGTCATGAGAGGAAAGGATAGGTGTAATATGGGGGCATTTTCAGAACATTGGAATTGTCCTACATGACACTGCAGTAATGGATACAAGCCATTGTATATTTTGTATGACCTACAAAATCATCTGAGGCAGTGTAAACTATAGCCCATGGTTAGTGGCAGTGCTTAATATGTGTTCATCAATTGTGACAGATGTGCCACACTGATGAAGAATGTTCTTGATGTGGGAGGGTGTGGGAGGGGACAGAGTGAGGCATATGGGAATCCTTTATATTTTTATGTAACATTTTTATAATCTAATGCTTCTTTAAAAATAAAAAATATTAATTAAAAGATTAGTGGAAAACAAAATAGATGTTCAGACAATAGGCAATCAGATCAATGTATCATGTGTGCTCTTTTGTGTGAGTAGGAGTGCAATTTGAAATCCATTACAATCTAGAGCCTAGAATAGCCTATCTCTTGGTTATCATATGAATCACAAAGAGAGTCCCAAAGGGAATCTTACTGGGTCCTCTGTCTTCAGTCTCATTGTGAAAGACTTACCTATTTGCCTTGAGCTACTCAGAATTTTGAACCTGGCAAACAATGGCAGTCATTTATGGCTTCCTAAGGGAGAGATGGCTGGTTTTGCATGTGATTTTTTTTCATCCTATGGCAAAAGTTTTCTAATTCATGGCATCACAGGTAGGCACATAATATCAATTTAGAGATGCTCCATGGGGAAGCAGTTAGCTGGAGTGGAAGGCATAGACCCTACAGGAAAACAGTCCTTACCTATCTCTCTGTACCTGCTCCTGCAACTGCTCCTTGTGCTCAATGGATTCTGAGAACCCCTCATGGCCACCCCACAGAAGAGGTTTTTGTCTGGGTTGGTATTGCCTTCCCCTGACTGTCTCTCACTCAGTAAAGCAGGCCATGTCCTCACATATCAGGCTGTTCATTTGCAGATAGAGCTTGTTCTTCTTGTCCCTGGAGGTGGTGAATCTGCCCTTCACAGAGTCCAAGTAGTTTGTAAAACCACCACTACTCATGGATGAGACACACTCTAGCCCCTCCCCTGGAATCTGGCAGGCCCAGCACATATAATAGTCATCAAAAGTGAAGACTGAGACTGAACAGGAGAGGTACAGAGACCCTCCTGTCTGTCTCAAGTCACCCCTGGACTCCACCAGCTGAACTTCACACAGGACACCCACAAACAGACATTAGAAATTGAGTGACACACAGTCACAGAGACACACACACACAAGTACAAATACACACATATTCACCATGCAGCAAAACCAGTTTCTAGTAAATATTTCTATGGAAAATTGACACATGGAAAGTCCAGATCAGCACACACTTCATGGTGCCTCCACTTCCTCAATCCTGGACACTGAATAGAGTGATGGGGGTCCTCTCTCAGAGCTGAAAAGTCTGTCCTGGGCTGGTTTTCAGGAACAAAGGGGCCCATTTGCATGTCCTCTCCCTGCACCTGAGGTTCTCTCCTGGCCCTGCAGCCTCTGCATCCAGAGCTCTCTGTGACAACAGCTTTTTCACTCATATAAAGGCAATGAGCACCAGAGGTTCTGAGGGGATTGAGAGGGGAAAATAGGTGTAATATGGGGGCATTTGGGGGACATTGGAATTGTCTTGCATGACATTGCAATGATGGATACAAGTCATTATATATTTTGTTATAACCTATAAGATTGTGTGCAGCATGGTTGGGAGGAAGCTAGTTGCTACCCCAGCTCAAAGACTTCCAGGCCACAACATCCTAATAATCCATTAGGTTAGTTGTAATGCTTCAATATGTGTTCATCAATTGTAATAAATGAACCACACTAATGAAGGATGTTGTTAATATGGGAAAGTGTGGGGAAAGGAGTGGGTTGGGCATATGGAAATCTGCTATATTTTTATGTAATATTTATGGAATCTAAATCTTTAAAAATAAGAAAAAAAAATTTTAAAGTCATCTGATGTTGAGCTCATGGAAAATCATTTCAGTACTAGAAACAGGGCAGTGCTTTCTATTACCAGCTCCTCCTGAAGAACTGTAAATATGATCCAGCTTTCTTTCTTCACAGCATCCATGTCAAGTGGATGACAGCCAGCATATTCCTTTCCCCTATGTACTGGTTGAAGGGAGTGGGATGTTGAGGATCTGGACATCAGTGTTTCAGGGCCAACAACAGCTGCCCTGTGATTGGGGAATCACAATCTGTTTCTTTTGCCCCCACATAGAAAGCAACCAGAGGCTAGGCTGGATGTCCAGCTGAGTCAGACCCTGTGAGATTCCTCTTGATTTCCAGGACAGGTCCATTCATTGGAGGATCAGCCATTCAAGGGGGGTGAATGGATTATTAGGATGTTGTGGCCTGGAAGTCTTTGAGCTGGGGCAGCAACTAGCTTCCTCCCAACCATGCTGCACATCTCACAGATAATGGGTGCTCCTCTCCCTCCAGTCCTTCTCCCTTTTTACTCTCCTGAAATGTCTGGTTCACATTCTAAGACTAACTGAAAACTCACCCTAGACAGCCTAGGGTCTAAGGGAACTTGTTACAACTGTGAGAACATCCCAGGGTAGACCAGAGATCTTTGCTGAGTGTCCCAGTGAAGGCCTGATGGGCACAAGAAGGGGTTCTCTGATCTGAAGTTAGCAGCAAAACAACCCCATCAAGCCTTGTGCTGTGATGGAGCTCATGGCCAAACTCAAGTATATTTGTCTCCATCCACAGAAGGCTAATGTGGATGGACATGGCCACTGTGGAAGCCATCTCTGATGCTCCCCTGGCGCCAGCCTTATGCACAAAATAAATTCATCTAATCACATCCTCAAAATTCTCAATTCATTATAGCATCAAATCAAGTCCAAAATCCCATCTAAATATCATGTGCACAAGTTACCAGTCACAAGCTGTAAATCCTCTTAATGGTGTATATGTGATGCTCTGGGAATATTCTATCCTGGGATGAACAAGCCTTCCATATGTATATGTGAGAAACTATAAATCAAGTTATCTACTCCTGAAGTACAACTGTGACCCTGGGAAAACTCCCATTCAGAGAAGCAATCTGTCCACAGAGAGAGAGCTTTGAAGGTATAAAATTCATCTCTAATGTCATGAGAATGCCACACTGATAGAGAAAAACTTGTCTTACCCTTGTTATCTTCTTCCAAGAGCACATTGTTTGATTAGTTCACCACTTTTTTCATCTTAACATCCCACTACAAATAAGCTGAGAGGATGTTGGGGTCCCACAGATTACTGGTCTGGGTCAACATCAAAGCTCAGACCTTGGGATCTACATGAACTTGGATGGTTCACTGCACACTTTACAAGGAGTTTCACACTGTAATGGTAAAGTAGTTACTTACCACCCAGACATAAAAGGAACACAAATGGATGATTATCCTTCCAGAAGTATTTGTCTACAGGTTATCATTATTTTAACTCAGAGTAGGCCATCATTTTTAACTGTGAAGCAGTTATTTTTTATCTTGTCCTACTTCCATGCATATGTGAGCAGCTTCTCCATGAATCTGCATCATCCCTGGGTTTGGCATTTTAAGGAAGTCATTAAGTCCCTGAATTCTCCAAGAAAGTCTTCCATCTGAAGGACTCCCATGTACTCACTAGGAACACTGATTTTAAATAATACATCATTGTGGGATGAATCTATCACTCATTTAGAAAACTCTATTGATGACTCCTCACAGATCATATTAAAATAGCCTCATGTCTGTTATATTTTTATATTCATGTCTCTTGGCCTGCAAATGCAATCCAGAATGACATATTCTTTGTAACTTCCCACCTGATGGCTATCTGGGGATCCCTGGGTGCCCTCAATTAAAGACTTCCAATCTCTTCAGTCCAAGAATAGAAGAGACTGTACACTGACCACAGCCTGCTCCCTTCTTTTTTCTCCTGCCTCACTTAACTCCTGTCCAGGTGTCATCCTACAGATCTCATCTCTCCCAGGTCTGCATCCAAGTTAGAGACACTGGGACCCACAACTGACTTCATAGGTACAGCTTACAGTCAAAGGTCAGCTGCAGGGAACAAGTTATACAGTTGAACCCAAGCCTCTCCAGAGGTAGTGCCCAGCCTGTCAGCACTGAAACAACATTTCAGACCCACCATGAGCCACATTTCTTCTTCTCATTTCCCTCTGGACATACAGCCCCAGAGGTGGAATCTCAGGAAGAACTTCCATGGTTCCTGATGTCGGAAAATGTTCTGACCACCCCATGAGACATTTGCTCTCAGTAAAAATTGGATGGCTTTCCCCAGTCCCTCAGCCTAGTTGTCCTTATCAGGACCAGCCTGCTGTGTGTTTGAATCAAATACAGCATTGATAAGTGCAGGATCCCTGTTCATGATGGAGAAAACAAGGTGAGACAACTGACAATGCCACCTCAGGCCAAGCCAGGCTGTCTTATTTTGTTCTCCTTTAGCCTGAAGTTACAGGTCTCTACATGGTGGAGGGCTAAGACTGGGAACTAAATATTATGAATGGACTGGTAGAGGAGGCTTATATGTGCTCACATTCTGGGAAAAGAAATCAAGTGTTTTATTTTTTAATTCAGATGAAATTATTTTGCCATGTTTTAATTCCTTATGTTGATTAAGAATCAGGCAATTTCAACTTTATTGTTATTATTATCATTATTATTATTATTAATAAATTTGCCTGGGTACATACAGGGCAGAAAATAAATTCCTGAGAATTAAATACACAGTGTCAGAGTGTCAGTTTAATACAAGTTTGTTCATACTTCCAGTATAATCCAGAAATATTAAGAAAATTATTTTAAGTGGGTGGTATGCAATATATCATAATATATATTAGCATAGCAAATATATTTTCTGAATTTGAATCTGGAACTATCATGGCATTACTTAGAGTAGATGTAGTGGAGAATCCCAAGTAATTAAATGTTTCTAAGCAAGAAGAGGAAATTTTATATGATTTCAGTAATCCACTACTTCCCCATAATTTCCTTTAATCTGAGTCTGGGTTTGGTACCTGCTCTGGAGAACTCCCTGAAGCTCAGCTCGCTCCTTCCCAGGGAGGTTTGTGTCTGGTCTCACACTGATCAGAGACACAGTGATATCCAGCCATGTCCTCCATGGTCATGGAGCTCAGGTGAAGAGAGAACTGGTTCTAGGACTTGTTTCTGGAAGTAGTGGTTTGGCATAATCTGTGCCCCCATTTAGGCATATGCTTGATAACCACTGTAGTCCCTTCCCTGGGAAGGAAGTAGTAACCCAGCAGTAATCAATGGTTGTGATGGATAATCCTGATCCCAAAGGGCAGTTTCTGCTAGGCCAAAACCAATCTGAGGCCTGACCCTTGAATCTGCACCTGACATAGGACACCTGAGGAAAAGTAGAGCCAGGGTCAGTGCTCAAATGCATTGGCCCATTACCTATTGCTCTGCATCCCTGAGACACTCACATTTGGCAGTTGCCTCCAAAAAGGCCCAAAACCAAAAGACTATCATGTTTATGAGGATGAATTCTGGGACTCCCAGAAAATATTACCTAGACTGAAGTGGAACCAGAGTTTAAGTAAATGTGTGCAGTGGTTTCTTCTGTTTTTCTATGTGGAAATTTGCATTGGGAGACAACTTTTATGTAAAATGAATGGGGATGAGGATAGTTCTTGTCCCTGGGAGGGGAGTTCTGGCAGAGCCCCTGGAGAACACAGTCCATTCCCCTGGTGTGCACCCTCACCAACTCCTGATTTCTTTATTTCCAGGGAGGAAGTGTGTTGTGTCAGATGATCAAGGAGTCAAATACAGTCATGCTTCAAGGAATGCTTTGGAATTATGGTCATGTGTCACTATTCCCAGGGATTAAATGTATATATAAACATGTAAAATCCCTGTCAAATTTGTTTCTGACAGTGACTGCTTCATTTTCAATGTGCAGGGATGGGTGTTTGGACTTACTGTCTCACACTTTTGTTGATGTCACAACACAGTAGTCATGTTAAATGTGAATTCATACTGGGATTTCTGAGCTGTTAGCTATTACCACTGCAGTTTGTCCTATATGAGCCCTCACCTCTGACCACCATGACTGCAAAAGGAACATCTGAATTGCTCCTTCCAAGGAGAAATTGCACTTCTGTAAATTGGGCAGGTCAAGCACCCTCAGGTTAAGTGTCCTCACATTCATATTGATCAATTTTACATTCACTTGCTTCTAAAAATCCTTTCCATCTTATCATGTCATGAACTGACCTGGAATGTATCATATTGCTATATGGAAATTCAAAATTAAAAAATTGAATTATAAATAAAAATAGATTCAGGGCAGATATCACAAGCATGGGGAGAAGTTCAGGCAGTGATGAGAGGGAAACACTACTAGATCTGGGCACTGAAGTAACCAATTTTGATGTCAGGGATTTGAAATTATGGACAATATCCAAAGCCATGTGCCAAGTCATCCCAATGTCATGGAGGGCTGGGAAAGAAGGTGATGAAAAAGAAGGAGAGTAACACAGTGAGGCATATCTGCATGGAGTAAGTCAAAGTCACCCTAAACTCAATGGTGTTATAGGATAAATGTCTTCTTTCTGCATTATGGAGCATGAGGTAATGAAATCTACCAATTCTTTCTGAAGCTTGGGACAGGACAGAGTAATTTCCTTGGAGGAACTAGACCAGAAACTGAGTAAACTTTTGCAAGACATATGAAAATTCTTAATCATGGAAGTTGTTTCCAGAATGATAAATGAAGGCTGTTGATGTTGGAGGAGCATGGGAACCAGTGTTGCCTTGGGGAGGAGATAGTACAGAACACTGTGACAGGGTACAGAACTGGAAAGATGATCCATGAAGGAAGTTTCTTGGCTTTGGAATATTTTGTAGTCAATGCTATACATAAAGATAAATTCTATTATGGAGACCTAGCATCTGAGCCCGTGGTTCACCATTGGATTAACTCTTGCCCTCCACTTGGAAGTTGGTGACTGTCAAACGTCAAGAGATCCCTGGTGGAAGAAGAGAGAAGAAGAGAAATCATCAGAAATCAGGAAAACTGGGCCTGTACTTGGAGATAAGAATCATGTTTTCAATCAACATACACCAGCAAAGGAATTTCCAAGGAGACAGGAAACTTCATGGTGAAGCAGAAGGGTACTTACCCTTAAGTATATCTGCCTATCTCACTTTTACTTCCCCATTTTCCAGATTGAGAAATGAGACATGGATGTGAGGCCTAGTCACAATTTCCTAAGTCATCCCATGACTCTACATCTGAATGCCATTTATTTCAGCACTCCAGCTGTGTCTATTTTGTCAGTGGTTCATTGTTGCTCAGTAGAGTTGAAGTCAGCAGGGTTTTCCCAGCAGTCATGTGGTCAGGACTTGTCCCAAAGTATTAACTCTACTGCTGTGGTCCAACCATGATTAGGTTGTACAATAGATGAAAATTGCTTAGAAAAGCTATTTCTCTATAAATGAGTGTCTATACTGTTATTAATATTGTAACATTAGAAAGCTTATGAGTGTGACAAATACCACCATAGCCAATAATAAAGTGGATATGTGGAGTCAAACTATCTTTATCAAGAAAATTGTGTAAATATTTATCAAAATATTTCATATATTTTAGACCATATGAACTACTAATAATTCTACCAGAAAACATGGCATTATGACTTTGTATATGAAGTCAAGAAACCCAGTATGAACTTCATTAGCCTACTTCCCATTCTTCTCCCAACTCTCCTCTCCATTACTTAACCATTCTTTGAAATATTGACTGAACAGGGATTTTTTATTTACTGTACTTTGGTTTTTCCTTTGAAATTTTATGACTATATTTGATTCAAAAATACCTCCTCAAATTTTAGGATTGTAAGAAGTACTTGACTACACATCATATGAGAGAATAAAGGAAAGAATGAAGATATTTTGAAGCAAACAGCTGTGAAAATATGAAAGTTACTTCATTGTGCAATCATATTGTACTGGTTCTATGAAGGAATGCAGTGTATTTACTTGAAGAAATTGTCAACAAAGTAAAGTTTATTGTGTCAAACAGCAGGCAATTATATTTGAATTCTGGAATCATGTTCATAATATTTTGTCTCTCTAGCATTGTGACACTTCAATTTCAAATCTTTACCTTCTTGCAACTTTTGGGAATATATTTCTTTACACTAAAAATGACCTCGGTATGTGTTCATTCTCTGAACCAATCTTTAGAAAATATCATCTGTGAGTACAACAGGCTTGGTTCTGGAAATAGAGTGGTAGATAAAACAATGTCCTTCCCAGGAGTTCAGCCTCAAATGTAGATGATAAAAATGGAGTGTCATAGACTTTAGGAGAGGAGATTCTGCTGAGTTCCATGGAACCCTAAAAGAAGTAGTTTGCATGACAGAGGTGAACAGTATATACTAAGGGTTCATAAATCATGTGAAAATATGGGGAATGCAGAAAAGCTATCACAGAAAAGGGAGAGATTGGCCATGCTAACATCTGCTGTCACTTTGCCAGGCCTTCACTTATAGTGCACTTGTTGGAGCTTCCAAGGTAGCCTGGTGCAACCTGACTGAACTACTAAATGACCCATATGGACTAGATAGAACCAATGTCCACTAAGCCTTCACTTATAGTGCACTTGTTGGAGCTTCCAAGGTAGCCTGGTGCAACCTGACTGAGCTACTAAATGACCCATATGGACTAGATAGAACCAATGTCCACTAAGCCATATTCTACAAGAAACACATCTGTCCCCAAAGTAGCAGATTGGTCTAGATGGAGGGACAAGATACAGAATACATAAAACAGATAACAGGGGATGAACAACAGCATATACAAATTAAAAATTGAAAACACAGATAAGGCAGTGGATTTCAGAAAAAGTCTGTTGTTATAAAGGAGATGGTCAGAGTTAGAATTTCAGTTAAACCTCACAGTATACACTATTTTTCATAACCATAGAGAAATCACAATTTCTTTCTATTTGGAAAACATAGCTAAGTGCAAAATATAATGACAGAAATAAATGATATCTATTGCTTCAGAACAATAAAAATATCTTGGCTATAGTATATCAAAAAATTTTAAGAGAAAGATGATTTGGGAATTTAGAAAGGAAGAAAAATATTAAATTACTTACTCTTTGCACAGGTACGCAATTAATATGTGTTATCTTATTCTTGGTGTACAAAAAATACAGATTTACTTTTGAAAATATATTGGCAAGGAGAGATATATATGTATCTTTCAAATTTTTAAGAAAACAAGTAAACTCTAATATTAACAAAAGTAAAAGAACGAAAGCAAGAATGCAAAGAAATATAAATTAAGAAGACAAAGATCATTGAAATAAGAACAAATGTGGGGGTAAACTCAGCATGGCAGTGCTGTGCAGGTCCCCAGCTCTTGCAGCTGATAGAAGGGCAATCTCTCTCCACAGTAATGGTAAGTGCCTCCGAGTCAAACCCTCACAAAGGTGGAGAGACCGGGAAGTCAGGTGAGGCATCGGCAGTTCCCTTGGGCTCTGGGTCCACCAAGACAGATGTAATCCTGGAAAAAACTGATGGGGATGGAGATGGGGACTTGAAAGAAAATGGGACAGAGGATGGCAAGCTTGAGTGAGGACAAGTCAGATTTAACAGCAGTTGAAAGGAAAGACTCATCATTACTTACTCCTGTGGTCAAAAAACTGAAAATAGATCACAAAGAAAAGAAAGAGAAGCAGAAAGTTGATGAATATGAGATACAGAAGGTGCAAATCCTCGTTTCTTCTTTTGCTGAAGAACAGCTGAACCATTATGAAACATATGGCTGGTCAGCTTTCCCTAAGGCAACCATGTAAAGGCTTATCCAATCCTTCACTGGTACCTCTGTGTCTCAGAATGTTGTCCTTGCTATGTCTGGTATTTCCAAAGTCTTCATTGGGGAGGTGGGAGAAGAGGTCCTGGATGTGTGTGAGAAATGGAGAGAAATGCCACCACTACAATCCATGCATATGGGGGAGGCTGTTCAGAGGTTAAAGTCAAAGGGGAAGACTCCCAACTCAAATCACCAAAAAAATCATCTTCTTCTAGTCAAAAGACTAGAAAGAACTATTACTGAAGGAAGAAGTACTGGTTCCAAATTCCCTACCTCATGCGCCTTTCTGTACTAGTGTTTCAGCATATCTTCTTCTAGGCCAAAGACTAGAAATGACTATTACTGAAGGAAATAGTACTGGTTCCAGATTTCCTATCTCATGAGACTTTCTTCCTTAGCATTCCAGTATATCAGTCCACCAAGAACTTAAAGATTTTAATGTCTTCCTCAAAACTCTGATATTCATCACACCTAGAGGAAGGTATGCTGCCTGTTTCATACTTGCCATGATTGAATATTGGGACCTCTTAGGGCACAGCGAAACATTTAACTGCTTCTTGGCTAGTTGGAAGAAAAAAGGCACATGAGATTTGAGCATCCTCTGGACAGGGAACTGTTTTCAAAGAGAGAAAACCCTTCTCAGAGAGCTTTGATGGTTTCATATTGAAGTCTGAAGTTGCTATGATTTAGGTTATTTTTAATGTCTGGTTTTAAATAGATTGAATGACCAGAAAATTTTGATTTATGAATGATACTCTAACATAAAGGGCACAGTGATGGCTGTAGTGGTGAAACAGCTTGTCTTTGTAAGCATTTAAGATTCTCCTGTGGATTTTAGTGATTGATCATTAAACTATTCTCCAATCTGCAAAAAAAAAAAAAAAAAAAAAAGAACAAATGTTGGAATTCTCATAATAAATGTTAATGCATTAAATATCCCAACTAAAACACATTGATTCTCAAACTGAATTTTGAAAATTCATCTATATAAAAAATATTTATTGAACATCCCTTCTGTATGAAATGTTGCTTAAAGACATGGGAATGTAGTGGGTCACATGATTTCACCAGACATTTTATGTTTATTTCCTTCAAATAAAAACAGAAATACTCTTTATGATTAAAATAAAGAGATAAAAACAAACCTAAATAAACTAAGTGAACAATACTGATATCAGAAACATCTGAATTATGTGGAAAAAGTATACATTAATAAAATGAAGACATAAAATATTGATAAAAGTCACAAAATTTAATAATTATTCCACATATATCTTGCAATATAATTTAAAATATAAGAACATGTAAAACAATAATAAAAATCATAGAAATATGGGAAATTAAAACACCTCAATGACTTGATGGCTTTGTTTGGAAGACTTTTATTTGCCCAGAATTCATGAAATGTGGTAACAAATCATTTTGATTTTGAGGAGTGTAAATACATACTATGTGCCTGGAACTAAACATGCCATTTCATCTCAAATTACCCTACAATGTAATACAATTACCAATTGAGTCACAATATGATTTCTTCATTTGGAACTTGAAAAATAATTTTAATATTCAGTTGGAAACAATAAATAAATGAAAATAGCCAAGACAATGCTTATTAAGAAGAGTAAAAAGGGGATATTTACCCTAGGAAATAGAGAAAAATACAAAGCTCTGAAAATTAATGAGTATACTGATGTGGAAAAAAACAGAAAGTCCAATGAAATAGAAAAGAAAATATAAGAATACAGTACAGCCTAAAATAGCATTTTGATGCAGTGTGAAAAAGATGCTAAGATAATTGACTAATTGTTGATAGATTTTTTCACCTTTCTATTAATGCAGTCTCTACTTTAAAAGAAATGAAAGATCAGTAAATTTTTCAAAAGGCATAATTGTTAAAACAGAAATGTAAAAAAAAAGAAATACAAGAAAAGAAAAAGGAAAATGTTCAAAAATTAGTAGCTAAAAAAATGCAATGAAAACAACAATGAAATACCATTTCCATCAATAAGATTGACAAATATTAAAAGTCAATATACTTAATGTTGAAAGGGAAGAGGAAAATTAGTCCTTTCATTTTCCTTTAAAATATTGGTCACATAAAATACTACAACTGTTCTTTGGGACAAAGTTGAAAAATATGATAAGCAATTCTACATCTAAGAAGGTAATGGAAAAAAATCATTATGGATGTGCATACATATTCAGCTATGAGAACATTTATTATGAAACTGTTTATAATGGCAAAACTTTTGGAAACAGCCACCAATGGGTAATGGAATTTAAAAAACACCTTACAAACAAGATCTATAAAAATATTTAGTTTGTTTATTGAAATTTTAGAATAATATTTAAGAAGATAGAAAAATATTCATGATTATTTTAAAGTGAAAATAGTAACTTATAAAAAATATATAGTGACATGGCACTTCCACTCCTAGGTATATATCCAAGAGAAATAAACACTTATATGCACACAAACACATATAAATGTTCATATCAAACATTATTCATAATAGCCAAATTGTACAAACAAACTAAATGTCTGTCAACTGATGAATGAATAAATAAAATGTGGTAAATCCATACAATGCAATTCAGCAATAAAAAGGATTGGAATACTGACATATGCTCCAATATGGCTCAACCTTGAAAGCATGATGGCAAGAAGAAGGCAGCAGTCACAAAGACTACATATTATGTGATTCCATTTATATGAAATGTTCAGAATAGGAAATATATAGAGAAAGAATGTAGAATCATGATTACCTAGGGCTGGGGGAGGGGGAGAGTATGGAATGTCTGCCACTGGGTCTAGGACTTCTTTTGTAGGGGGCCAAAATATTCTAAAATTAGATTGTGGTGATGGTTGCACATCCCTGTGAATATACTAAAAACTTGTACAGTTTACATGGATGAATTATATGGCATGTAAATTATATTTCAATAAATACGTTAAAAATATATGTATATACAATATGAAGTCATAAAAAATATGTGTATGTATAACTTTAAAGTATTAAAAAATTTTAAATATAGTTGTCTTGTGATGGTGAAAATGTAGGTAATATTTAACTTCTTTTTCCTTTCTGTACATTTGAAACTTTCTACAATGGACATGCTTTTTCTTTTTTAAAATGTCAAAATTCATATCTTCTAGCAACCTATCTTCCAGACTCTACATACATGAGTCTGCTCACTATCTTATTTCATATCAGTGAAATCATGCAATATTTGTCCTTTTGTCTCTGGTTTATTTTGCAGTGAATTTCTTCTGTATAATAACTGCAATAATGGGCACCTGACATTACTCATATGTCAAGTCTTACGGATCTGTACAGCACAAAATGTAAACCATTATGTAAACTATAGACTTTGGTTAGCAGCAATGCTTCAATATTGGTTCATCAACTATAACAAATGTACCATACTAATTTAAGGGGTCAACAATAGGGATAACTATGTGTGTGGGTGAGTGGGTGGTTATATGAGAATTCCCCATACTTTTGTAAATGTAAACTTAAAACTTCTCTAAAACTAAGGTTCAGACATGCCATGTCCCACATTTACTTTTTAAAAAAATTTCTCATGACAGTTCAGCACCTTTCCTAGAGGTGATAACTCAAGAAGAACTTCCAGGGTTCCTGACATATGGCCAGGCTCTGACTCAATGAAGTGTCTGCAACCAGTGAGATACAGGTGGTTTTTCCAAGTCCATCAGGTGAGCTGACATCTAATCAGCTTAAGGACTCAGATTATGTACAGCCTTAATAAGCCCTGTCCATGATGGAAAAAAAAGATGAGTCTCATGGATGATGTACCCAGGGCCATGCCAGATTTTTCCCTCTTTCTGTTCTTTTTCAATGATGTCATGTGGCCAAACATGATGGTGGGGAGCTAAGCTAGGGAACCAATAGTACTGAATAGCCTGGGAGAGCAAGGAGATACATATATGGGTTGAATTGTGCCCTCAAAAGGACATGTTCAAGTCCTATAAATGTGACCTTTTTAGGAAATTAGGTATTTGAAGATTTCATTAGTTAAGATGAAGCCACACTGAATTAAGAGTGACCCTCATCCAATATGACTGGCATCCTTATAAGAAGAGTAAATCAGGATACACACACATCAGGGAGAACACCAGTGATGATGGCAGCAGAGATGGGATAGATGTATCTTCAAGCTAAGGCATGCCAAGGGCTGCTGGCAAATGCTAGATGCTAGAGGATGCAAGGAAGAATCATCCCCTGCAGGTGTTAGATGGAGCATGGCCCTTTCAGCACCTTGATTTCAGACTTCGGGCCACTGGAGCTGTGAGAGAATAAAACTGTCATTTTAAGGCATATATATAAAATACATTCACTCTGGTAAAAGACAAAGACAGTGGGGTCTTAAATTTTCAATTCAGAAAAATCATTCTATCATAAAATAACCTGTCCTAATATTGAATAAACAATAATGCAAACTCAACATTCTTACTATTATTATTATTATTATATTTTGCCTGGGCACAGCCAGGATGGACAATTAGATCCTCAAAATTAATTGCACAGTGTGATAGTGTTAATTGAATGAAAGTATTTTCATACTTCCAATCTAAACCAGAAGAACAAAATGTAGAAAACCACTTTATATGTGTTTGACTAAAATATCATATAATATAGATTAGTATTGCAAATATAGTTTCTGTGTTTGAAACTTGAAAATTTAGTGCATTACTTAGAACAGATGTAATAGAGAATCCTTTTGGTTTCAATGTTTTTAAGCAAGAAGGGGAAACCATATACTATTACAGGAATCTGTGGTTTTGCAAGTCTTCCTTGAAAAGGAGTCTCTGCTGTGGGTGGGCCATGACTGCCCTCTACATCTCAGTCCCCTCCTGCAGGAGAGCTTTGTGTCTGGGCTCACACTGACTTCCCCTCACTGTGTGTCTTGCACAGTAATACACAGCTGTGTCCTCAGAAGTCACAGAGCTCAGCTGCACAGAGAACAAGTTCTTGGATGTGTCTCTTGAGGTGGAGAGTTGGCTCTTGAGGGATGGGCTGCAGTTAGTGTTACCACTAGAGCATATTCTTGACAACCACTGCAGTCCTGTTCCCAGGGACTGATGGATCCAATGCCAGCAGTAATAATTCATTGTGATGGAGAATTCAGAGACAGAGCAGGTGAGGGACAGGGTCTGGGAGGTCTTCACCAGTCCTGGGCCTGACTCCTGCAGCTGTACCTGGGTCAGGACACCTGAGGACATGGAGAACAGTGAGTCCTGTGCTCAGAGGCAGCATTCCCTTTATCTTCATGGCTGAATCCTGACACACTCACTTCTGGGTGCTGCCACCAGAAAGAGGAAGAACCACAAGGCTTTCTTGTTCTTTTGTAGGACGCCCATGACTTGTAGACAATGTTTTCTGATTTAAGGAGTATTCTGAATTTAAGTCCATGTGTGCTGTGCTTTCATCAGTTGACCAATGTAGTGATTTTCATGGGGGAGGAACTTTTGTATGTAAAGGTGAATGGGACCATGGGAATTCCCTGTCTCTGAGGCTACTCTGTGAGGAGGATGCAGGTTGATCCCTAAAACACAGTCCACTTCCTCGGTCTCACTTCACTAAGTAAGGGGATTTCTTTACCTAGGCCATAAAAACTTGTTGAAAGAGCTGTTAAGGGAGGTGGATGCAGCCAAGGAACAAGGGTGTCTTTGGAAATATTATCAGTATGCCTCTAGTGTAATGAAGATACATATTTATCAAATATCCAACACAAATACATGGCCTGTAAACTGCTTAATAAATCTGATCCATTTATCTCCTCTGTTAGCTGATTTTATAGGATATTCTAAAGTTTGAAACAGCAGCTGAATGTATCTAACACATTGAATTTGGACAAACTCTGTCCAATCCAATATATGCCATGATTGAGAATGACTTTTACTCAATGTGTGTGAACATTTCTTCTTAGGATAGGACTTTTATAAAATGTATATTCAATAATTATTGTAGAATTGAATTTTCTCAAGACAAATCTCCTGCAGTCTACTCTTATCATTCCTAGCATGTTTCTAAACTTGTTTCTTCCCTGTACTTAGCTGAGTCTGCAGAACACCTTGCAGCCCAGGACTCTCTCCTTAGGTAGAACTTTAAGGAACACAAACCCTCTTCTGATGTACATATAGAGACAGTCAGTGGAAAGTTGTCAACACACCAGTATGTTAGCTCAGTGTTATTGAAAAGGAAGCAAAACCACACCAATTCTCCCCAGAAGTAACCCCAAGCTTATAAAATATGCGTGGTCCTTAAAATTCCAGACACCCATCCTGGTCTAATGGAGGAATTGCACCCCTTGTTCTGGGAAAAGGTCAATCACTCCCCCCACCCCCCCGCTGAGATGCTAACTGCAGATATCCACTTCTGTAACTCTGCTTGCTTGCTTTGATCAGAACCCTATATAGAAATGTATATGTTTAAACCTACCAATCCTGTCTCTTGGCATGCACGGGAAAGTTTGGCCTGCGGGGGAAGAAAGTCTATAAAGGCTGCAGCCTCCAGATTGTAAGCGCGACTCTTACTAAGGAGCACACCCCGGTCCGTAATAAAAGTTCCATTAAATTTTTCTCCTGGGAGTTGTTATTTATATGAAGTGTTCCACTTCATTATTGGCTGAATTTTGTCTCCCCAAAACACATGTTCAAGTCCTAAAGTTAGTCCTGTGAATGTGACCTTATATGGAAATAGGTTTTCTGATGATGTTGTTAGTTAAGATGAAGCCAAACTGGATTATATTGGGCTCTAATCCAACATGATTGTTGTCCTTGTAAGAAGGAAAGAATTGGACTTAGAGAGACAGACTCAAAGAGGACACCAGGTGATGACTGGGTTAGGAACTGAAAGCCCAGGATCTTATGTAAAATACCAGAGACAGGACAAGGATGGGAAGAGTTCTCCGTTACAGGCTGCATATTTTTAGCCTGCAGAACTGCAAAATAAGATATTTATATTGCATTAAGCCAGCCAATTTGTGATTCTTTGTTAAAGCAGCCTTAGAAATCCATTCAGGGATCCATTTGTGGATCCCAAGGAAGCCCAATTCCTGCTTTATTTGACAATGTGAGTGGATTTTGAATTCAGTGACAATGGTTTCCCTATCTGGGGAAATACCATGCAGATCCTTAACAATATAGCAGCACAGGGAATTGTTTGCAGAAGGGAGCAGCCCCCAATGGCTAAAGGGTAGCTCCCTGCACAATCATTAAGTCCATTGAAAAATCACCTGAGAGCTTCCCTCCTGATGTCTGCATCACTGAATCTAGGATCCTGGCTGAGATCTTAGAAGTCAATAGTGCAGAAAGCCCAGCACAGCTCCCTCCCCTCCTGCCTTGTGACCCTCAGGATGTGACCTCACCCCTAAGGGCCTCAGTCTGATAGGGCACAAATTGGGGAGCACAGCAGAAAATTTATTTGTGAATTTTATAGTAGAGACTCAGAGATGTTCCCTGCTCTCATCACTATTATTAGGGTGAGAATGTGGAAACCTATGAGAGCCCTCACCTCTGTCCTCCACAAATACACAAGGGACACTTGTTCTGGTCCTTTCCTTGACATGTCACACCTGTGTGACTGGGGCAGGTCAAAATCCTTTGCCTCAGTGACCCAACTTGTAAATTTACTGGTTTAATCCTGTTGTTTCTAAAGATCCACATTACCTTATGTAGAAAGTTTTAGGAACACAGCCTTGAATGTAGCATATTGCAATCTGTCTATGCAATATTGTCAAGTGGATTACATAAAAAATGACTTTCATGAGTGAATGTAGGCAAGAAAAAAGTCAGCAGAATTAGGATGAGAAAGATTAACTGGACAAATCAGGACCTGCTCATTAAGAGCTGGAAATGTGGACTGACCTGCTGTGGAAAAGGAGAGGGGAAGGGAGGGCATCCAACATCCAGAACCAGATGTGCCCATTACTCACCAGGTGGTCATATAAGGCTGTACAGATGCAGAATGGTGTGGCCTTGTCATTGGGGCTGTTGGACTTGGGTGGAGACTGGTATCAATTATTGCTAATAAAGAAAAAGTCCCAGAGATGTGCATATGTTTCTGTAGGTGAGCATTTGTTGCTAGAGACTGCTCACACTTAGGAACTATATATTAGGTCACCATGTAAAACTTGCCTTTTGCAATTGTGAATATTACTAAGCACTGCTGTAGTTGGACACCAACACTTGATTTTATGGTCTACGTTAATGAGAAGAACCAACTGAAATGACTAATTTGTAATAGAAAATGTAAAGAATGAGATTTATGTGAGATTCTTTTGGAGGTTACCAGTGATGAAGATGCTGGATAAAGTAAGCACCATTACCAGAGAGAGAAGGACAAAATGTGGGAGGAATTCATGCTGAGAAGATGGGAAAGTGCCATCTGACTGCTTTTATTTTTAATGTAAAGTGCAGACAATATGAACTAAGAATGGAAAGTGAACTTACAGAAAGTTGACTTCATGTTAGAGGAGAGTGGAGTGTCATTCTTAAAGTCATGAAAAATGAAGCATGACCTGTCAAGAGAAATGCAGCAACTATCAGGTGATATGTGTCTCTCCCTGAATCCTGGGCCCACTGAATTACTAAACCATCCCTGTCCTCCAGCTCCTCACTACTAAGGTTTCAGTAAATTTTAGAAACCCCCCTTTTAAGTGTGCCTCTCATTGCCTTCTTCAGTTAGGCAAAAACTCCCAAAGGAGTAGAATATTATTAGACACAGCAAGAGTCATGGTTGAACTCTTATTTCAAACTGTGTTTTGAAAAAGGAGAACTCTGCCCCTGAGAGGAAGCCCTTCCCAGGCACCCCCTGCATCTGCCCTGGGTCTGGGGCCGGTGCTTAGTGGGCCTTGAGTGTCCCCTGCAGCCCAGCCACTGCCCTGTAGGGAGATTCCTGTTGTGCTCACAGGGCATTTTCCTCAAAGCTTCTCTGCCCAGTGTCACCTGGCTGTGCCCTTCATTTCAGACTGATCTTTAGAAACACCACACACAGGTGATACCATCTCTTGATATAGTGAATTTTCCTTAGCAATGAGCATACTCTTCAGGTCGACAAAACAGAGGAATCTGTGCAACCACAAGGGGGCCCTTCCCGGGAGCCTGCCAGATGCTTTGACACAGTCACAGTCTTGGTGAATTCAGAGGCTTTCAGGGGGTCTCTCATCTCCTTTGTCCTCCTTTGTTTTGAAGGGTACAACAGAGAACATGTGCACACACAGGACCATTGGGCTCAAAACCCATACACATCTACTATTCCCACAATACATGCACACACACACATACATATACAGACACATGTTACATGTGCACACTCAAACATCTGCTATATGTATATTGTACAAACACATGTTATCACTAACACACATGCACATTCCTGTGCACACACATTCACTATTCCAATAATACATCCAGAGACAAGTGTGTGCACACACACATTTACATTCACATATGCACACATATACACATACCTTCACATGTACACACACATGAGCAAACATACACATGCTTTATCAGATTTTTGCAGCACTGTACTGCAAATTTGTCATTCATCCCTGTGTCCAGCATGTGAATAAAGCCCCCCAGGCTGACCCTAGTCTTGCTTAGGTGCCTTCCTTTTGCAAATAGGCCAAAATCAAACATGAATAATCCGATACTTGGCAAGCATTTGCATGTTGGATTTGCCTTTCCCTGCATTGCCTGGGAGCCCTGCAGATGACCCATGAGAACAGCCAGGCCTGTCTGTCAGGGGTCAGGAGCACTTGGCTGATCCATGCACAGTCAGTGCAGCCAAGACTCACCCAGTCCACATGCCTGGGAGGAGTCCCTGGACACAGCTCAGCAAATAGATGCCCGTAGTGGTTCTCAGAAGATGCAGGATCCCTGTGCAGAGCCTCCCTCCCAGGAGCAGAGACAAATGTTGCACAAGAAATGGGAGGCCCAGAACATTGGGCTTGGGTTGCTTTTCTCTGGCTGTTTTCAGAATCCTGTCTTTATCACTGATATTTGTCATTCTGCATAGTAGGTGTCTTGGGGTAGATCTATTCTGATTTATTCTTTTTGGACTGAGTTTTCCTTCTTGGAAATTGATGTTTCCAAGTCCCTCAAATTTTTAAGTGTAATGTTGTCTATGACCCAGCATTTCTTTTGCTTTTCATCTATCCAAGAGAATTGATATCATATATCAGCCAGAAGTTGTACACAATTGCACAGAGAGGCCTTATTTGTAATAGCCCAAAATTGGAAACAACCCAAATATCCATGAACTGGTGAATGAATAAAAATTGGGAGCATATATATAAGAAGGAATATTATTTATTATAAATTAAATTGGATATTAATTTATAATACATATATCTATTATATACATCTATATATATATGCACATATATGAAAGAACCTTGAAAACATTATGCTAATTGAAAGAAGGCATTTAGTAGAGATCACTTATTTTATTCAATTTATTTGGAATTTCCAGAACAGTCAAACCCATACAGACAGAAAGCACATTAGTGATTGCCAGAGGATGGGGGAGGGGGACTGGAGAAAGACTACTAATGGGTATGGAATTTCTTTTGTGGTATATGCTATAAATACATATATTGTGGTGTTGTACATGCTATAAATTTATATCAGGGTGATAGTTGCCCAAGTCTGCTAACATATTAAAAATATGTTATATTTTTAATGTAACAATAAAAATGTTACTTTAAACATTAAATATGGTACATTAAACATTTTTATACTTCTGAGTGAGCCATAGGTGCTCAAAAATTATGTGGGGTGGAGTTGAGAGAGCAGATGGTCTCATAAATACAAATTATAAAACAGGTTCCATTCTAGTGGCAATGGGTATATTGGAATTGATGGTGTGCCTCTGAAGAAAGGGAAGAGATGGCCAAATATGGACCCCAAAGTGGTGACACATGGAATGGCAGAAAGGGACTGAGAGGTTCTGTAAAACTGACCTGCAGGCTGGGAGTATGATGTCATCTAGAGAGTAGTATCTTCCTGGAGACAAAGAGAAGGTGCTGTCATGGAGCAGGTGGTGGCAGTGGCCAGCAGCCAATAGAATGGGGACCAGTGGGTAGGGGAGGTCAGGAGTACGTGGACAGGCCAAGTAGGAAGGAGCATGGGCTTGGGGATCCCAAGGCTAATTCTATAAGGAGCAGGTGCAGAAGTAGATTCTCACATTCCTTGCCTGGACTTCCATCAATGTCATGAATATAAGCTGCTCTCAGAGTGAGAAAGGTGATGTGGGCTGCTTCTAAGAGCAACACTGGTTGTTGTCAGTAGCCCCTTCCTTACCATCACACAGCCCTTCTCTGACCTTCTTCCCCAGAAGCTTGGATATTATCACTCTTGTGCTGAAGTGGGAGCCATGCTCAGGGGATAGAAGACCTGGGAATGCTTCACAGCTCAATTAGTTAAATGGAGCATGAATTCAGAAATTCTCAACTTACGTATACACTGTTCATGAGGATACCCACAAAGCTTTAATAAAAAGTAATAAAATTGATAGCATTATGATTTTTTTAAAAATTATTAAATTTTATCATTCATACATGAACATACATAAACAATAAGTGTATAGTAAAAGTTGTGAATTTAAAAAAACAAACATGCCTAACATCATACAAGGTTCCCATATATCTCTCCACCATCAAAACCTTGCATTGTTGGAAAATACTTTTACAAACTATGAAAGAGCATGGTAAAAATATTACTACCATAGCCTATACCTTACATTTGGTGTACTTCCCCCCAACCCATACTACCTTAACAGGCTTCCCCAATCTGAACATCACAATTTAAAGGAGCTAAGCAGCACTCACTGCCAACAGGGCAGCTTAAGTTCCCTCCACTCTGGAAGTTCCTTAACTCTATAAATCACCATCTGGAGTTCCTGGCTGACTATTGGGTGAGCAAAGGGGCTGGTTCAACCTGCTCCCCACAATCAGCTGTCCTGGGATTCTCTGCACTGCCCCTGGGGGAATGAGGGGTATTGTGAGGGAAAGAGCTGAACTCTTTGTTCAATATTTGTGCTTATGGAAAGATACCAGTAAAAATTGGAAAACATGTTCCAACTCTACATTGAACATTTCCAAAGGAGAAAGAAATCTCTAAGCCACAAGACATAGCCTAGCATTAAGGAATAAAGCAAGTCAGGGAAAAGTGGATAATTACAGTGGATTTAAAACCACATTTCCTCTAGTATGTAGTCAAAGGGAATCAAGCAAAACCATGTTTTATTGTATAAAAAGCAGTGTATTGTGTACTGACCCTAGGAATATGCATCCCATTCTTTTACCTGCAGGGAAATAATGGAACAATGGCCCCAAGTGCTGTTATAAGAAATCATCTTGTTGGTGCTCAAATCAGGTGACTGGGAGGAAATCTTGTCAAAGTTGGTGCTGTACTAAGGTGGGGCCCTTCCCAGGAGATAACAGACTCCTTTGACTGACAATTTTGGCATGAGGACACTCTGATGGCCTTGCTGAACTAGGAGGAAGAAAACAGTTAGGAGAGAAACAAAAAGATGACTTCTGAGTTTGGTGTGCACACTTTTCACACTTATGTGTGAGGAGGGGCATAAAATGTGCAATCATTAGGATTTATAGGATACTGACTCTGGCATAGTCCATGGTTGGTTCTAACATGAATAACAGGGAAAGTTCTCATATGGGGAACCCGCTATGGTTTCTTTGTTGTGTTAGATTTTAAAAGACTCACCAACATTCCCTGAGTTTCCTGAGAAATTGGATTCTGCTGACAACAGGGAGATCGATTTCTGTCTCCATAAGGGACCCTCTGCTTTTTGTGAATGCAAGAATGTTTCCTCCTAGTTCAATGAAACTTTCCTAACTCAGATTTCAGTGGTAGGCACAGGGTTGTAAATCTAGAGTCGTTCACTGGGAAAACTATAAGAAGTAGAGGAGGTCCCACATCCTGACAGGAAACCAGACTTATCCTCCCTCTTCGCCTTCCCCTGGGGCTCAGCCCTGGTCTATGTGGGCCCTGAGCACCCCCAGCAGCTCAGCCCTCTCCCTGCTTGGGGAAGTTTTTGTCTGTGCTCACTTTTCCTTCCCCTCACTGTGTTACTGGCTCAGTAAATGGCTGTGTCCTTGGCCCTCAGGTTTTCCATTTGCAGCTGGAGTTGGTTCTTGGAGTTTTCCCTGGAGATGGTGAATACGCCCTTCACTGAGTCTGTGAAGTATGTGGTATCACCACTACTAGTAATAGACGAGACCCTCTGCAGCCCCTTCCCTGGGGCATGATGGCCCAGATCATCCAGTAGTTACTGAAGGTGAATCCATAGGCTGCACAGGAGAGTCTCAGAGACCCCCAAGCTGTGCCAAATCTCCCCCCCTACTGCACCAGCTTCTCCTCACACTGCAAATCTGTAATCAATGAAAATTATATGTTATTTTCAGAGATACATAGACAAACCCACACAGGCACATACACAGCAGCATCTCTAATTTCTCCATAATATTACCATGGAAAATTGAGAAAAGAAAACCCCAGGTGAGCACACACTTCATGGTGTTTCCACTTCCTCTGCACAGAGTGGAGAGAGCTCAAACCACCAAAGTGGGGGCTCCTCTCTCAGAGCTGCAGGGATTGGGGCAAGTGCTTGCTTTCAGGACCAGAGCAAGGGGCTCCTTTTGCATGTATTTTCCCCATAGGACACATAAGCTCCCTCCTTTCATAGAAGGCTCTCTCCTCCTGCTTTCTCTGCATCCAGAGCTCCCTATGGAAACAGTCAGTGAGCATTCCTCTGATGTTGAGATCATGGAAGAGCATTCCAGTCCTAGAAATAGTGCAGTGCTTTCTCTCCAACCACTTCATAAATAACTCTACATGGTGGATGCACTCTTTAAAGGAGGTAATACTGACTAGCATTCTATTGAGTACAGTGTCCTGGGAGAAGCTCCTGATGACTCTTGGTCCTGGGCCACATAGCCTGACCCTCCCTTATCTGCAGAGCATCCCAGGTCAGGGCCCATGGAAGATGAGGTGAGTTTGTCCAGCCTTCTGTGTGAGTGTCACCACATTGTACAGATGGGAGATGATGCTTTCTCCCCCTCCCATCTGCTGGATGCATTAGGCAGGAAATTGAGGCTCTGGACATCTGGGTCAGGGTCCAGGGTATCTTTACTGATGACATCACCTTATGCACTGTTTGCCTCACAGACAAAGCAGTTCTAGCCTGGATGGACATGCTGCTGGGTCCACAGTGAACTCCCTGTGTGTTCCCAGGGCAGGTCAAGATCTTGGAGGATCACACCCTCAATGCAAATGCCACATGGCACAATATGAGGAGGGCCTTGAAGCACATAAAATACCAGATTTGGGTTTGTTTCATTCCAGTTTTACTAATGGGTAAATTACCTACAGAAAAAAGTGATCTTTCACAATTGTTCATTTCTAAGAATTTTGGACAGATTTGAAGCTTTATATCAGGAATTGTCAAGCTCTGCACTATTGGCATTGCACACCAGCTGCAGGGACTGGACTGGTTTTCAGAACCAGAGGGAGGGGCTCCATTTGCATACCCTTTCCTCATAGGGCACATCAGCTCCCTCTCTGTACCTGAGGCTCTAGTGGTCCTGCTGTCTCTGCATCCAGAGCTCTCTGTGGCAACAGTCCATGAAAATTCCTTTGATGTTCAGTGCATGGAAAAGCATTGCAGGACTAGAAGGAGATCAGTGGTTTCCCATGTCCTCCTGAAGCACTGTAAATATCATCCAGTTTTCTTTCTTCATACCCATGTCACCCAGATGACAACCCATATTCTCTCTCCCATCTGCTGGTGGAAGGGAATGGGATATTGAGGCTCTCATCATCTATGTTTGAAGGTCAAACACAGCTGCTCCCAAAATTGGGAATCACAATCTCTTTCCTTTTCCACCACATAGAAAGCAACCAGAAGCTATGCTGGACATCCAGCTGGATCTGACCCTGTGAGCTCCCACTCAACACCCAGGGCAGGTCCATTTCTTGGAGGATCAGCTGTTCAAGGGAGCTTAATGTTTTATCAGGGAGGTGTTGCCTGGAAGTCTTGGAGCTGGAGCAGCAACCAGCTTCCCCCCAACCAAGCTGTACATTTCACAAAAAAAATGGATCCTGCTCTCCCTTCAGTCCTACTCTCTGGCCTCCTGAAATTTCTGCTTCAAGTTCTCCAAACTCTCATCTTATGTTCCTCTCTGAATAAAGTTTCCTTCTTCAACTGTAAGAATTTCCAAGGGCAGACCAGAGATCTCTGCTGAGTGTCTTGGTAAGGACCTGATGGGGACAAGAAGGGGACTCTGACATGAAATTATTAGCCAAAATACACCCTCAAGTCTTGTGCTGGGATTGAGTTTGTGGCCAAATTTAAGTGCCTTTGTCTCCACCCACAGAGATTTGCCATGGTGGACATGGCCAAGATGGAAGCCATGCTTGATACTCCATTGGTGCCAGCCTTATGCCTCTTTCTGCTCTTTTTAGAGGGAACAGTGAGCTCAGACAGCAATAGGTGGTCACCCTGCAGGTACTGATTCATGTCCATGGTCCTGCAGCTCTCAGTTGGATGTTGCCTACCTTGGTTCCCATGGTGCATTGGGTCATCATGTTCAATGTGAAATTACTTTAACTCCTCTCCAGTTAAGACTGAGCAAAATAAGATCTTGAGGGATAGGTGTGGCACACATCTGGGAGTTTACTGATATGAAGCAATTGTTCAAATTGGTGCCATGGTATAAAGAATATGTTTTGAGAGGGGCGGATGTGGTTCAAATGGTTGGGCATCGATCTCCCATATGGAGGGACCTGGGGTCAATCCCAGGACCTCCCAGTAAAATAAAGAAAAATATAGAAAGCACATGGGCCTCAGGCCCCCTGAGCAGGCATACAGTCAAGCCCCATGAGCAGGCACATCACCAAGCCCCACAGGTGGGCATGCCAGGACCCACTGAGCCATGCAGCAAGATGATGACATAACAGGAGAGTGACACAAGGGTGAGCCAAGACAAGACACACTGAAAAACCAGGAACTAAGGAGGTGCAGGTGGTAGGACACCACTTTCATACATTGGAGATTCCCAGGATGATATCCTGGTGAAGACAGGAGAAGGATGAGAAGAGAGGGCAGGAAAGAGACACAGAGAAATACCCAGCAAATGGACACAAAACAGCAAAAAAAAAAAAAAAAAAAAAAAAAGAGGAGGGGGGTTTAAGTGGATAAAAGTAAATAAATACGTAAATGTTTTTTAAAAAAGAATAAATTTTTTATAATGTAATTGTCCACAATATATATGTGTGTGTATATGTATGTGTCTGTGCAATTTACTGAATACAATTTCTGGGAAAATCAGAACCTTAAAGCAATACCCATTTATTATCTCAGTTTCTGTTGATCAGAAGTCTAGGAATGGATTAGCCAGATCCTCTGATCAGTTTTCACAAGGCTTCATCAAGTTGTCATCCAGACTACATTCTGATCTGAGATTTGACTAGGGAAGGTTGATTGCTGGCAGAATAAATGTCCTGAACACTGTAAGAGAAATTGATTCTTGCATCTTCCAATTCAGTGATGGGGGATGATATAAAAGACTAAGGCTGCTAGCAAGATAGGGTGTTAGAGAATGTAACATTATCATGGAGTGACCTCCCTTCTCCTTTGTCATATTCATTGGCTACAAGTGTTTCCCAGGTCTTGCTTATATTCACATGTGTGGGTATGTGGGTGGGTGTCAGTTATACGAGGGTGTACCAGGATGTGGGCACCACGGGGCCTCTTTATACTCTGTCCACTTCTATGTCTTTCTCCAGAAGTTGCATAAATGAGGACCATTTATACATATGTGTACTCACTCATGAATTGTATGTCATTAGTTGAGCATCTTGAATATGTCACTATCCTTATTACATGAAGTCACTGGTATATTTTAGGATGAGAACTGAATATGGAGAGAATTCCGAGAGGCTATCAAGTGGGTTTAATGAAATACTGAGACATATCATATGAAAACTGCAGAAAAAATTAAAGAAACAAGTACTAAAACAAAAAATAATAATAAAAAAAAACTTACAAAAGAAATAAGATAAGAAGTATATGATATAACTCATCAGAAACCATGCAGGCAAAACGACAATGGCTTGAAATATTTAAAATGTTGAAAATAATTTTAAAAACACCTACCTAAAATTCTATATCTTGTGAAATTAACATTCAAAATGAAAGAAAAAAAATAGACTCTCTCAGAAAAACATAAAATGCAGGCTTGATTGCCAGCAGAACTGTCTATAAGGAAATGTGAAAAGAAATTCTTCAGGGAGAAGGAAAAGTATAAAATCAGAAACATTCATCTCCACAAAAAGGAAGAACATAAGAGAAGAAAAAAATAAGTGAAGAGGGAAGCGGCTGTGGCTCAATCAGTAGGGCTCCCGTTTACCATATGGGAGGCCCCGGGTTCGGTTCCCAGGGCCTCCTGGTGAAGGCAAGCCCGCCCGCACGACGTGGTTAGCTGACCCAGCGAGCACAAGCAGCAAGGGGGGGATAAATGAATAAATAAATTAAAAAAAAAAAATAAGTGAAGGTAAAATAAAATACTTTAATTTTCTTATTTTAATTGATCTAAAATGTAACTGCTTAAGCCCTACTATTATAATATACCGTGATCATAGACTATGGATACCTAAATGAGTGGACATTAAGGGACTGGAAGGAGGAATTGGAAATATTTCATTATAAAGTCTGCACCTTGTAGTGTTATTTGGATGGGGTTATTTAAAGGTGGATTAAGAATAGTTAAAATGTGTATTGTAAATTGCAGGGAAAGCACTCGATCATTTTAAATTTTAGAATATTTATTTATTTTTTATTTTCTAATACTATTTTTTTTTCAAAATGTTTTCACACTTTTTAAAAAAAGATACTCAGATTTCATAAAATGTTACATAAAAAAATAAGGGATTCCCATATGCCCCACTCCCCACACCTCCCACTTTCCTCCATATTAACAACTTCTTTCACTAGTTTGGTACATTCATTGCAATTGACAAACACATTTTGGAGCACTGCCACTAAGCATGGAGTATAGTTTACATTGTAATTTATACTCTCTCCCACTCAATTCTGTAGGTTATGGCAGGATATAAGTTGGCCTGTATCTATCACTGCAATATCATTGAGGATAATTCCAAGTCCTGAAAGTGCCCCCATAGTACACTTCTTTTTCCCTCTCCCTGACTTCAGCAACTCCAGTGGCCACTGTCTCCACATCAATGATATGATATCTTCCATTGATAGAATCCTAAGAAATCCATAGTAGAACACCAGTAAGTCCACTCTAGTCCATATTCCATTCTCCAATCCTGAGGACTCTGGGATGGCAATGCCCACTCTACCTCCAACTGAGAGGGGCCTATGATCCCATATGGCCAATGGACAGGACCCTCCCTCCTGCAGCTGCAGACTCTCTTGGCTCCCTGGTGTGGTGGTTGTCCTTTCTCATCTCCTTGTTGGTTGTCCTGGGTGAGTCCAATGAACTGGAGAGTAGGTGCTGCAAACAAGCCAAAGCCCAGGACCCAGTTGACACATGGAAATCTCAGAGCTTCAAGTCTCTTCAATGCACACCTACCAAATCCAGTACCAATTATAGGTTCAAATAGAAGGGACAGGAAAGGAATGCTCAGAGAAGTCACAACTGAGTCTAACTCTGTCACACACAGGAGCACAAACTCCAAGGTAGAGCCCACTGGCTAGGCACCAGACTGCAGAGCTATTTGCCATGACCATAGAATCTGGGTGTCTCCAGAACCCTCTGGAGCCCCACCATTTGGGGTAGTCTCTAGTTTGGCAGTCTATAAGATCCTGCTAAGAAGTGCATAAGCATCACTCCTTTAATGACTTCCCAGCTCTCTTTGAAGTCTCTTAGCCATATACACTCATTTGTCTTTACCTATTCCCCCTTTTATTCAAGGTCTTTTTCCAGTTGCATGACCAACTGGTGCTTGGAAGTAATCCCTCAGTGCCAGGGAAGCTCATCCCTGAGAGTCATGTCCCATGCTGGGAGGACAGTAATGCATTTATTTGCTGAGTTTGGCTTAGAGAAAGGCCATATTTGAGCAACATGGAGGCTCCCAGGAGGCAACTCTTATGCACCCTACAACACCAGGCCAAGTTGCAACTTTAGGAGCAAAGGTTCATAAGCATAATCATCAATATTAAGAGCTCATCACTGGATCATCCTTCTTCACTAGTCATTGCCCTTGTACTTGGGGATTGTTGCTGTTCCATTAGAGAATGTGGCAGAGCTCCCCAGGATGAAACTCAATATTCTTTTGGTCATTGTGTGCCTCTCCACCCACCTTAGCAATGCTCCATGGACTGTTGAACACATTTATATACCTTATATCTATGCTCAGGGGAACTTCCTCCCATACATCCCCATCACTGATACCCCACACCAATGATCTTCCCCTGACAAAGTTGTAACCCTTCTGTGATCCAAAACTTCTTCCAAAATGAAGCCAAGAATATTGCCAAATACAATTAATAGGTAAATGAATTAATATGACAGGTTTAAACATAAAAAATAAAATACATAATAATTTAGAAAAACAAAAACTAAAAGGGAACACAAATAAAAAATTGGAATATTAAAAAATATTGAAAAATATTTTTAAAAATTTTTTTGACATTTTGCTTTTCATCACTGTAATATCTGTTGTCCTGTATGTCTGGTGGCAATTCAATTTTTCCCCAGTGTTATACTTTTTTTTCAATTTTGTCTTCAACAAAGTTTTAAGTCACAGTAAAGTCACATACAGAATACAGGGGACTCCCATATACCCAACATCCTCCCCCTTTCCCCCCTTCCCATATTGCAATGCACAACCTTTTTATTGTTGGATGGTACATTTGTTACAACAGATGTACAAATATTGAAACATAGCTATTAACCATGTCAATTGTTTACATTATGGTTTACATTTTAGACAATAAATTTTTATAAATTTTTTTATGTAATTTAACATGTCCTGGATCCTTCACTGCAAGATCAGGCAGAACACTTCTATTTTCCCCTAAATACCCCCTCTTCCATCTATTCTATTCCTTCCTCCCTCTTCCCTTGGGACCCATGGCAACCACCAGGCTTCACTCGCTGAAGGACAAAATTCATAGTTACTTGCAACAAAACTGAGGGCTTCACATACTGGTTGTCCTCCCCTATTAGGAACAACCCATGCTCTTGAGAGACACCCACCCCTCTGTTTGAGAACATATTGGGCCTACCCAAGATGGGAGTCCAATTCCTTCCCACTCACTATGTGAGTTTCCTCCCACTGATACAATGCACTATGACAAAATGATCTTTAACACATTCTCTAGAAGACTGCCCCAAATTCACCCTGCCCTGAATGCCCCCCATCCCACACCCTAAACCAGTAACCCTTCCTTGTCATATTGCCAAAAGTCTTCTCAACATTGTGGTTTCAACCATGTACCTGTCAATACTCAGTGTTCACCTGCTCCCACCCCCATCCCTACTCCCAGTTCCATGGGCCATCCAACCCATCCTCCCCACCCTACCCCCTGTCAACCTTGCAATGCACAACCAAATAGGATAACTACACCCCTGTCATAGCCCATCACTGCACATCTACTAACTTCCACATTATCATAGATTTCATCCATGTGGGCATTATCTCACAACCTTCTTCTCCCTTTGTATTTCCTGTAAACCTATCTTCCAGTCTCTAGCTCTCTTAGTCTGCTTGATTTGCTTAGTTCATATCAGAGAGGTTATGTAATATTTGTCCTTTAATGCCTGGCTTGCTTTGTTAAACATAAGGTCCTCAAGATTCATTCATGTTATCCCATGTGTTAGTACTGTATTCCCTCTTACAACTGAGTAATATTCCATTGTATGTATATACCACATTTTTTTATCCTTTCATCTGCTGATGGGCATTTGGTTTGATCCTAACTTTTGGCAATAGTGAATAAAACTGCTATGAACTGTTTGTGTCCTTGCTTTCAATTCTGGGTATGTACCCAGCAGTGAAACTGCTGGATCATATGGTAGATCTAGAGTTAGTTTATTGAGGAACCACCAAACTGTCCTCCACAACGGCTGGAACATTCTGCATTCCTACCAGCAGAGGATGAGTGTTCCCATTCTTCCACATCCTCACCAACACTTGTAGTCCTCTGTTTTTGATACAAAAATGATATCTCATTGTAGTTTTTGATTTGCATTTCTCTAATAGCTAGTGATGTTGAACAGTTTTTCATGTAATTTTTAGCCATTTGTATTTCTTCTTGGAGAAGTATCTGTTCAAATCTTTTCCCCATTTTTAAAGTGGGTTGTATGTCTTTTTATTTTCAAGATATAGGATTTCTTTATAAATGCTAGCTATTAGGCTCCTATCAGATATATATTTACCAAAAATTTTCTCCCTTTGAGTAGGCTGTCTTTACAACTGACAAACGCCTTTGAGGTGCAAAAGGTTTTAATTTGGGGGGTCCCATTATCTATGTTTTCTTTCACGGCTCGTGCTTTAGGTGTGGAGTTCTTGAAGTCATTTTTTATTACAAGGTCTTGTAGATACTTCCTTACATTATCTTCCAACATCATTATGGTCTTGGTTCTTTTTTTTTTTTTTTTTTTTTTCAATTTTTTTAACTTTATTTTGTACATTTAATAATTGAAAACATAAGCAATTAAAAACTAAAAAGTAAACACCGATGAATAAATATATACATTTCTCAATTAAATGTAATGGATACATGTATTTTTGTTGTTGTTTTGTTTTTTGCTTGGTTTTTTGTGTGTGTGTGTGTGTGTGAATCAAACAATATATTACACAAAATATTTGGTTCATAGTAATGCATTCATACAGTATTTGCCCTTTTGTGTCTGGCTTGCTTCACTCAACATAATGTCCTCCAGGTTCATCCATGTTGCCATATGCTTTATGACTTGATTTCTTCTTACAGCTGCATAATATTCCATCGTGTGAATAGACCATAGTTTGTTTATCCATTCATCTGTTGATGGATACCTGGGTTGTTTCCAACTTTTGGCAATGGTGAATAATGTGGCTATGAACATCGGTGTGCAGATGTCTGTTGGTGTCACTGCTCTCAGTTCTTCTGGGTATATACCCAGTAGTGGTATTGCAGGGTCACATGGCAAGTCTATATTCAACTTCTTTAGGAACTGCCAAACAGTCCTCCATAGTGGTTGTACCATCCTGCATTCCCATGAACAGTGAAGAAGTGTTCCTATCTCTCCACATCTTCTCCAACACTTGTAGTTCTCTGTCTTTTTCATAGTGGCCATTCTGATAGGTGTGAAGTGATATCTCATTGTAGTTTTGATTTGCATTTCCCTAATCATGAGTGATGTTGAGCATTTCTTCATGTGTTTTTTTTGCCATTTGTATTTCTTCTTCGGAGAAATGTCTATTCAAGTCTTTGGCCCATTTTTTAATTGGGTCATTTGTCTTTTTATTGTTGAGTTGTAACATCTCTTTATATATCCTGGATAATAAACCCTGATCAGAAATGTGATTTCCAAATATTTTTTCCCATTGAGTTGGCTGCCTTTTCACCCTTCTGACAAATTCCTGTGAGGTGCAAAAGTGTTTAATTTTGAGGAGGTCCCATTTATCTAATTTTTCTTTTGTTGCACGTGCTTTGGGTGTGAGGTCTGAGAAACCACCACCTACTACAAGGTCTTGAAGATGTTTCCCTACATTTTCTTCCAGTAGTTTTATGGTCCTGGCTTTTATATTTAGATCTTTGATCCATTTTGAGTTGATTCTTGTATAGGGGGTGAGATAGGGGTCCTCTTTCATTCTTTTGGTTATAGATATCCAGTTCTCCCACCACCATTTGTTGAAGAGACTGTTTTATCCCATCAGCGTGGGCTTGGTAGGTTTGTCAAAAACCAATTGATTGTATAGGTGAGGGTTTATTTCTGGATTCTCAATTCTATTCCACTGATCAATATGTCTATCTTTATGCCAGTACCATGCTGTTTTGACCACTGTAGCTTTGTAATATGTTTCAAGGTCAGGCAGCGAAATTCCTCCCACATTGCTCTTCTTTTTTAGAATACTTTTGGCTATTCGGGTGCACTTACCCTTCCAGATGAATTTGGTAATTGCCTTCTCTAATTCTGTAAAGTAAGCTGTTGGCATTTTGACTGGTATTGCATTGAATCTATAAATCAGTTTGGGCAAGATTGACAATTTCACAATATTTATTCTTCCAATCCATGAACACGGAATGTCTTTCCATTTGTTTAGGTCTTTTTAACTTTCTTTTAGCATTGTTTTGTAGTTTTCTGCATATAGATCCTGTACTTCCTTGGTTAAATTAACTCCTAGGTATTTGAGTCTATTTGTTGCTATTGAAAATGGAATTTTTCTCCTGATTTCCTCCCCAGATTGTTCAGTACTAGTGTACAAAAACATTACTGATTTTTGCATATTGATCTTATATCCTGCCAATTTCCTGAACTCATTTATTAGTTCAAGTAGCTTTGTTGTGGATACTGCAGGATTTTCTAAATACAAGATCATGTCATCCACAAACAGTGAGAGTTTTACTTCCTCTTTTCCTATTTGGACACCTTTAATTTTTTTGTCTTGTCTAATTGCCCTTGCTAGAACTTCTAGTACAATGTTGAATAACAATGGTAACAGTGGGCATACCCGTCTTTTTCCTGATCTTAGGGGGAAAGCTTTCAACCTTTCCCCATTGAGTATGATGTTGGCTGTGGGTTTTTCATATATGACTTTTATCATATTGAGGAATTTTCCTTTTATTCCTATCTTTTGAAGTATTTTTATCAAAAAGGATGTTGGATTTTGTCGAATGCCTTTTCTGCATCTATTGAGATGATCATGTGGTTTTTTTCCTTCATTTTATTAATGTGGTGTATTACATTGATTGATTTTCTTATGTTGAACCAGCCTTGCATACCAGGAATAAATCCCACTTGGTCGTGATGTATAAGTCTTTTGATATGCTGTTGGAATCGATTTGCAAGTATTTTGTTGAGAATTTTTGCATCTATGTTCATGAGAGAGATTGGTCTGTAATTTTCTTTTTTTGTGGAATCTTTATCTGGCTTTGGTATTAGAGTGATGTTGGCTTCATAAAATGTGTTGGGTAATTTTCCCTCCTCTTCAATTTTTTGGAAGAGTTTAAACAGTATTGGTGTTAATTCTTTTAGAAATGCTTGATAGAACTCACCTGCGAAGCCATCTGGTCCTGGACTTTTCTTTGCTGGGAGATTTTTGATGACGGATTCAATCTCCTTAATTGTGATTGGTTTGTTATGTTCTTGTATTTCTTGTTGTGTCAGTGTAGGTTGGTTATGAGTTTCTAGAAATTTGTCCATTTCATCCAGGTTGTCTAGTTTGTTGGCATATAGTTTCTCATAATATCCTCTTATGATTCTTTTTATTTCTGCGAGGTCATTTGTAATTTCCCCCCTTTCATTTCTGATTGTATTTATTTGCATCTTCTCTCTTTTTTTCTTTGTTAGTCTAGAGAGGGGTTTGTCAATTTTATTGATCTTCTCAAAGAACCAGCTTTTGGTTTTGTTCATTTTCTCTATTGCTTTTCTGTTCTCATTTTCATTTATTTCCCCTCTAATCTTTATTATTTCTTTCCTTCTTTTTGCTTTGGGATTGGTTTGCTGTTCTTTTTCTAGTTTCTCAAGTTGTTCAGTTAAATATTTGAGTTTAGCTCTTTCTTGTTTCTTTATATGAGCATTTAGGGCTATAAATTTCCCTCTCAAGACTGCCTTTGCTGTATCCCATAAGTTTTGATATGTTGTGTTCTCAATTTCATTTGTCTCAATATATTTACTGATTTCACTTGCAATTTCTTCTTTGACCCACTGAATATTTAGGAGTGTGTTGTTCAGTCTCCACACATTTGCAAATTTCCTTTTTTTCCTGTCTGTTATTGATTTCTAGTTTCATTCCATTATGATCTGAGAAGGTGCTGTGTATAATTTCAATCTTTTTATATTTATTGAGAGCTGTATTGTGACCTAACATGTGGTCTATCCTGGAGAAAGATCCATGGGCACTTGAGAAGAATGTATTACCCGCTGAGTTTGGATGCAGTGTTCTGCATATGTCTGTTAGGTCTAACTTGTTTATCATATTGTTCAAGTTCTCTGTTTCCTTGTTGATATTCTGTCTACTTGTTCTATCTAATGATGTGAGAGGGGTGTTTAAGTCTCTGATGATTATTGTAGAAATGTCTATTTCTCCCTTCAGTTTGCCAGAGTTTGTCTCATATATTTTGGGGCACCCTGGTTAGGTGCGTAGATATTTATGACTGTTATATCTTCCTGGAGGGTCGTCCCTTTTATTAATATATAATGGCCTTCCGCATCTCTTATCACTTTTTTGCATTTGAAGTCTGTTTTGTCTGATATTAGTATAGCTACCCCTGCTTTTTTCTGTTTACTATTCGCATGGAGTATCTTTTTCCAACCTTTTACTTTCAGCCGGCTTATATCCTTGTATCTGAGGTGAGTTTCTTGTAAGCAGCATATGGATGGTTCATGTTTTTTTATCCATTCTTTTGATTGGGGAATTTAATCCATTTACATTCAATGATATTACTGAAAATGCACTATTTATTTCCTCCATTTTATTCTTTGGTTTTCATATGTCATCTTACTTTTGTCTTTCTTTTTACTCTTTTGGTTATCCTTTCTGCTTTTCTTTCTTCTATACTCTCCTGCAAGCCTCTCTCTCCTGTCTTTTTCTTTCAGGTTCTAAGGCTTCCTTTAATATTTCCTGCAAAGGTGGATTCTTTTTTGCAAACTCTCTTAGTTTCTGTTTGTTTGTGAATACTTTATATTCACCTTCATATTTGAAGGACAGTTTTGCAGGATAAAGAATTCTCGGCTGGCAGCTTTTCTCTTTCAGTTTCCTAATTGTATCATACCACTGTCTTCTCACCTCCATGGTTTCTGAAGAGAAATCTGCACAAAGTTTTACTGGACGTCCGTTGTACGTGATCGTTTGCTTCTCTCTTGCTGCTCTGAGAATTTTCTCTTTATCTTTTATATTTGACATTCTGAATAATATGTGTCTTGGTGTAGGTCTATTTGGATTCATTCTTATTGGGGTACGGTGTGCTTCTTGGACATGTAAGTTCATTTCTTTCATGAGAGTTGGGAAATTTCCAGCTATTATTTCCTCAAATACTCTTTCTGCCCCTTTTCCTTTCTCTTCTCCTTCAGGAACTCCCATGACACGTATGTTCTTGCATTTTGTGTTGTCATTCAACTCTCTGAGCCCCTGCTAAATTTTTTCCATTCTTTTCTCTCTCTGTTCTTTTCTCTCTTCAATTTTAGCTGCTCTGTCTTCAGTATCACTTATTCTTTCTTCTATCATTTCGAGTCTGCTGTTGTATGCTTCAAATGTATTTTTGACTTCACCTATTGTGTCTTTCATTCCCATGAACTCCGTTACTTTTCTGTTCATGATTTCAAATTCTTCTTTACGTTCGCGCAATGACTTCTTGATGTCATTGATCTCTTTAACTATATTCTCTTTCATCTCATTAATTTGATTTTGGACATGTGTGCTCATCTCACTGATTAGTTCTCTCAAATTCTGCATCTCTTCTGGGACTTTGCTGTATTCCTTTTCTTGGGCCATGTCTTCTATATTCTTAGTATGGCCCCTAATTTTTTGCTGGTGCTTAGGCATCTGGTTAGTTTGTATTTTACTTAGATGCTCTGTCTCTTTCTTTTTTATGGGGTTTTAGCGGCAGGAGGCTGTGAGTTACCACCGCTCTTTGATTTTTGGCTCAACCTTGATTGTTAGGATTGTCCTGCTGGTTGCTCAAAACTGGGCACTGGACCCAGTAATTGGTTGTAGAGTCGTTTCCTAGGGTCTTGGGCAGGGAGGCTATAGAGGCCAGGAAAAGCCTCTCTTACTTATTAATTTTCTTATGTGCACTTCCTTGGTCTGCCAGGAGATGGCACTTGTTGGCAGCTCTCAATTCAATGCTTGGTCAGAGCATATTTGTTGTAACACAGACTAGATCAATGTGATAGAGCTTCCTTTCTGGGGGCTAGGAGCCCTGTGATTCAAACTTTCTGAGACAGTTCTCCAGACTTCTCTCATAGTGCCCCCCTTTTCCCAGCTAGGAAATATTTCCACTCCCTTCTGAATCCTCAACAATCAGTCCCTGTTAGTAGAGGAGGATATTGGGAGGTTTGTATATCTTTAGCCCCTTGCAGGCTCCAAGGCAAACAATGGCGCAGCCCCACCCAGCCTGGAAGGGCTCTCCGGACAGGGCAGACCAAACTTAGGATTCCAAAGCAGGGTCAGCCCCAGGCTCTCTCTCCCCTCTCTCGTGGGGTCCTCAGCAATTAGTCCAGGCTAGAAGAGAGGGAGGTTGCAAGGGTCAGATTTCTCTAGTCCTTTCTAGGCACCCAGGGCAAACCGCCCTGTGGAAGGGTCTGTGGGGCTCTGCAGCCCAAATTTCAGGTCAGAACATGAGTCAGCCTAAAGCTGTGCCCCTCTCTCTCCCCTTTCTGGGAGTGGCAGTTCCCTGAAGCCCCCTTTGTCTGTGGTCACAGGCCCAGGGGCCTGAGAATTCTGAAGATTGTGGGGGAGGGTGCCGGCAGCAGCAGAAGCTGCTACTTGCAACTCACAGTTCTGTAGTCGCAATTTCCCTCTTCTGTCCATCTCTCCTCTGGGTGGTGTGCAGCCTTCACCTGCTGTCCTAAACCCTAGAAGATCTTTTTTGGGGCTGTTTCAGCTTGTCCTCTAGCTATTTTTCTGGAGAAGAGATTCCAGTGTCTTACTAGTCTGCCATCTTCCTGGAAGTTCGGTCTTGGTTCTTATATTTACATCTTTGATCCATTTTGAGTTGATTTTTGTATAAAGTGTGAGATGGTGTTCCTCTCTCATTCTTTTGGATATGGATATACAGTTCTCCAAACACCATTTTTTGAATAGAACTTTTTCTCCCGTTGAGTAGGCTTGTGGCCTTGTCAAACATCAGATGACTGTATATGTGAGGATATATATCAGAACTCTCAATTCTGTTCCATCAGTCAGTATGTCTATCCTTGTGCCAATACCATGCAGCTTTGACCATTGTAGCTTTGTAGTAAAGCTACCAGATTTAAAGTCAGGTAGTGTGATTCCTCCAATTTCACTTTTCTTTTTCAATATGTCTTTGACTATTCAGGGCCTCTTGCCCTTCTAAATAAATTTCATAGCTAGTTTTTCCAATTCCATAAAAAATGCTGTGCGATTTTTATTGGGATTGCACTAAATGTGTAGAACAGTTTGGGTAGGATAGACACCCTAATGATGTTTAGTCTTCCCATCCATGAACAAGGAATATACTTCTATTTATTTGTCTTCTTTTATTTCCTTTAACAGTGTTGTGTAATTTTCTGTGTATATGTCATTTATATCTTTACTTAAATTTATTCTTAGGTATTTGATTCTTTTGTTGTTATTGTAAATGGGATTTTTTCCTTGATTTCTTCCTCAGATTGCTCATTATTAGTGTACAGAAATGCTATTGATTTTTGGTCATTGATCTTATAACCTGTGACTTTACTGAATTCATTTATAAGTTCTAGAAGCTTTTTTGTAGATTTCTCATGGTTTTCTAGGTATAGGACCATGTAATCTGCAAATAATGAAATTTTGACTTCTTTCTTTCCAATTTGGATGCCTTTTATATCTTTTCCTTGCCTAAATGCTTGAGCAAGTACTTCTAACCCAATGTTAAGTAGGAGCCATGATAGTGGGCATCATTGTCTTTTTCCCGATCTTGGAGTTGAAGTTTTTACTATTTCACCATTGTAGATGATGTTTGCTTTGGGTTTTTCACATATACCCTTTATCATGTTCAGAAAGTTTTCTTTTAGTCCTATCTTTTGCAGTGTTTTTATCAGGAAAGGGTGCTGTATTTTGTCTATTGCTTTTTCTGCATCTATAGAGATGCTCATGTGATTTTTTTTTCAATCTGTTTATGTGGTGTGATTGATTTTCTCATGTTGAACCATCTTTGTATACCTGGGAAGAAACCCACTTGGTCATGGTGTATAATTCATTTGATGTGTTGTTGAATATGATTAGCAAGTATTTTGTTGAGGATTTTAGCATCTAGGTTCATTAGCGAGATTGGTCTGCAATTTTCCTTTCTCATTCTGTCTTTGTTTGGCTTTGTTACTAGGGTAATATTGGCATCATAAGATGAGTTAGACAATGTTTCTTCTATTTTTTGTAATAGTTTTAAGTAGGCTTGGTATTAGCACTTAGTCTTATTGAACTTCCTTTTATGTGAGGGTTCTCTTTTCTCTTGCTGCTTTCAATATTCTCTCTGTCTTAAGCATTGAACAATTTGACAAGTATATGAACTGGTGTAGGCCTGCTGGGATTTATACTGTTTGATGTGCACTACACTTCCTGGACATGTAGATCCATCTCCCTCAATAAGATTTGGAAGTTTTTGGCCATTATTTCCTTCAACATTCCTTCTGTCCCCTTTCCCTTCTCTTCTCCCTCTAGGATGCTTATAATGTTTATGTTTGTGTATTTTGTGTGATCATTCAGATCCCTAAGTCCCTGATGGATTTTTTCTATCTTTTTATGTTTCTGTTCTACCCTCTGTTTGATTTCAGATGTAATGTTTTCCACATGATGAATTCTTTCCTCTGCCTGTTCAAATCTGCTGTTATGTGCTTCCAGTGTATTCTTGATTTCTTGGTTTGTGCCTTTCATCATCATGGTATCCATTACCTTATTATATATGTTTGCAATTTCTTCAGTATGTTCTCCCACTGTCTTCTTAATATCCTTAATCTCTTCCTTCATTTCATTAAGTTGGATCATGATATTAGTTTGGAGAGCTGTGATTACTTGTTCCATGTTCTGCATCTCCTCCTGGTTTTTTAGTTTGTTCTTTGTACTGGTCCATGTCTTCCTATTTCTTAGTATGGTTTATAATTTCTTGTTGGTGTTTAGGCATCTCTTTATCTTGATGGGTTTATTTAGTTGATTAGTTTCTCTTTCTACTCTAGGGTTTTATTTAGTTGTTGTTTGTGTGTGGTAAGTTTTCTTTTTGACATTTTGTTCCTCTTTTTCTATTTTCTTGCCATTGTCTATGTTCCATTGGAAGAAAAAATTAGGGCTGGGGAAAGGTTAAAGAGGTAAGAAGAGATAAAGGAAAATAGAAAACATAATAGTACAGTATAGAAGAGGAACGGTGTAAGACCTAAGAAAATGAATAATTATCTCATGTAATAAGTGCAAAGGAGTAAGAATATGGAGTGGGGTATAAACAATGAAATGAAAAACCAAATTGAGAGACATATCTAGAATGAATTAAAAGGCCAGAATGATAAGAAGTGAGGGAAAGAAAAAAGACAATAAGGAAAAATGTTTAAAAAGAGAAAGAAAACAGAATAGAGGAGATAGAAATAAAAACAAGAAAAATTGAAGAATAAACAAAGAGATGGAATATAAGAACAAAAACAGAAGGCAGAAGATAGGAAGATGAAGGAAGGAAAAGAAATAGCATAGGCAGACAAAATTGGTATACAAAAAAAGGGGAAACAATGGAAGGGGGAAACATAGGGAATAAGAAATAAGACAGCTGCACCTAATTTAAAAAATGGTGGAGGAAGAAAGAGGGAGAAAAAAAGCACAAAAAACAAACACTCAAGCAATCAATCAAACAAAAACTTAAGAAAAACAGCCTTCCCTTTTAGGTTCCTGAGGAGTTTCTCACACTGCTCATGTTCATAAATCAAATATCCTCCAATCTGCCCTTTGCAAGTTTTGAATTAGGTTTAGCAAGTAAACTAAGTTATATTTTTTAAAAAGAACTTTTTTAAAGAAAAGAATGGGACCCAAGAGAATCTAATAAAAAAATAATATCTATGTGTTCCCTGTCCTAAAGTATCAGCTGGGTGTTTGATAACCCAGTGGATCACGGCTCTAAGGAGAGCCAGGAATTGAACCAGGGACCGTGTATATTCAAGGCAGAGACTCCTCCATGAAGCTAAACTTTCTCTTTGGGTCAGTTAGCTAGAGAGCATTCCAGTCACTTTCCCTCAGGCAGTTTGACTCTTTGCAGTTGGGTAGATTCCTGCTGATTAGGAGCCTGTCTGTCCCTATCCCCTTTCTATTCTTATTGCTTTCTGTCCCAGCTCATCAGGATACAATAGCCTGTGCAAGCAGATCCCCCTTCACCTCTCCTGGTCAGGTTGAGTGTCCTTCTGAAATTCAAATGAGACCCTAGTGCCCAAACTCACCACAGAGAAATGACTCTCAACCCACTTCCAGAAATTCCCCTCCTCCCAGGGGACTATAAATAAGCCTTTGGAAGGTTATTAAGTGCTTCCTACTGCCCAGCTCCCTTAGAGTTTGAATTTTGATAATTTTCAGTATGGGACTAGTCAATTGCCTGACTCCATGAACTCCCAGCCCTAGTTCAATCTCCCAGGTCTGCCTAAGTAGATTTGCCTCTCCCCTCTTCCCGGTGCCACCCCTTGCCAGCTGGTATGCTCTCTAAAGTTCAATGAGGGTCTGTGTAATTAAGCCCACAGAAAGGAAACCCCTTTCAACCCTTTACCAGAACCATCTTACTCCCAGAGAAGGCTCCCTCCCATTCAATAGCTGGTGGGAGTCAGGGCTCTTGACTTTTTGCATTGAGGGTGGGGTTTAGCCATTTCCAGACACTGAGGTTAAAAACTCACAGTTTTCCCTTGGGCTTTTTATCTCTTTGTCCAGTTCCCTCCAGATCATTGCCCTGAAGCCTCCTGCTCTGTGGGTTCCCTAAACAGCTCACTCAGGCAGGATCTTTTCCCTTCTCAGCTGTTTTTCTGTGAAAGAGATGGTAAATGCCCACTTAAACGGATGCCAACTTGCCCCTCCTCCTCTCCAAGTTTAGAATATTTATACAATCACAGGAGAAAAATGAAATAAATGACCTATGGATGTTATGTTGCCACTACCTCACATCTGAGACCAGCTCCAAGCCCATGTTCTAGGCGGGCTTTTTTATTTTATTTTATTTTATTTTTGTATTAGATCATCTTTATTATTTTTTAAAATATATTTTATATTTAAAATATATTTTGATATATATATATATCAAAAGGTGCTTAGATTACCTAAATATTACACAGAAATTACAGGGATTCCCATATTCCCCACATCCCACACCTCCCACAACATACCACACAAACATCCTTCATCAGTGTGGCTTATCACCCTCAATGAGATACACATCCTGGGGCCTTGCCACCAAACATAGACCACAGTTCACATCATAGACCACACTCTTTCCCACACAGTTCTGAATGGTGTGGGCTGTTTAAAATGGCCTACATCCATCGCCACAATGGCACTCAGGACAACCCCCAAGTCCCGAAAAAGCCCCTGTATTTTAACTACACTTCCCCTCCCTGCCCTGAAAGTGTCCAGTGGCCACCAGCTCCACCTCACTGTTATGATTTCTTCCATTGCTAGAATCACCATATGTGTACAACAGAATACCATTAAGTCCACTCTAATCCTTAGTTCTTCCCCCAATCCTGAGGGGACTGGGATGGTGATGTCCACTCCATCTCCAAGTGAGAGAGGGCTTATATCCCATGGATATGGTGGGTGGGATTATCCTGTCTGCAGATGCAGGCCCTCTCCATTCCTTTGGATGGCCATTACCCATTGTCGTCTCCTCACCAGGTGACTTGGATAAGTTCATTGATCAGTAGGGTAGGAGTTGCAGCTCCACCGAGATTCCAGGCACAGCTGGCACATAGGTAGGCCAGAGGTTCCAGTCTCTGGAAATACACCTAAAAACTCCAGCATCACATATAGGTTTGAATAGAAGGGACTGATGAACCATGTGCAGGGAGGACTTATTTGAGTCCAACTCTGTTACTCTCAGGAGCACAGATTCCAAAATAGAGCTCACTGATAAGGCATCAGTCTCTGGGGCTATCCCCCCTTATATAGGACCTGGATGTCTCCAGAGCCCTCAGGAGCCCCTCTGTGTTGGATGATATACACTTTGGTGTTCTACGAGATCCTACTGAGGTGTGCGTAAGAGTTACCTCTGGGGTGATATCCCAACTCTCTTTGAAGTCTCTTAGCCACTTGAACTCATTTGTCTTTACATTTTCCCCCTTTTATTCAAGGTCTTTTTCCAGTTGTGTTGCCAGTTGGCACTTGGTATTAATCCCTCATTGCCAGGGAGGCTCATCCCCGGGAGTCATGTCCCATGTTGGGGGGAAGTGATGCATTAATATGCTGAGTTTGGTTTAGAGAGAGGCCACATTTGAGCAACAAGGAGGCTATCAGGTGGCAACCCTTAGGCACCCCGTAACAGTAGGCTAAGTTTCAATTACAAGCGCGAAGACTCATAATGCTAGTCATCAATAACAAGAACTCATCAGTGGGCCATTCTCTTTAGATAGACACTGTCCCTGCACTCAGAGGACTGTTGCTGCTCCCTTGGAGAATGTGGCAGAGCTCTCCAGGCTGGGAATTCAGATTCCCTCATTTATTGAATGATAGTCCACCCACCGTGACCATGCCCCATCTTTTGATCATTTGAACAATTTTATATATCTTTCATGTATATTCAGATAAACTTACTCCCATGAATCCCCCCTCCCAGACACCCCCCACCAATAATCCTCTGCAGCCCCCATTGTAACTCTTCTGTGATGTAAATCTTCCCAAACATGTAGCCCATATAATAACCGCATACACTTAATAGGAAAAAGAAACAACAATGATAAGCTTAAATGCAAAGATAAACACAAGGAAACTCAGGAAAAAACAACAACAACAACAACACAAAAGCTAAATATAATTAGCGGATTGGGACATTCAAAAAATGGAAAAAAAAAACAAAAGAAATTCCCGTGGTTTTTTTTTTTAATTCTTTTTTCCTTTTATCACTGTATTATCGGATGTCTAGTGTACCATGACACCTTCCCCCTCTCATTCCCCAGTGTCTCCCAAATTTTCATTTAATTTTCAAAGAAGTTTTAGGTTACAGCCAAGTCACACCTGGAATACTAGATACTCCCACATACCCAACCACCCTCCCCCTTCCCCACCCCATATTAAAACCTTTTTTTTTTATGTTAGCATTGTTATAACTGTTATACAGATAGTAAAATATAGCAACTAAACATTGTCAATGGCTTACAGTACAGTTTATAACTTAGACCATACAATTTAATAAGTTTTGATGATATTTACCATGTCCTGTGTCCATTACTGTAAGGTAATGAAAAACCTTTCCTATGACCACTAAATACCCCATTAGTTCTTATCTGTTCCTTCATCTCCCCCCCCCCGGGGCATATGACACTTCCCTGTCTTGACTCATGGAATGACAAGATTCATAGTTACATACCTTGGGTATTCCAACCTTAAGCAGGCTTTTTAATCTGACACAAAATCATGTTACATAACTGCCAGAGTGTAGCAAAATACATCTCAAATTATTTCTTCATATTTTATTTTGACCTATCACATTAATACTACTGTAGCAATTAGGCTTAATTAATTAACATGAAATGATCTTTTATAACAATCAAACATTGCTTAGAAAGTTTTAAATCCTTCATTTTACAAAATGTCTGGGCTGGACTTTGGGGGGCTGGAGTAGAGATGGGGAAGGAGACTCAGTGGATTGCTCTTTGCCAAATGCTGCAAAATCTTGTGCTTTTATTTTATTTTTGTTGAACCATTCTATTGTGAATGAGCACAATTGTACAAATAATTATACATTTTAGTTAATCACTATATGGTACTTAAACTTGTAAATCCCACAAGGTCAGGAACTAGAATTTGGTCTCCTCTACAGGGGTCACAATCACAACCCTTCCCTCCCTCCCTTCAGCAGCAGCCACTCCCCTTGTGCTTAGGGACAGGCCTCCTCACCCTCATTTACTGTTCTCTCCCAACTATCTATAGAGACTAAAATCTTTTTTATTTTCTTTCATGGATAATTTCCCTGTGCACAGGTCTAACTTTTCAATACAACCTGCCTGTTTCCATAAATGCCTAGTTGTCTTATCCAGAGGTATTAATAGCTATAGGTTTTATATAAAACTTGCTCTGGGTCCAGAGTTGTGGTAAGCATGAAGTAATCATTAATTAAAATTAAACTCAGACTTATCTCAAAAGATGGAAAATTCACCAGTTCCTAAGTATTTTGTTTCTACATTTGCCAGTTCTGATGAAGAACAAGTGTTGGCTTTAAAGTATGGACATTATCCTCTGTATTGGCTGTCAACTTGTTTCATACACTTTCATCCTAGTTCTATGATGTTCAAATTGTCCACCTAAATTTGTCCAGCTCTAACTATCAGAGTGCTCTCACCATTATAACAAGCAACCCTTAATATCAGTGTAATAAAAGTATAACAAAAATGTTCTCTAGCTTGCTCACTTTCAATTATAAGGTGTTCAGGTGGGAAGTCTGGCTAAGGAGTGGAATCCATTTCAAATAACTACAGGGAAACTAAACACCCCCTGATTTGTAACATGGCAGCCTCAACTGGTGGACACAAAGGTAGGTGCAGAATGGGAGATTATGTGGGAATCCAGGTGGGGTATATTCCAATTGACCAAGCCTGCAAGCAGCTTAGGTTATAGCTGTGAACTTTCCATTTGGCATAACCCATCATATGACCTTCCTTGATATCAAAGGTCTGGAATGTATGTTAACTGTGATCCCAGGAGGAAGGGGAACAATAGGTGTGAGTGTGTGGACAAGACTTCTCTGTGCACTAAACCTGTGTCATCACTCTCATCACAAACCCACACACAGGAAACTGTTTTCTTTTGCCAAATTCCCTCTAGGGTTTTGAAAATACACATATAATATTGTGAACATGAGCAAAGTGTTTGGGAAATAGTGTGTCCAGTCATCACTGCTAGGGGCTGTCCTATTTTCTGATTCATCTTCAATAGGGTATTGAAAGGAGATGAAAATGAGGAATGTTTCCTGTGACAGTGAGGAATAAAATGGGCTGATTGTGGATAATGTAGTGAAATATTTGTGTAAAAATGGCAGCAAAACCATCCAAACTCTGACAAGAATGAGGGATGCTGGAGGTTAGGGCAGGTCAGATTTACTGTGAGGCATCAGGTACAGGTTTCCAGCAATCAGGGGGAGATGGAGTCAGGAGAGCAGCTAGAGACATGGAGCCCATTTATAAAGCAGATCCCAATAAGATGGCAATGGGACTGTTGGAATAGCCCTTCTGGCTCTGGGGAAGGGGAAAGTTGGACAAGGGACTAGACACTGAGGTGCTCCCTGGGGCAGTGAAGGGTAATATAGGCCTGTGGAAGGAGCAGCAGGCAAGCAGAAGCAGGGGCTCCACAAGACCATTAAGAGTCAAAGCAGAAGTTGCCATGATGGGGAGTGTATGGCAGTGGCATAGTGGGGAGGGGAGCTCAGCATTGCAGACTGAGGACAGACAGAAAAGGACATGGGTTTGACTCTCTGAGGCCATTCTGAAGGTGCTGACTAAGAAGTGAGGTCTCACAGCCTCATGCCTAGGCATCCATCAACACATCAAAGATAAATTAAGAGGTTCTCCCCAAAGTGACAGGATCCCAGAATAAGAAAAGAGACCTGGGCTGCCCTAGGAGAGGAAGGCCTGGGTCCTGCCAGTCAACACCTCCTCACCTCCCCCCTGCCCCTCCCTGTCCTCCCTCCTGTGTAGCCTGGAGATTGCTGTCCTCATCCTGCAGTGGGAGCTGGGCCCAGTACACACAACAATCAGGAGTTTCCCCAGAACAGTTTTATTAGTCAGCCAAAGGGGCGCTGATGCAAAATACCAGAAATCAGTTGGTTTTTATAAAGAGTATTTATTTGGAGTAGAAGCTTACAGTTACTGGTCCATAAAGCATAAGATTTTTCCCTCACCAAAGTCTGTTGCTATGTGTTGGAGCAAGGCAGCTGCCGATGTTTGCCAGAGTTTAGGCTTCTTGGATTCCTCTCTTCCTGGGGCTCCATTTCTCTCCAGGCTCAGCTCCTCTGTTTCCTCCACACTTCTCCTGAATCCAGTATTGAAACTCAGCATCAGAACACCAACTCAAAACTGCTCCAACACTGGTCTTTTTCAAGCCTTTTATATTTGATTCCTGCCTCACCAGGGGTTGGAGCTCAATGCCTTACTGATGTGGTCCAGTTAACACCCTAATCATAACTTAATCATGCCCAGATTAGCAGACCAGTTTACAAGCATGATCCAATATCTATTTTTGGAATTCACAATTACATCAAATTGCCAAACTTCTACAATAGTCAATTAAATTTTGCATGAATCCAGCATGTTAAAATAGTTTATATATTTCTCATGAGTGTATTCACAAAGTTTTAGGGAAGATAAAAAAAAATTGAAGCCAATAAAATTCTTTCCACAAATAAAATTTTTCAGCTCTCTTCTGTTGTTGGAATGACTTTTCCTTGTGTCCACATGAAAGAAGGTAGCCAAAATGATTACTGATTATGTTGACATAAATGGGCTTCCTAGACAAACAGTGACATTCTCAAATATACATATTACTGTGTATTGAAAACTTACTGTTTTGGTGAATTTTTTACATCAATTCAGCAGATTCTGAGGATATAGTGGGTCAAATAAATGTTAGCACATGTCTCTAACCAAACTTGCATGAGAAACTGGTGTTAAGAAGATGGAGATTAAATTACAACTTCTACATCCTAGGATTGTGAGTTGCAGAGAGAGCTGAGGTGTGACAGCCTTATGCGGTTCCTAATTCTGAGCCCTTCATTAGACAGACATGAGCAGCACTCAATGGCAGGGGCAGGTCAAGGTCTCCCAACATGAGGAACACCCTGACTCTATCCACAGCTCGGGTTCTCTGAAGAATCTGGGGTTTTGCAGCACCCCTGTCTCCTCTATATTGAGCACTTAGATAAATCTCTGCTATTGTGAGGGGGAGGCCAGGGGATAGTGTGTAGGAAGGGACTATCTTACTCTATTCCATGACCTCTGTACAGGGAGAGGAATCATTATAATTGGAAACACATGTCAATACTTTTTATTTAACAAGTGTTAATGAGAAAGATATTTGCAAGCAATAGCAAGTAGCCCAGCATTGAGGAATAATGCAATTGTGTCAAATGTTATTAATTTAAGTTGTTTTTAGCCACATGTTTAATGTTATATCATCAAAAATAATAACCATGTTTTCTTGTACTAAAGCCCTGAGAATGTACCTCTCATTCCTCCACCTGCAGGGACATAAAGCACCAAGGGCCCAGCTGTTGTTCTCATAGATCATTCCCATGTTGTGTGAAATGCAGGAGACCCAAGGGCTACTGTGAGCCAAGTACCAAGTTTGTGGGCAATACTAAGGCAGATCAGGTCCTTGGAGACAAAGGATTCATCTGATGTGCAATTTTAGCTCAAGAACACCACAATGGCCTTGCTGTTACAGGGGAAAATGAAATGAATTATGGGGAAAAAATAGACAACCAGACCAGTACTAAATCTGACATGTATGCTTTTGTGTGAGTAGAATTAGATGTGAAAGCCATTATTGTTTGTAGGATACTGATCCTGGCATCACCTCCCTCTTGGTTTCTGCCTGAATTACAAAGATTGTCCGGCTTGGAGAATCCCACTGAGGTCTCTTCCTGAGTCTGATTGGAAAAGTCTCATCAAGCTGCCCTGAGCTGCCTCAGATCTCTGATCCTGGAGAACACTGGCAGGGCCATTTCTGCTTCCATAAGGAATGCCTGGGTGTGGGAACATTTCCTCCAAATAAAATGAAACATTCCTACTTCAGACACTTCAGTGGAAAGCACAGTCTTAAGCCATAAGTTCCCTGGAGGAAACTTAGATTTAGTGGGGTTTCCAGACCTAACAGGAAACAATTAACCTTCCTCTTCCCTGTTCCTGGGAGTGGGAACTGTGCTCAGTGGGTGCTGGCTACCCTGAATCCTGACCACCTCCTGACCCCTGCAAGGGGTCCCCCTGTCTCCCCTCAGTGTTTGCATCAGCAGTACACAGCTGTGTCCTCAGCTCTGACAGTCCATCTGCAGACACAGAGGGTTCATGACAAACTCTCTGGGGATGGTGAATTGGCCCTTCTGCTTCTGCATGGTGTATGGCAATGGCAGCATTTCTAATGCCTGAGAAACACTCTAGGCCATCCTAGAGCCTGCTGGTCCCAGTTCATGTTGTAGCTACTGGAGGTGAATCCAGAAATTTCCAAGGAGAATGTCAGAGATTACCTGTGCTGTATGAATTCTCACCCAACTGAATATCTGAAAGCACAGACACCCTGGTCAGGTAAATGGCCACACTTGTACCTCATTTCTGTCACTCATATCAACTGATATACTCAATGTCTCTTATTCCCCATAAAATGATCTTTTAAAATAATGATGAGAAAAACCATTCCCTTCTCTCTAGGAAACAAGTTTCTTTTTTATTAAAAGGAAAAATTTGATAATATATAAATCATATACCATAAAATACATCCATTTAAAGCATATAATTGAATCATTATTGTTTTATACAAAAATATGTGCTACTAACACCAGTGTCTATATTAGAATATTTTCATTAACTCATAAAGAAAAACAATGCACTCTACCTAACATCCTCCTATCCTTCTACCTCTTATTTAGATTCAATAAACAATAAATTTACTTTTTATCTCTATTGTTATCCTAATTCTTGGCTTTCATATTATGAAAGGAAATAAATTATATTGTAATTCATGGCTGTCTTCTTTCAGTTACAATATTGTTTTCAACATTCATCCATGTGACAGCAAGTATCAATACTTCATTTCTATTTTATTACAAAATAAATTATTTGTGTGACCTTCATACAAGACAACATTCTAACTTTAACCATTTTCATGTGTACAATTGAGGGCTATACATTGAATTCACAATTTTATGCTAGAATCACCAACAAACATTACTAAAATTTTTCATCACATCAAAGAGAATGTACCCATTAAGAATTCACTTCCCATTCAATCCTGAATCTAGTAACCTCTAATCTATTCCTTGTATCTGTGAATTAGCACATTCTAGGCATTCCATGTAAGTGAGATCCTACAATACTTTTCCCTTTGTATTAGACCTATTTAACTCAAATGCACATTTCAGTGTTCATCCATGTTATCCCATGCTTCATCCCTTTGTGCAAGTGACTGATATTCATTGTGTGTATCCGTTTGTTTATCTAGTCATCTGTTGATGGAAATTTGGATTGTCTACAACTTTTAGCTTTTGTAAATGATGCTGCCATGAACTTTGCCGTACAAATATATATTTGAATCCCTGTTTTCAGTATTTTGGAATATATACCTAGCATCGGAATTGTAGGTTCATATGATAGTCTTTTTTTAAATAATTTGAGAACCCTTCAGGTCTCTTTTTCAGAGTCTTGATTATTTAACAATCCCACTGGCATTGTAATAGGGTTACAATTTATTTATATCCTCTCAAATACTTGTTGCTATCCTAATTTTTTATTCTACCTTTCCTTGTTGGTGCAAAATGATATTTTATTGTAGATTTGATTTATATTCCCATGAACTCAAATCATTCAACAATATTTTCATTTACTTTTTAACCATTTGTACATCTTCTTTGTGCCATTTTTGTTGAGATGTTAGTAATTAACAGTCTAGATACAAGTCCATTAATAGACCTATGGTTTATAAATCTTTTCTCCCATTCTATTGGTCTTACCTTTTCACTCTTATTGTTTATTCCCTTAAATCCCTTGTTATTGATTTTGATAACATAAAATTTAACTATTTGAAAATATGCTGGATTGGGTCTCCAGGGGACAGCTCACTACTGTATTTAATGCTTTTCCTGCAGAATTAGTGAGAACCCACCCAAAGAACAGCACAAAACATGCAAAAAACAAACAAACAAAACTCCTCTCCCCAAGTGAATAGAGGGAGAGCACCCATTGTGGAAATACACCCATGGCAACCTCTCTAGCTCCACTATAGAACAAAGAATTAACATGCATGTGGAAAATGAACAAAACCAGTCTTCTGTTGGAAAACTGTAAATTATCAAAATGTACCCAATATGTCAAATATTGATGTCACAGAGCAAAGAAAAATCTTAAAATCTCAAGACAGTTGTGCTAATAAAGATAAATAGGACCCAAATTAAGCCAAGGAGCATCTTGCAGTGGCCTAGGTGGATTGGGCTTGGCTCAGGCTCCAGAGCACCTGGTGCTGCCCAAGGCTGGGGTAGAACACTGGGCAGGTGTGAGAGGCTCGCCTGGTTCCAGTAACCCTTAGTGGAGCAGGGTCCTCCCAGCCCTCATGCCCAACTAACAGGCCAAGGTCCCCAGGCTGGATGCGCTCTCCAGCATGCCACTGGCTTCCTTGGGGGAACTCCTTGGCAGTCCCTTGCACCTCTGGACAGTGGGAGGGGTGACCTAGAGCCTAAGCATAACTAGATTTTCATTGCTAATTGTATAGCTTGGAGCTTTGCTGAATTTGTTTATTAGTTCTTACAGTTTTCTTGTGGGATATTCTATATAAAAATTAAATCCATTTGCAAATAGAAAAGAAAAAAAAACCTAATTGGGTCCAGTATCAACAGATCACTTATAAGTTATTAAGAAGATGAAACTGATAATTGTTAATAAATTTCTAAACTCTGAGTGTGATAAAGTTGCTAGAGTGACTCTTACAGGGGCTCTATCCACACTGTCTCACAGGCTTTTTCTCCAAGATAAGGGAGAATACACCAAAAACTCCACAGAACAAAACAAAACAAAAAATAGTAATATTTTGGAATAGGGACAGCAATTATTGTGGAAATGCACCCACAACCACCCCCTTAGTTCCATTACAAAACAAAACAATTATTCTGCATGAGAAAAGCAAGTGAAAAAATATCCTATGGGCACTGGTTGGATCCAATGCAAAGTGGAAGGGAACAGAGTTCATCACGGAACATATGTCAAAAACCCACCCTCCTTCACTAAGGAATAAAAGCCTGAACCTACAGATGAAGTTCTCTGAAATAGGCAGGTAAAGACTATGCAGCTTAGTCAGCAATATCTAGGAAAATACATACTCAATACCAGGGAGGGGAAGAAATACATGACAGGTCAAGCATTGCCTCAGAAGGAGGGGCAGGGGCACTTGGATGATGTTGCCATCACTGTCCATCCTGCTCATATCCCAACCTCTCCCCTGACATCTTGTATTTGGAGATAGACAAGTAGCCAGGTAAGCTTCAGGAGACTGTCATGTTCTGAAAGGCTGTCCCTGCACCTGCACTGCATCATATGGGCATACTGGGGCCTGCACACCTGGGAACAGGAGCTCTCTTTCTTTAACACAGGTCACAATGAGGAGAAAGCTGTTCCCCACATGGAGATACAGAGCAGGAAGGAGGCACTTGGAGGCAGGCTCTGCTTCCCAGAATGTGCTGGAACATGAGGTCAAGCATCTGATTAGGTCAATCCTCCCTGTCAGGACCCTCAGGTCAGCTCTGCCTTTGGAAGCCTGTGGAGGTGCAGGGAGGATTAGAGGGTCACAAGTTCTTTCTGATGACCTGACCTGCCTCACAGACAACTATTAGAGGAGCTTAATATTATATTTATAGAGAACATTTGATGATGTTAAGGAAAAAGAATATGTGGCAAATGATTGATTGGTAGAGGCATGAAAAAATTAAAAGGCTTTAATTAAATATAAATGTATCAGGAATGCTATTTGGATTTTAAAATGATGCATTGTTAACCTGCTATTTTTAATCTTACCTATCTATTATATGTTGAAAAGCTGTGTGAATGCTACAGTGATGGCATTTTATGTAATAGAATCATAATTTATAAGGGACTTAACATAAGTGCAGGGAAGTGGTCTTTGATACCACATGAGAAGGAAAGAACAGAGTAAGGCACTTGAGTACTTCTCCTAGATAAGGCCAGACTTCCCAATTCCTTCTCCTTCCATTCAAGGACATGGGACTCTTCATGATGGAAGGTGGGGGGTTAATTTGTCTGGGTAGTCTCAGAAATGTGAGTTAAGCTGAGGGAAACAATTTCACAGAGATGGTAAATACAAGTTTTTTCTTCACATTTTCAAGTTTCTTCACAAGGCAGGAGTGAATTCCTACAATTTTATATGATATATATGTATCAATGTATTTAAACATACATTTCCTAATATTAAAAGAAAGGTTCTTAGTGTGAATCTTGGCTACATCGTAGCACTGCTTAGAAAAGTTGAAATGGCTGTTCTTTGGGGGTTACATGATGTGAAGGCAGAAGAGGGAATCTAAGGCAAGGATAGGAAATTCCTCCCCAGCCTCCCTCTGAACCAGATCCTGGGGTTGGACTCTCATTGCACCCTGGTGGTCATGAGCTTTCTCTGCAGCCCAGCCACCTCCTGTGCCCTGCAGAGAAGGTTTTTGTCTGGGCTCACAGTGTTTTCCCCTCACTGTGTCTCTCACACAATAATACCCGGCAGTGTCCTTAGTTCTCAGGCTGCTCAGTTTTAAATATACTTCATTCTAGGAGGTGTCCCTGGTGTTGAGACTGAGGAGTTGGGTTATAGTTTGTGCGTCCAGTACTAATTATCATGCCAACCCACTCCAGCCCCTGTCCTGGAGCTTGGAAGACCCAATGTATATAATAACCAGTTAAAGAGAAACCAGAGAATTTGCAGGTGAGGGACAGGGTCCGTGAGGGCCTCATCAAGTCAGGTCCTGACTCCTTCGGCTGCACCTGGGACAAGGACACCTGAGTATGAGAAGACCAGTGAGCCCTGTGCTCAGATGTATCATCCCCATCACCTTAATGTCTGAATCCCTGAGACACCCACACCTGGTAGCTGCCATCAGAAAGAGGAAGAATGACAAGGTTTTCATGTTCTGGAGGATGAGGTCTATGAGTCCCAGGAAATATTATTCGGACTGAAGAAGAACCTGAATTTAAGAAAATGTTTGCTTTGTTTTTCTCTGTTTACCCATGTGGTGATTTGCATCTGAGAGGCAACTTTGTATGTAAAATAAAAGGGGATGAGGAGAGGTCCTTGTGTTAGGGCCACAATGGGAGGAGGATGCTGGCTGAGCCCTTGGAGAACACAGTCCTCTCCCAGGGGTGACCCTCACCAAACCCAAGTTTTATTTTTTTTTTTACTTCCTGCCAGGTAATGTGTTGAATGGGGAGTCAGATGTGGTCAAGGATCAAGAATGGCTCTGGAAAAATGTTCATTGTGTCCTTAGTTCCAGGGATTATATGTATATATGTATGTATCTGTTTACATACATATCTATTATATATATATATATAGAATACATAATATGTATATATTCTTTGACAAGTTTGATTATTACAGATTCTGTTTTATTTTTGAATTATCAATAAAGGAAAGGATGTTTGGCACCACTTTCTCCACTTTATTTATGTCATTCCTCAGTGGTAACTTCGTGTGTGAAATTTATGTAAGTTGTCAGAGCTGTTATATATTGTCATTACTCCTATTAGTGGTATAATCCCCTCTGGGAGTCAGAAAGGACCAGTGTGAGCCTCCCCTCTGACCACCATGACTGCCCAACCACCACTTGCCCTGGCCCTGCCCTGACATCACACCTGTGCTACTGGGGCAGATCAACCTCACTCACCATTGGGCTCCTCACCTGAACATTGACTGACTTTAATCTGCTCAACTCTGCATATGTCCTTCTACCTTATCATTACATTAACAGAACTTGAAAGCAACATATTACAACCTGGCTAATCAATAATATTAGTTAAAATTTAAATAATAAACCTAGTAAGACCTTCATCTCTAACCTGGTTCCAAGTTGGTGAGGCAGGAACATGAGGTGAAAGGGAATTGGCTTGGACACTAAAGTCACCAATGTTTATGGCAGGATTTGGGGATTCAGAAGATAATAAGGCAAGTTCCAAGGGTAGGTCCTGGTACATAAGGCACTCAGAAAGTCCATGCCTAGAGGTGTTGTCAGGGGAGGTACAGGCAAGAAAATGAAATCCACATGTGGTGTGAATTTTGTCACTCTGAGGATATTATAATGAAGGCCAAAGTGCATTTTTCATTGGTGACATATTTCCACATCTTCCTCTTCAGTTCATTGGTTGTGAGGTTGGCATTTAGTCACATTTATTCACATGGATGAACTTCTGTGTATATTGTGGTTCACATAACAGTATAGCTTTTATTTATCAAATTCCATGCATTAATGAAATTTCATTGAACTTCTGTCTTAAGCCATGTAGCAGTCATGACTGGGTTTACCTGATCCTTCTCAGAAGATGAATAAAGAAGTCATAAGAAGAAAACCTGGATGCTCCCTTATACTCCCACGGCACATTCTCCTGCTCCAGTTACCTACTCTACACACTCCTGTTGCTCCCTGCACCTGGCCTTGGACTTGGTTTTCCTGAGTTCTTCTTCACCTGCTTCTTGTCCTGGTCCCTGGGATGAGTACTTCTGACTTCCACCTACCCCTGTCCCTGACACTTTGGCTCCATGATCATGAGTTTCTCTTGCACCTGACCTTGGTCTTGGTGTTCCTGATCTCCCCCTGCACCAATCCTATTCGTGGCCCCTGGTATCCATGTTGCTTAGTGCTCTCTGTACTTTCTTTGGTTCTGGACACTAGGCTCCATGGTCCTGAGCTCTCCCTCCACCTGCCCCAGGTCCTGTCCTATGGACACAATAGTACTGTGATGGCACCTATCCCTGGTCTTGTCACCTGGTCTCAGTGGTCCAGCCCTCTCCTTCCTCCTGACCCTGGTTCACAGCCCTGGCTCAATGATCCTGAGCTCACCTTGTTCTTTTCCTATACCTGCACCTTGGCTTTGTAGTCTTGAGCCTCCCCTCACCTGCCCCTTCTCTTGATCCCTGGCCTGCATGTTCCTGGCTTCCCCCTGCAACTACCCTGGACCTGCATCTTGGGCTCAGTATTCCTGAGAGTCCCCTGCAGTCAGTTCTGCTGGTCATGTAGAGAACTGAGGCCTGGGCTTCTACATTCTACTCCCAAATATGGGTCCCACACAGCACATCTTCTTTTGTCTTGACCATTCAAGTTGTGGTTGTAGGTGGCAGCTGGAGCTGTCCTTGAAAGAGTCCTGGCCATGGATAGCTGACCTACAGTTGTGGTCAGTATGGCTGTTATAGCTGTTCAGCATCTGCTGCCCCTTGACAGGCTTCTCTGGTTCCAATACAGTCTGTAGGCATCAATGTGGATCACTGCTCTCAGCTGCTGGACTCTCCAGACATCCACAAGGACACTGATTCCTGGCCAGAATAACTGATCACAGGGAGAGAAGAGGAAACACAGACCTTTAGAGGAAACTTCAGATGACAAAAGTCACCCTCCTCTGCCTTTGTCTGCACATGATCCTGGCTCAGTGTGGTCCAGAGCACCCCCTGGAGGCCACTCTGCAGGAAAGATTTGAATCTGGGCTCACACTGCCTCCCTTCACTGTCTCACTCAGTAATACATGGCCACATCCTGGGCTCTCAGACTTCATTTTACAGACACAGCATGTTATAGACCTTTTCTTTGAGATGAGGGACTTGCCCATCATAGAGCCTTCTTAGTGTATCTTAATTCTATTATCCAGACCCCTTTTGAGGCCCTGTTGAAACCAGCCCATCCAGTCACTATTGAAGGTGAATCCTTAGAGATGTCCAGGAGAGCCTCATTGACCCCCAGGCATTACCTAAGTCTCTCCCAGATTCCAAGATCTGCACCCCACATTGGACACTTCGAGGCACAAAACATCCTGGGAAAAAAAACTGGCACACAATGTCAATCAGCTGCCTCTCACTCATATGTACTCCCATAATATTTATTTCTATCCATAAAGTTCCTTTTAAACTTGCAATAATATAAACCCAGCTAAGCTCAAACTCTGTGGTGAATCATCTGTGATTGGTTCCCATCACTGGAGGGGATCACCTGGGAATCCCAGGGCTAGGGCTCCTCTCCCAGAGCTGCAGGGTCAGGGCTGGGCTGGTTTTAATCAGCCAAGGGAGAAGCCCCATTTGCATTTCCTCCTATCATATAGCAAGGACTAGGTTTGGATGCCTTCAGAAGGGATAGTTGTCAGAGCAGTTCCCATGTCCTTGGTGAAATGGATGGCAATGATTACATTCAGGAAACTGTGATCCCTTATTATATGGTTGTGCTGACCTACCCTCTTATAGCAATCATTTAATTTCATTTTTATAAAAGTACACTAAACATAGAAATAACTATCAAGGTTACCTCCATTTCACAGATGTAAAACTACAAACAGAATAAAAAAGGAGTAACATGCCTGTGAGCATATATCTGGTAATTGTGAGCCCCTGTCTGGACCTCAGCTGCAGGCCACTGGACCCAAATGTCTCCCTGAACCAGCTCCAGGACAGAGAGTGAGGTTTCCACCCCCCACACCTGCCTTTGTGTAATCAACCAACTCTGTTGTGGCTGCATTCTAGGGTTTAGCTGGATGATGTAGAGAGGACCAAGGTTCAGGAATTTTTTTTTCAGGAGTCTCTGACACATTGTGTCATTATTTATGCCTCCATCTCTCTCTCCTTACCAATATATCTACTTTTAAAAACTATTGTTGAGTTGTATTTGATTAACTGCATATAAAGTGTTAAATTCTTTATGTACTTTCCTGTGTGTGCACCTATGCAACCGACACCCCAATCAAGATAGTGTGCAAATCCAACACGCCTAAAATTTTTCTCTTGTCCTTTTGTAATTCTACCCTTCCACCACTTCCAAACTCCCATGTCCACGGGTAACTACTCATAGTCCACATCTTCCAGAATGTATATAAATGAAACATAAAGTATGTGCTTTTATTTCTTTACCTTTTTTCACTTAGTATAATTTTGGTAATCCATCCATATTCTTGTGAACCCCAACCATTCATTATTCTAATGCAGAGTAGTGTTCTTAGAATTCCAATGTAAACAAATATCCAAGGCAGTTATCTACTCACCTGCTGATATATATTAGGACTGTTTCTAGTTTTGAGCTATTATAAAGAAGTCTGATAATCAGAAATAATGACCTCTATTATTACTACAACAAAAATAACAATAACTGGAAAACTGCAAAGTAACTAATTGACCTCAATGTGTCAGGTAATTGAATTCACTGGACGGACAACAGATTTGTAAACTGGAGAGAGGCAGATGCCTGCAAGGATAAACAAGATCCAAATCTTAGGTTACATGGGGGAGATGCCCAGAGATGGTGATTTATTTTACTAAAAAGTCAAACTAGAATATGCAATCAATGTCCTAAGACTGGATGTGGTCAAGGCATAAGAATATGGAGTACCTAATGACCACATGTGTAGATGGATTCCTACAGTGTTGTAGAGTTTTCTTCCAGAATTAGAGAGAATCTACAAAAGGGCCCCCACCTTCCTGTGGTGGTGTTGTCTGGGGGATAGGAACAGTAGCCACTGCTAAAATGCATTAGCACCCACTTCCCCTAGCTCCACTGCAGATGAAATAATTAATCAGAAAGGGGATAACCATCACAAACTGTATTCAACAAGTGATATCCTATAGAAATTGAGAAAGGAATAAATTCTACCATCAAAACACTCTGAACACTACCTCTGTTCTCCATCAGGAATAAAAGCCTTATCTCCAGGGAAGGACCAAAATGAGTCACAGAAAACACTGATGGGAGGAAAACTATTCCAGTTGCTGGAGTGAAGAGATGGGAAAAAAACAACTCTACCCTCAGGAACAGGAATCCATGGTTGTCCCAAAACTGCCTCTGACTAGGAGGGACAGGGACATATGGACAGCCACACCCAGCCTCAGTTTCTCAAGGTCTGCCTAAGAATAAGGCTCAGACAGAAGATCAGAGAATGAACCCCTAGGTCCAGCCTCCTCCACCACAGTACAGCCATCAGATAAACAGGAGGGTGGTTTTTATCTGGAAGAGCTGAAAGGGGGAAATTCCCTCCATGGAGAGGACACATAAAAGATCTTAAGCTAAACAGGCAATAAAAGCAAGTTATCTGTAGAGGAAACTAACATTTTTGTGCCTAGAGCAGAAAAAAATTGAACTCAGGTATTTATGGCAACAGTAAACTCCAAGTCAGCTCCAATTATTCTCATAGAACCCCCACAATAAAGACCTAGCAAAAGGTAGGGTGAGATTATGTCAAAGCAGGAAAAAATGCATTAAAATAAAAATAAAAAAGGAAATAAAATAATACAACAATATCTACTATCTTATACAACATGTCCAGATCTCAATAAAAATCTTAAGGTAAGTCAAAGAGCAAAAGAGCAGTCTTAAAGCACAAATTATTAGAATGAGCATAGTTTGTGATCCAGATCCTGGAAGTAAAATATATAAACAAAGAATTTAATATGCCAATGATTAATATATTTTTTTTTACAAAAGTCGCCACATCATGTGAAATAGGTGGCAATGTTACCTCCCCTGTATAGATGTCAATCTCCAAACAGAAGTATAGTAGGGCTGTGGGATGTACCCAAGAGCCCAGTGTCTGGGCCTGTGCTCTTCACCCCTGGATCCTACTGCTTCCCCTAGCCAGCAACAAGACAGCATGTGACATTCTGAATTAAGTTTTAAGAAAGCTTATCTCAAAATGGCATGGTTTCTCTGTATTCTAGTATTTACATAAAGAACATATACATTACCAGGGTTCACACAGATGAATTTGTACATGTCCCTGATATTTCACATCATATGGTATTATTCACAATTGTCAAAATGTTGAAGCAAGCTTCATGCCATTCAACAGATGAATGGGTAATTATAATGTGATATTCACATGCAGTGAAATATTATTAGGCTACAAAAAGGAGTGAAGTTCTGATACATATTACAACATGGATGAAACTTAAAGAGATCATATTGTGTAAAATAGTCCAGCAAAAAATAAATATTGTATGGTCGCAGTTACATGAAATAATTCTCAAAGTCAGAAACTAGAATACAGATTACCAGGGGCTGGGTGGGGTGGGAAACAGGAAGATAATGCTTAATTGTATTGGAATTTGTGTTTAGGGAAATGGAAAATTTTGGTAATGGAGTGTGTTGATATTTATATATTGGGAATGTAATTAACACCATTGAATTGAATAATTGAAAATGGACTAATTTGAAATTTCATAATAAAAAAGAACCTATATATGTAAACTATGGACTATAGCTAATATTTTATTTATAATAATATTGTTTCACCAATTGTAAGAAAGCCATGACTCAAATGCAAAATGTTAATAATGGGGAAAAGGGCATGTGTGTGGGGACATATAGGAACTACATATTATTTACATGATTTTTTCTGTAAACCTTCAACTGCCTTAATAAAAAATAAATTTTAAAAGGCTATTAATGAAAATGATTCAATATAATATCTGCATTTTCATATATACAAATGCACCAATATTAATTTCTTAATTAGGACAAATGTATCATGGTTAACATTAAGGAAAACTGGGATGGTGTAAGTATTTTCTTTGAAATTTTCATATAAATTTAGCATTAGGTGAAATCAAAGGAAAGCTTGTATAAGAAAGAAACAATGCCATCAAAATAAAATCACCTTAACTTAGGGAATAGATTTCCTGGAATTATATTATTACATTCAAAATTATGAATTTTAATTTTAGATATAGTCAAATTACTATCATGAAGATGAAAATATAATTTTCATCAACAGTATATGCAAAGCACACACTTTTGAACTTCACAGATGGAAATGATAATTATTTAATTTGCTTTTATGCAATCGGTGATAAGTATTACAATTTCTAGCATTTCCTTGACCAACAGTAAGCATGAGGGCATTATGAATTTACAAATTTTAAATTTTATTCTGTAAACTGCATAGTTACATTTCCTACTGCAAGAGAGATTTTTTCCCAGCAAATTTAGGTATTATGACATTGTTAATATCATATATCTAACTTCCTTATAGATTCCAATATTACCATTCAAAATATTTCCATGATTTTTCATTTACTTTACATTATGGGATCTTTCAGCATGTCAAAAATTTAGATTCTATGATGTGAGATAGCTTTATATTTTAAATCTTCTTAATAGTACACATACCTACACATATATCACACACATAGTCAATTATGTGTTGTTGTTTTCGATCTATTAGAAATCATTTTTGTTTATAGTGTGAACTAATGCTCCAAAATTTTGCATTTCAATTTGTATATGTACCTATCTATTCTGTCCTTGACTAATATATTTTAAAACACATTTTGTTTCAATAGAATCTAAATGTCAAATTTGCCATACTGATGCTGATAAAATGATTTCTTTGTAGGTTGTATATTACTTTCCCATTTATGCTAATAGCACTCATTTTTCTTCAGGATTTATTTTTTTAAATGTACTTTATTTTTTTTATAAAAAAGATACTTAAATTACATAAATGTAATGTCCCAATCCTTTCCATATTTTCCACATTAATACATCCTTCATTAGTGTGGTACATTTGCTACAAATAATGAACATATTTTGGAGCATTGCCACTGAGTATGGATTATACTTTACATTGTAGTTTACACTGTCTCCCATGAAATATAAGTTATGGAAAGATATATAATGGCTTGTATCTGTCATTGCAAAGTCATCCAAGATAATTTCCAAGTCCTAAAAATGTTCCCGTATTACATGTTTTTCCCTCTCCTTCCCCTCTGAGCCTCCAGTGTCCACTGCCTCCACATCAATGACAAAAGTTCTTCCATTGCTAGAATCACAGTAAGTTTATACTAGAATACCAGTAAGTCTACTCTAGTCCTTCATTAATTGCCCAATCCTGAGGATTCTAGGATGGTGATGCCCACTCCATCTCTAATTAAGAGGGGGCTTAGATCCCATGGGGCTTATGGATGGGACTATCTTGCTTGCAGTTGCAGGCTCTCTCTATTCCTTGGGATAGTCAATGTCCATCATCTCCTTGTTACTTGTCCTGGGTGAGTCCAATGAACAGGAGAGTAGGTGTTGCAACTCTGGAGATTCAGGTCCTGGCTGACCCATTGACAGCCCAAAGATTTAAGTCTCCTGGACACATATCTATCAACTCTAGCACTAAGTATAGGTTCAAATAAAAGGGGTATGAGAGCCATGTGTAGGGAAATCACAACTGAGTCCAACTCTGTTCCACTGAGGAGCATAAATTCCCAAGCAGGGCCAACTGGCAGGACACCAGATTCCTGAGCATTCTGCCCAGCCTATAATGTCTGGATGTCTCCACTATTTGAGGCAATATTTATTTTGGCAATCAATGAGTTCCTGCTGAGACATTCATAAGCAAAACCTTTGGAATGACCTCTGGATTCACTTTGAAGTCTCTTTGCATTTGAACTCACTAGCCTTTCCCCACTTTTCATCAAGGACTTTGGCCATTTGCATTGCTAGTTGGTGCTTGGTAGTAATCCCTTAGTGCCAGGGAGACTGAACCCAGTCATTCCCACCCTGGGGTTAAGGCAATGCATTTATATGCTGAGTTTGGCATAGAAAGAGGCCACATTTGAGCAACAAAGAGACTCTCAGGAGGTAACTCTTAGGCACTTTATAATAGGCTAAATTTCATTTTCAAAAGTAAAGGTTCATAAGTACAGTCATCACTATCAAGGCCCAGTCAATGATCCATCTTCCTTCACTAGTCACTTCCCATGTACTCAGGGGATTCCTGCTATCCCATTAGAGAATTTGGCAGAGCTCCACAGGATGAGAATATGATACTCCTTTGGTTATTGTGTGATTCTCCACCCACTGTGACAATGTCCCATGAACACCTGAACACATTCATATGCCTAATAGGTAAGCCCCAGGTGAACCACCTCCCATGCATCCCCCATCTCTGACAACCCACAATAATGATAATGTCTGCCAGAGGTGTAACCCTTCTGTGATCCCAAGCTTCTTCAAAATGAAGCCAACAAAATAAGCAAATACGATTAATAAGAAAATGAAGTAATGATTATATTAAAAATAACAAATGAAATACAAATTTTTTTTTAATTTTGAAATAAAAATATATAAAAATTTAAAATTTTGACGTTATGTCTTTCATCACTGTAAGGTCTGTTGTCTTGTATGTACAGTGACATTTTCTCCATTTTTCCCCCAGTGTCATATTTTTTTTCATTTTGTCTTCAAAGAAGTTTTAGGTTACAGAAAACTCATATACAGAATATAGCAGATTCACATATATGAAACATCTTCCCCATTTTCCCCTTTCCTTTATTAATAACATTTTACATGTGGATGGTACATTTGTTACAATTGATGTACAAATATTGAACCATAGCTATGAACCAGGGTCATTGATTTACATAATGGTGTACATTATGGACTGTACAGTTTTATAAATTTTGATGAAATTTAATATGGCCTATATCCATCATTGCAAGATCATGTAGAAAACTTCCATTGCCCCCAAATGCCCCATGTTCCATCTATTCTATTCCTCCTTCCTCTTCCCCTTGGGACCCACAGTAACCTCCAAGCTTCACTACATGAAGAACAAGATTCATAGTTACTTGCAACAACGTTGAGGGTTTGACATACTGACCTGTATTCCCATATTAGGCATTGCCTATGCTCTCAAGATACTCCTACCTCTCTATTTAAGATCATAGCAGGAATCCCCAGGATGGGAGTGGTTCTCCACCCACTGATACAACCCACTATGACAAGATGAGCATTCACACACTCCTAGAAGCCTGCTGCAGGTGTGCCCTGTATTGAATGCCTCCAACCTCTAGTAGCCTAAACCAGTCACCCTCCCCTGCCATATTGCCAAAAGAATATTCCCAACACTGTATATTCAACCACATACCCACAAATCCCCAGAGTTCACCTGCTCCCTCCCCCAACCCTGCCAGTTCCATGGACAGTCCAATCCACTCTTGCCAACCTACATCCTCACAAACCAGCACTGCTCAACCCAATAGTATCACTGCACCACTGTCATGCCTATCCATTGTACAACTACATACTTCCAACTTATCATAGATTTTGCCCATATGGACATTTGCTCACAACCTTCTTCTCCCCTTCTGTCTCCTATAAACCTCTTTTCCAGATTCTAGCTCTGTGTATCTGCTCAATTTACTTAATTCATATCAGTGATGCCATGCAATATTTGTCCTTCAGTGACTGGCTTGCTTCACTCAACATAAGGTCTTCAAGATTCATCCATGCTATCCCATCAGTTAATACTGCTTTCCTTCTTACAGCTGTGTAATATTCCATGGTATGTATATACCACAATTTGTTTATCCATTCACTTGTTGACAGACATTTGGGTTGTTTCCAAATTTTGGCAATGATGAATAATGCTGTTATGAACATTGGTGTGCATATATCTGTTTGTATCCCTGCTTTCAATTCTTCTGGATTATATACACAGCAGTGGGATTGATGGATCATATGGCAGTTCTATAGTTAGCTTCCTGAAGAACCACCAAACTGCCCTCCGCAATGGCTGCACCATTCTACATTCCCACCAGCAATGGATAAGTGTTCCCATTCCACCACATCCTCTCCAACACTTGCAGTCCTCTGCTTTTTAAATAACCATGAGTCTAATGGGTGTATGATGATATCTCATTGTAGATTTGATTGGCATTTCCCTAGTAGTGATATTGAACATATTTTCATGTGCTTTTTAGCCATTTGTATTTCTTCTTTGCAGAAGTGTCTATTCAAATCACTTGTCCATTTTTAAATGGGATGTTTATCTTTTTATTTTTGAGGTGCAGGATTTCTATATATATACTAGATATAAGGCCCCTATCAGATTTATGGTTACCAAGTATTTTCTCCTATTGAGTAGGCTGCCTTTAGTCTTTATTGACAAACTCCTTTGAGGAGCAAAATTTGTAATTTTGGGGAGGACCCATTTATCTACTTTTGCTTTCATTGCTTGTGCTTTGGGTGTAAATTTCATGAAACCATTTCCTAACACAAGATACTGTAGATGCTCCTTACATTATCTTTCCAGATAATGGTCTGGGCTATTACACTTAGATATTTAATCCATCTTGAGTTAATTTTTGTATAAGGTTTGAGATGGTGTTCCTCTCTCATTCTTTTGGATATGGATGTCTAGTTCTCATAGCACCATTTTTTGAAGAGGTCATTCTCTCCCCGTTGAAAGGGAATGGTGGCCTTGTCAAATATCAGTTGACTGTATATGTGAGGATCTATATCAAAACTCTCAATTCAGTTTCATTTGTCAGTATGTCTATCCTTGTGCCAATACCATGCAGTTTTGACCACTGTAGATTTGTATTATGTTTTACAGTCAGGTAGTGGGATTCCTCCAATTTCATTTTTCTTTTTCAATATGTCTTTGTCTATTTGTGGCCCCTTTAAGTTCCAAATAAATTTGTTAGTTTTTCCAATTCAGTAAAAAATGGCGTAGTGATTTTTATTGGAATTGAGTTAAATCTGTAAATAAGTTTGGGTAGGATAGACATCTTAATGATGTTTAGTCTTCTTATCCATGAACAGGGAATATTCTTCCCTTTATTTAGGTCTTCCTTGATTTCCTTTAACAGTGTTGTGTAGATTTATGCATGCAAGTCATTTACATATTTAGTTAAATTTATTCCTAGGTATTTCATTTATTTTATTTACTATTATAAATGGGATTTTTTATATCCTGCTCAGGCTGCTCATTATTTATGTACAGAAATGGCACTGATTTTTGCACATTGATCTCAGAAACTGCCACTTTTCTGATTTCATTTATAAGCTCTAGAAACTGTTTTGCAGATTTCTCAGGGCTTTTGAGGTATAGGATTTTGTCACCTGCAAATAGTGAAATTTTTAATTCTTCCATTTCAATTTGGATGACATTTATATCTTTTTCTTGCCTAAGTGCTCAAGCAATAACTTCTAACACAATGTTAAATAAAAGCAGTGACAGTGGGCATCTTATCTTGTTCCAGATCTTAGAGGGAAGGCTTTTAGCATTTCACCATTGAATATTATGTGAGCTGTGGGTTTTTCATATACACCCTTTATCATGCTGAGGAAGTTTCCTTCTATGCCTATCTTTTGAAGTGGTTTTTTTGTTTTGTTTTGTTTTGTTTTTTGTTTTTTTTAATCACTAAAGAGTGCTGTATTTTGTCAAATTCTTTTATTACATCTATAGAGATGATCATGTGTTTTTTTCTTTTGATCTGTTTATGAGGCATATTATAGGGTGGACAATTAGTTTAATGTGTTGTTGGATACAATTAGCAAGTATCTTGTTGAGGAATTTAGGATCTAGGTTCATTAGAGAGATTGGGTCTATAGTTTTCCTTTCTCGTGGCATCTTTGCTTGGCTTTGGTATTAGGGCGATGTTGGCATTATAGACTGAGATAGGCAATGTTCCCTTCACTTGTATTTTTTGGAAGAGTTTAAACAGGATTGGTGTTAGTTCTTTCTGGAATGTTCAGTAGAATTCATCTGTAATGAATTCATCTGGTCCTGAGCTCTTAGTTGGGGAATTTTTGATGACTAATTTAATCTCATTTCTTGTGATTGGTCTGTTGAATTCATCAATTTCGTCTTTCATCAATGTATCCTGCTTGTGTCTTTCTAGGAATTTGTCCATTTCCTCTAAATTATTCGTCATGTTGGCATACAATTTTTCATAATAGCCTCTTATGATAGTCTTTATTTCTGTGGGGTCAGTGGTGATACTCTCTTCCTCATTTCTTACTTTATGTATTTGCATCTCCTCTCCTTTATTTCTTTGACATAAAGGTTTGTCAATTTTATTAATCTTCTCAAAGAAACAGCTTTTGGTTTTATTTTTTCTAGTGTTTTCTTATTTTCAATTTCACTTATCTCTGCTCTAATCTTTTTTTATTTTCTTCTTTAACCTTTGGGGTTAATTTGTTGTACTTTTTCTTAATACCCCAGGTGTGCTGTTAGGTCCTTGCTTTAGTTTTTTTGTTCTTTTTAAATATAAGCATTTATGGCCATGAATTTCCCTCTCAATACAGTTTTTGCTTCATTCCTTAGGTTTTGGTACATTGTGCTGTCATTTTCATTAATTTAAAGATAGTAAATTTCTTTTGCAATTTCCTCCTTGATCCACTGATTGTCTAAGAGTGTTCTTTTTACCTTCCATATCTTTGTGCCTAATCTGTTTCTCTGACCCATACTTATTTCCAGCTTCATTCCATTGTGGTCAGATAAATTATTTTGTGTAATTTCAATCTTTCTGAGTTCACTTAAAATTGTTCTGTGGCCTAGCATGTGGTCTATCCTGGAGAATGATCCATGTGCACTTGAGAAGAATTTATATCATGCTTTATTCAGGTGTAATGTTCTGTATATGTCTATTAGACCCACATATTCTAATGTATTATTCAAGGTATTTTTTTCTTTATTGATCCTCTGTCAAGATGTTCAGTCTAATGGTGATAATGGTATGTTAAAGTCCCCCACTGTGATTGTAGAGGCATCTATATCTTCACTTAGTTTTTTCAATGTTTGCCTCATGTATTTAGAGGTGCCTTCATTGCATAAATGTTTATGATTGTTCTTTCTTCTTGATAGATTACCCCTTTGATCAATATATAGTGGCCTTCTTTGTCTCTTACAATTCTTTTACATTTAAAGTCTATTTTGTTAGATATTAGTATAGCTACTCCCATCCTTTTTTGGTTAATGTTCGCATATAAAATTGTTTTCCAGCCATTCACTTTCAGCCTCCTTGCACCCCTGGGTGTAAGGTGGGTTTCATGTAGACAGTATATAGAAGGGACATATTTCCTTATCCATTCTGCTAATCTGTGTCTCTTGATTGAAGAGTTTAATCCATTAACATTCAGTGTTGTTACTGTCAAAGAATTACTTACATTAGCCATATTTTCTTTTGGTTTATGTATGCCATATTGTTATTTCTTTTTATCATTTTAGTTGTTCTTATACCCTCCTCCAACTCTCTCTCTTCTGTTTTTTTTTCCTTTCAACTTGCAAAAGTTCCTTTAGTATTTCTTGAAGGCAGATTTCTTACTGACAAGCTCTCTTAATTTTTGTTTTTCTGTGAATCTTTTGAACACTCCCTCATTTTTTAATGAATTCTTGGCTGTTAGTTTTTTCTTTTAACACCTTAACTATGTCATACCACTGCCTTCTTGCTCCATGGTTTCATATGAGAAATTGGCACAGGAAGTGAAGGATGTCCTGACAGCTTCTACACAGGGGATAGAAACCACTTCCATACATGCCCCTAAGTTGTTCAGCCATCCAGCCAATGGCTCCTTAATTTGGAGAAGAGGGCTGTAGGTGTTTATAGGGTCACCATGTACAGCTTCCCCCTCCATTCATCTCTGTGCCTACCCCAATTCCAAAACTTGTGACTGTGTTGCAGATCTTAGTATTGACAGCTACAAAGGTCATGCATGACCCAAAGGTCTCAGCCTGAGCCTCAGAAAAGCTGGTGTTTGGAGACTGAAAGAAGGCATAATGCCAAAGAAATGGAGATGCCTCAATACTCAACCCCTTATACTCGTTTTCTAATTAACTGATTTAGTGAAAGTTTTGTTTTTAGTTTGATAGATTTAGAGTGAGTTTTAGAAATAGGTTTTACTTTTAATGCTAGATATTATTATATTAAACAATATTTATCTCCTTCTGGTTGTTTTTCTTAACATTTATCAATAAAATAAACCCATATACAGATAAGTAACCTAAACAAAGAGCTTCATGAATTATCATATCTGTCTCCCTAGCAACTTCCACCATTCTCTATCACAGAATCCTCACGTAGTCATAGTTGAACAAAAACCATAAATTTAATACTTAGCACTGTCCTCAAGCCACTGTCTTTCACATTAATTCATTGTCCCCACAATCCAATATGGGAACATTTCTCTCATGGTGTCTTTCAAAGCACAAAAATGCTTAATTTTAATGATATTCAATAATTAATTTTTTTCTTTATAATTTGAACTTTTAGAATCACATCTAAGACTCTTTAGAAAACTCATGGTCACAAAGATTTTCTCCTATACTTTCATCTAGTTGTTTTTATCATTTTAGCTCTTATATTAGGTCTACAATTCATTAAAATAAATAGACAACCCACATACTGGTAGAAAATATTTGCAAATAATTTCAGAAAACAGACATATCCAGAAAATATAAATTACTCTTATAACTCAAGAAGAAGAAGATAAACAACACTTAAAAATGGGAAAATGTGGTGAATAGACATTGAACAAAGAAGAAACATTCAATGCATTTCCTCACCAAGGAAATACAAATTAAAATCTGTTATGAGTTATCACATACACATACTAGAATGGCTAAAATCAAGAGAGATAATACCAAGTGTTAAGTTGTGGAAAATCTGAAACAATCATGTATTTTTTGTGAGAATGCAAAATGAGGTTGCTACTTTGGGAAACATTTAGTCAATTTCTTAAAAATATAAACTTACCATAATTCTTACTAATTCCACTTACTAATTTCCACAAGAAAAATGAAATCATGTCTATGCAATGAATTGTAGCACAAGCTCATGGTAGCCAAAACTGAAAAAAAAATACAAATAAATGTCTATCAACTGGTCCATAGATAACAAAAGGCAGTACATCCATAAATAGATTTAACTTTCCCAGAATAGAAGTATCTATTGGTATCTGAAAAAATGCCAAAGTTTGAAGATACTAATATTGCAAGCACAAGTAAAAACCAAGAAAATGGCAGCCCCAGCCCTCCAATGAATATTACACAATCACTCGAGTAGCCATATATGTGGCATAAAACATGATGATATATTTCAAGTAAATCATTTGATTGAAAATATAAATTATTGAGAATTGGTTTTGTTACCAGAAATGACATAGTAGGAAACGTTGAAAAACCTTTTTGCTAAAGCAATGATTAAGCTAGAAACTACAGTCAAAATAACTTTGAGCTCTAGAATCTAAGAAAAACTTAAAACAACCAAAAGAATCCATATTGAAGAAAGAAGCAGCTAAATTTCAGTAAGAGAGTGTTGTGGCATTTTAACTTATCCACATGCCATCCCCATGATTCAGCTCAACAGAAGCTGTGGAGACTGTGGTCCACATTACTGAGGTGGCTTGTTGGTGCCAGAGGAAGAAATACAGAAGTTGTCTCAAAGAAGTTCAGTTGTGCCTTTTTACCTGTGTGATAGCTCCCTTAGGGCACACTTCAGTGTCTTTTGCCTGCCTTGGAAATATCTCAGACCTGGAACAGCCTCCCAGACCACATTTGCTGAAAGCATATCTGGGCAAATATAGCACACACAGCTGCCTGTGAAAAGGGATGACAGAGAGGGCAAAGTGACAGACAAAAGCATGGGAAGAAAGAAAGACTGTGGAAGAGATACATGGAGTAATCAGGGCTTTGAAAAGCTCCCATAGATACACACATTGTGGTGTTTACACATGATGGAATATTATGCAGTGGTAAGGAAAAGTGAAGTCATGAAGCATGTGACAACACGGATGAACCTAGAGGACATTACATTAAGTGAAGCAAGCTGGACACAAAAGGATAAATACTTTATGATTGTACTATTATGAAATAAATATATTGTGTAAACTAATGGAGTTAATAATTAGAATATAGGTCACCAGAAAATAGTAGGAGGTTAGAGAACAGAAAGCTGAAGTTTAATCTGTGCAACATTGGTAAGAAAGTTGTTTGTAAATCTTTGGAAATGAATAGAAATGGAGAAAACATATGGTGTTTGTAACTAAAATTATTATTTTATGGGTATGAGAGTGGTTGAAAGGGAAAGTCTAAAGTCATGTATATTACTAGAAAGCAAGCTAAAAACTGTAACATGGTACTGTACGTGACAGTAAAACTTCATATAAAACAGTAATATGGGTGATATTGCTTATAGAAGATTTTAAAAATATAAATACAAATATACTAGCAAGAAAGAAAAATAATAGCAGCTATGTACAGCAGGGGAAGCATAGAGATTGAGATGTGATGTGGTTTGTTTGTTTCATGTTTGTTTATTATATTGGAATAATTAAAGTGCTCTAAGAATGACTGATGTGATGAATGCACAAATATGTGATTACACTGAATACCATTGACTGTACACTTTAGATAGATTTAGGCTTTATTAATATGTACCAATAAAATTGATTTGTTTAAAAAAGCTCCTGTATATACCTGAGAATCAAGAAGGTCACTGAGTAATGCTGAGAAAGTCCTGATAAAGCAATAAATGTTCACCTCTGGCTGACCATTAGGCTCCACCTAAGCAGTATGTAAAGGCTAAGACAGAGTGGTAAATGGCCTGGGTTAAGCATCTGGAACAGTCCTCCAACACTAAACCAAACAGGACAAACCAGGAGGTTTCCCCACCCCCACGCCCTTTGATTCCAAGCATATAAGGAAATATCTGTCAAATCACAAACTGAGCCCTGAGCTAAAAGAACAGAAACTTCTGGGACCATAAACAACAAAGACCACAATCTTTACCAAAAATTTAATTTTAAAAAGTCATTAAGCAAACAACTACAACCTGCAATTGACAGCAAGAGCAAACCCTGGCCTGGGGTAAGAATTTGATCTCTAAAATTACCAAATATAATGTTTTAAATATCCAATTTTCAAAAAAAATTAAGGGTTGTGCTGCCACCTACACAGAGCTGCTGCTCAGAGCCTGACAGCTGGCAGTGCTGCTCCACATTTGGCAGCAATACCCCATACTTTCCATGTGGGGGGCTTTAGCAGCAACCACAGCTTTGGTAGCAGAGAGGATGCCTGAGGTCTGAACTCCCATCTGGAGCACTTGGCATTAGAGCAGTATTAAGAGGGACCCCTAGGACCACACACACATAGATGGGAAGCTTGGTCCCAAACAAAATGGGGCCAGAGCACTTCTATGGTCAGTATGGATCCTGCACCATTAAGGAAAACCCCATGTCTGCAGGTATCATAGTCCTTAAACATAGAATCCATCCAAAGTTTACAATCAATGGTATTTGTTATAATCACATAGCTGTGCATTTATCATTTAAAACATTATTAGAGAATATTCATTATTTCAATAACATAATATGAAACAAAACAGAAAAACAAAGAAGAAAATAAACTTACCTTTCAAACTCTCTATGTTCCCCCACTGTACATAGATGCTGTCTCTGGCTATTCTATCAAAAGTGTTTGGAGGTATCATAGTCCTTATTTTTAAATTATAGCACCAAGGCCCCTCTAGGCAGAGCACTCTTACTACAAGTAGAGGAACCAGCACCACTGAACGCAAATGCTATATTTAGATGTATGTTTGGCCAGTCCTTTAGTCCACATAACCCTCTCCCTACCCAGAGCTTTGTTGAACAAAGAACAACTGGACCATGAATAAGTTCCATTTTCTCTGGTTCAGGATACATGATCTTAGGATCTAGTAAATGAAAGTTGCCTAAAAGAACCACTTTCTCAAGAAGTAACCAATGTTCACATAACCCTAGTAGAATCTTAGGTTTTCCCTACATTTGTGGAGTTTGAGGCAATTACCCTGGCAGACCCCAGTACCCAGAGTCCCTGTGATAAGAGAGGGAGGCCCTCACCCCTTTTTCTTTCAGACTTGGAGCAGGCAACATGAACAATGCTGTCTACTGTTTCTTTCTCCCCTTTCTGCAGTTTTCTCCTAAAATCCTTGTCTGTCTTCTACATATTTTATGAATAAAATCTTTTACTTGTTCCTTTATGTAATTCTCATGCATCTATGCTCTGTAAATGAATTGTAGAGTACACATTGACTTGTATGAGTTGTGACATGTTAAATTAGACTTAAGCCAGACTTAACTGTTTTAAGGTCTCCAGTGAGCAATCTAAAGCAGTGTGGAAAGGAGCACAAGTTGATGGCAAATGTGTTCTGAGTTAGAAGGATGGGAGCCAAGGATAAAATGGGCTGAGGATAGAGAATGAAAATAGGACTCATCTTGGCCTATTGGATCACCTGTGTCTCACACATTTCTCTGCCCTTGGTGCAGGTGAATCATTTTTAATGTACACTAGGAATTGACACTCTACCCATTTAACAATTTTTTTAAAAAGTATTCTCCTCTTTCCCCCAGATGGTTCTCTTGTTTATCGGCTAATTGTTTGCTTGCTTTCTCCAGGGGGCACTGGGAACTGAACCCAGGACTTCCCACATGGGAAGCAAGTGCCCAATGGCCTGAGCCACATCAACTCCCCATGGCCTATGGCATCTACTGGCTTGTGGCATGTGTTCATTTAGGCATCTGCTTGTTGCAGCAGTATGATGTGTAGCTAGTTGTAGCAGGTGCAATATCTAGCTCATTGTGGGAGGTATGGCTTCTAGCTCATTGCAGCAGGTGCAGCACCTGCTCATCTTCTTTAGGAGGCACTGAGACCCAAACCCAGGACCTACCATGTGGTAAGTGGGTGCCCAACTGGTTGAGCCACATCTGTTTCCCATTTAGCATTTTTTAATGTAGCATTTTCTTTTTGATGGCTATTTACCATTTATTTCAGACTTAGGCAAATCATCAATAAACACTGCACCTTGGGACTAGCATCAAGGTTTGGGACTAGCATCAAGGTTCCTGGGCCAAGGAAAACAAGAAAAGAAAACTCACTTCTCTAATGAAGGAAAATGACAAGTCTTGGATGAAACTTATTCCTGGGCAATTCTTACCATCCTGCTTTTAAAAAAAGCATGATCCCCAGAGTACAGCAATTCTTTTTGTCAGGAATAAACATGGATGTGGACCATTGTGTGGGAGTAACAAGAAAACTTAGTTAAATTTTTTCCAAAGACTATAAATTCCACACCATATTTTGATGTCATTTTTTTTTAATATCCTCACTTTTACAAGTGAGGAGTAGGCATAAATATCTCAAATAGTTTGTCTAAAGTCACCAAACTAGTAATTTCCACATCTTAGATACAGGTAAGTTTGATTCTAGTCTAAACAATGGCAAATATCACACAAGAATTTAATTCCACTCAAGTTAGTTTGACTCCAAACTATATACTGTGTAGTGTCTCCACTACATTTGAATAGCTAAAAATATAATCCTTTTAAAGAATTTCATCACATACACCTCACAGGATTCCCAGAAGGAGAAGCAAGAAAGGGACAGAAAAATTATTTGAAGAAATAATGGTCCAAACTTCCCAAAGCTTATTAAAGACATGAATCTACACATCCAAGATGCCCAATAAACTCCAAGTAGGAGAGATTCAAAGAGATCTAGACCTAAACACAAATCATCAAATAAAAAGGAATTTGAAAGCACCACAAAAGAATCAACTCGGGATATACAAGGGATCCTCAATAAATTGCTGATTTCTCATCAGAATCCATGGAGGCCAGGAAGAAGCTGGATTACATATTTAAAATCCAGAAAGAAAAATAAATCAAACCAAGAATTCTCTATCTAGCAAAATTATCCTTCAAGAATGAAGGAGACTCAGCAAAGTGGTGGGGTACAAAATCAATATACAAACATCAGTATAGTTTCTACACATGGATTTGAAAAATCCAAAAAGGGAACAAAGAAAATTCCATTTACAATAGAAACAAAAAGAATGAAATAAATATGAAAAAATATAATCAAGAAGGTAAGGACTTACATGCAAAAAAACTATAAATCATTACTAAAAGAAATTAAAGAAGACCTAAATAAGTGGAAAGATATTTCATGCCTATGGATTGGAAGACTTAGTATCATTAAGATGTTAATATTGGGGGGCAAAAGTGGCTCAAGCAGTTGGGTGTACATCTGCCATATGGAGGGACACAGGTTCAATACCCAGGACCTCTTGGTAAAGTAAAAATAGAAGGCATGCAGGCAGGCCACCAGCCCATGCAGCAAGCCACCAACCTGCATGCATATGTGGTGAACCAGGCCCTGCAGAGCCATGCAGCAAGATGATGACACAACAAGGGAAAGACACAAGGAAGAGCCAAGATGTGATGCACCAGAAACCAGGAACTGAGGTGGTGCAGATGGCAGAGTGCCACTCTCCCACATTGGAGGTCTGTAGGATTGAATCCCAGTGAAGACTGGAGGAGAAGGATGAGAAGAGAAAGGCAGGAAATAGACACAGAGCATCACCCAGTGAATGGACACAGACATCAAGTTGTGGGAAGGGAATAAATGAAGTAAATAAATAAATCTTTAAAAGAAAAGATGTTAATATTACACAAAACCATCTACAGATCTAATGAAATTACAATAAAAATTTCAGCAGTTTTCATCACAAAGTGGAAAAGCAAATCATCAAATTCATATGGAACAGCAAGGGACTCTGAATAGTTAAAAAGATCTTGAAAAAGAAAAAAGTTGGAGGACTTACACTTCCCAATCAAAATGTATTACAAATTTGCAGTAATCAAAACAAAAGTGATACTGGACAAGGACAAACATACACATAAGATTGATAGAAGAGAATTGTCAGTGTAGAAATAAACCCCACTCATCAATGTCCAATTAATATTTTAGGAGGTAATGGGTATTGAACCAAGGGCCGCCAGGTGCTCAACAACTTGAACTACATCTGCTCTCCATGTCCAGTTAATTTTTGACAATGGTGTCAAGTCCACACAAAGGGGAAAGAACAGTCTCTTCAACAAATGATACTGGAAGAATTGAACAACCATATGCCAAAGAATAAAAGTGAGCATATCATACACAAAAATAAACTGAAAATAGATGAATGACCTACAAATAATAGCTAAAACTACAAAACTCAGAAAAAATCAAAGGGAAATATATTCAGGATCTTGTATTAGGCAATGGATTCTTACTTTATATTAGAGAAGATACAGGTTTAAAGAAAAAGGATGCATAAAATATAGAGTTCTCTTATATCACCCTACTATTAACACCTAGCATTAGTGTGCCACAGTTGTTACAATTGAGGAAAGAACATTTTTACACTTGTGCTAATAGCTATCATTCTTGGCTTATATTAAGGTTCACTCTTTGTATTGTTTAGTTCTAAGGTTCCTTTAAAATTTTTATTCTAATAATATATATACAAGCTAAAATTTTCCCTTTCAACCACATTGAAATATATGTCAGTGTTGTTAAGTACATTCACAATTTCTTGCTACCATTGCCACCATCCATTACCAAAAATTTTCTATCAACCCAAATAGAAACTGCCTGTACAACTTAAATATTAATTCCCCATTCTATAACCCCACCCCAGCTCCTGATAACCTATATTCTAATTTCTGACTCTTTGAATTTGCTTATTCTAATTAATTTTATATGTGATATCATAAAATTATTGTCCTTTTATGTCTGGCTTATTTTTCTCAACATGATGTCTTCAAGGTTCATCCATATTGTAGCATGTACCAGGTCTTTACTCTTTATATAGCTGAATAATATTCCATTTTATGTATATACCACATTTTGTTTACCCATTCACCTCTTGATGCACACCTGGGTAGCTTCTATGTTTCGACAATTGTGAATATGCCACTATGAACATTGGTGAGTAAATATCTGTTTGAGTCCCTGTTTTCATTTCTTTTGGGTATATACCTAGAAGTGGGATTGCTGGGTCATAAGGTAATTCTATTCTTAACTTTCAGAGGAAGCACCAAACTGTTTTCTACAGCAGCTCTACCATTTTACATTTCAGCCAATATTGAATAATTGTTCCCACTTCTACACCCTCTCCAACACTTATGATTTTCCATTTTTTCCCCTAATAACAGATCCACTCAAAGGGACCCATGAAATGGTATGTCATTGTGGTTTGATTTGCATTTCTCTAATGGCTAATGATATTGAGCAGTTTTTTGTTTTTTTTTTCACTTGAATTGTATCTCCTAGCAGAGTTTTTATTTTATTTTATTTATTTATTTATTTTTTTTATTATGGGTAAAAATCAAAATTCTCACAATACATACAAACATTTGTAAAATGATATATAAATATATATGCA
>JAKSZT010034045.1:1707952-1774158 GCA_026826555.1 Tolypeutes matacus | reverse complement strand
TTATGTATGTTTACAATTTCTTCAGTATATTCTCCCAGTGTCTTCTTTTTTTTTTTTTTTTTTTTAATTTATTTTTTATTATGGGTAAAAATCAAAATTCTCACAATACATACAAACATTTGTAAAATGATATATAAATATATATGCATATATGTGTATTTGCTTACAAAAATGTTATTTTTTATATATATATATACATATATTTTAAGAGGTGCTTAGATTACCTAAAATATTATACGGAACCCACTCGGATTCCCATGTTGCCCACCTCCCACACCTCCCACCACATCCAACACAAACATCTCCCATAGTGTGGCCCACCAACCTCAATGAACTTACACATCCTGGAGCCTTGCCACCAACCATAGACCACAGTTCACACTGTAGACCACACTCTCTCCCACTCAGTTCTGAGTGGTGTGTGCTGATTTAAAATGGCCTACATCCATTGCCACAACAGTACTCAGGACAACCTCCAACTCCCAAAGAAGCCCCTGTATTTCAACTGCTCATCCCCTCCCTACCCAAAAAACTGTCAAGTGGCCACTGGCTCCACCTCATTGTTATAATTTCTTGCATTGCAAGAATCACCATATGTGAGCAAGAGAATACCATCAAGTCCACTCTAGTCCATAGTTCTTCCCCCAATCCAGAGGCGACTGGGATGGTGATGTCCACTCCAACTCCAAGTGAGAGAGGGCTTATATCCCATGGATATGGTGGGTGGGATGATCCTGCCTGCAGATGCAGGCCCTCTCCATTCCCTGGGATGGCCATTTCCCATCGTTGTCTCCTCACCAGGTGACTTGGATGAGTCCATTGAGCTGTAGGGTAGGAGTTGCAGCTCCACCTAGATTTCATGCACACCTGGCACATAGGTAGGCGGGAGGCTCCAGTCTCTGGAAGTATACCTAAGAAACTCCAGCATCACATGTAGGTTTGAATAGAAGGGACTGGTGAACCATGTGCAGGGAGGACTTATTTGAGTCTAATTCTGTCACTCTCAGGAGCACAGATTCCAAAATATTGCTTTTTGGCCATCTGTTAGGCAATGGATTCTTATACTTCACAATGCAAGCATGAGCAATGAAAGAAAAAATAGATAAATGGGACTTCTTCAAAATTTTAAAATTTGTGCATCAAAGGACATTTTCAATAAAGTTTCAACACAACCTACAGAATGGGAGAAAATATATGCAAACTATATATCTAATAAGGATTTACATTGAGAATATGCAAAGAACTCTTACAACTCAATAATAAAGGGCAAACCCATTAAAAATGGGCAAAGTATTTAAATAGACATTTCTTCAAAGAAGATATGCAAATGGCCAATAAGCATATGCAAAAATGCTCAACATCTTTAGCCTTTAGGGAAATGCAAATCAAATGTCTGATGAGTTATCACTTAATACCCATTAGAATGGCTATTATTAAAAATTGGAAAATAGCAAGTGCTGGTGAGTATGCATATAAACAGGAAACCTTGTACACTATTGATAGGAATATAAAATAATGCATCCACTGTGGAAAACAGTTTGGAAGTTCCTCAAAAACTTAAACTTAAGAACTACCAGATGACCTGGCAATCCTACTTCCAGATATATATCCAAAAGAAGTGATAGCAGGGATTCAGAAACATATTTGTATACCAATATTCACAGCAAAATAGACAAAAAGTAGAAGCCAAATATCCACCAGCAGATGAATGGATAAATAAAATGTGGTAAATACATATGGTGGAATTTTATTCAGCTGTAAAAATGAAGTTCTGATGCATATGACAACATGGATGAACCTTGAGGACATTATGCTGTGTGAAATAAGCCAGACACAAAAGGACAAATATTGTATGATCTCATTGAAATGAAATAATTAAAATAAGCAAACTCATAGATTTAGAATCTAGAATATAAGTTACCAAGGGATAGAATGGGATTAGATAATGGAGAACTGAAGCTTAAATTTGCAGTAGGTCTATTTAGGTTGATTGTAAATGTTTGGAAATGGATAGTAGTGATATTAGCACATATTGTGAATGTAATTAACTGTGCTGAATTATGTTTGTGAATGTGGCTGTAAGGGGAAGTTTTAGGCCATGTACTTTACTAGAAGGAAAGTTAGAAGTCAAAACATGGGACTGTGTAACTCAGTGAATAATGTTGTGGATGATGGACTGGGGTTAATAGCACAAATATAAGATTGTTCTTTCATTAATTATAACAAATGTATGACATTATTACTAGGTGTTAATAATAGGATGGTATATGGAATAAATACACTTAATGTAAACTATGGACAACAGTTATCAGTAATATCTTAATATTCTTTCCTCAACCATAACAAAGGTACCACACTAATTCAAAGTGTCAACAATAGAGGGGTATATGAGAACATTGTATTTTTTACATGACTTTTCTGTAAACCTTAAACTTCCCTAATCAAAAAAACTGTGATAATTTAAGAAAACATTATGCCAAGAGAAAGGAACCATATACAAAATACTACATATTCTATGATTCATTTATATAAAAGGTAAATATAAATAAATTTATAGAGATAGAATTATATTAGTGGTTAAGTAGGGCTGGGGAATGATAGAGAGATTGAGAGGTGACTGCTAAAGGGTAAGGGGTCTTTCTTCTGGAATGATGAAAATGTTCTAAAATTATGGTGATGAATGTACAAATCTGTGATTATACAGAAAGTCACTGTACAGTTTGGAAAGATTGTTTGGTATGTGAATATATCTCAATAAAACTGCTTTAAAAACTTGGGACATACATTGTAGAGGTCCTTGTAGTCCAGTATAAGAACTTTAGATTTTATTGTAAGCTATGAATGGATGGGGAAGTTCAGTAAAGAGTAATAAGGGACAATAACTGCCTTAGGTTTTAACAGGATCATTCTTGCTGCTAGATAAGAATGGGCCACAGTGGCAAGCAGGTCAAAGGCAGAGCAGTTAGGCAGCTCTCAGAGCAGTTCAGGTGAGAGATATGGTGGATTAGAAAGAGCAGTAGCAATTAGGGAAACTAGGTAGTCAGGTTTGGCACATATTTGAAGTAGTTGATGCTAGATTGATGTGGGGTATCAAAGTGACACAATCCCAAAACCCAAAAGATAGAGGAATGAGCAAACATAAAGGAGGAAAGCAACTATGGATTAAGTAGACTTATTATTCTAGTAATGTAGAGTAGACTTATTATTATTCTAGTAATGGAAAAACTTGTAATATTTGACATAAAGACAGTGATCACCAGAGATTCTGAGGGAAGGGAGAAGGAAGAATAGGTGTAACATGGAGCAATTTTTAAGCACTGGAATTCTTTTGGATGATATTATAATGACAAATACAAGTCATTATATATTTTGTCAAAACCTATAAAAATGCACAGTGAAAAGTGTAAAACAGTGTAAAGTACAGATCATGCTTAGTAGCAATGCTTCAATATGTGTCCATCAAGGGTAACAAATGTACTACACTAATGAAAGATATTGTTAATGGGGTAAAGTGGGGGGGTAGGGTATATAGGAAAGTCTATATTTCAATGGTACACTTATATCATCTAAAGCTCTTTTAAAATATAAGAAAAAAATTTTTTTTAAAGAATGTGATACAGAGGAAGAAGAATCAGTGGAATTGTCAGGCTGGGCAAGAGAAAGACTGGGGCATCATCAAATCTGTTTGATATTTGAAAACATGGAGACAGATTCCTAAGGGAGAGTGCATGGAATGATATCCATAAAAAACAGAAATGATACATTGGTCTTCACCAAATGTTAAAAATACTGATCTGCAAAAGACAAACTATAAAGGAAAAATACAGACAGGGAAAAATATTTGCAAACCTCTAATATGACAAAGAACAGATATCTAGAATATCTGATATCAGGAGTGGATGAGGTTCAAGTGGTTGAGCACACCTTCCCATGTGGGAGGTTCTGGGTTCACTTTCTGGTGTCTCCTAAAAAAAAAGCAAACAAATGAAAAAAAAAAAAAAAACAACTTGGGGAGTGGATGAGGTTTAGTGGTTGAGCACAGGCTTCCCACTTATGAGGTCCTGATTTCAATTCCAGGCCCAAGAGTAATACACATATGCTAAAAAAAAAAAGAAGGAGAAGAAAAGAAAGAAGGAAACAGAGAAGGAAACAGGAAAGGAAGGAAGGAAGGAAGGAAGGAAGGAAGGGAGGGAGGGAGGGAGGGAGGGAGGCAAAATATGAACAAACTTTTCATCACAGTAGATATATGGATGGGAAATAAGTACATGAAGAGATGCTTGATATAATTAGCCATCAGGGAAATGCAAAATAGACCATTATAAGATATAACTACACACTATTAAAACAACTAAAATATAAAGTGCCAGTACAAGATGCTGGAGAGAATGCAGAGGAACTGCATCTCTCATATATTGCTTGAGGGAATATAAAATGGTACAGTCACTCTGAAAACTAGTTAGCAGTTTCTTATAAAACTAAATGTATACATATACAACCCAGGAAGTGCACTCCTGCATTTTAATCACCTAGAAATGAAATCTCATGCCCAAACTAAAGTATCAGTTTGTACTTGAAAAGATTAATCAAACTGATAAACCTCTAGCTAGGCTAACCAAACATAAAATAGAGAAGATACAAATTACCAATACCAGGAATGGAAGATGGACATCATACTGGTTCCACAGACAGTAAAAGGGTAATCAAAGAAGACTATGAACAACCCTAAGTCCAATAATTTGATAATTTAAATATAATGGCTCAAAATTCCTTGAGAGATGAAAACTATCAAAACTGACACAAGAACAAATAGATAATCAGAATAGCCCTGTAGCCATTAAAATTTTGAATCAATAATAACATTCCAAACAATAAAGGACTGGATTCAGATGGTTCACAGGCAATTTCTACCAAACATTCAAGGAAAAATGAAAAAATTCTCCACAATCTCTTTGAGAAAACAAAGCAGAGGGAACATTACCCAACTCATTCTATGAGGCTAACATGTTCCTAATACTAAAACCAGATAAAGAAATTAAAAGAATGGAAAACTACATACCAATATGTCTCATGAACATAAAACCAAAATTTTGTGCCATTGTCTGGGAATGTCCAGTTGACGAGGGGCTTCCTGGAAGGAAAATTCACATAACAGCCCATACTTCACATACCTGTCATGACCCTTCCCCATAATCTTTATTGTTGTGTATTTTGTGGAAAAGAAGCACGGGCATATAATAATAAAAAAAAACAAATCAAAGATTGAAAAAAGTACACAATGAGAGTCCAGCCCTTGTTCTGTCAGTTCTACCCTTTGCCAGACACCAACTTACCAATTTCTCGCATCTCCTTAAATGAATAGGCCAGCCAGTACAAGCTTACATGTCTGTGCCTGATTGTACAGCCTATTTTTTGTGCATTTAAATTTTTTTGACCTAAGTTTCTCACTCCGGCGAAAGGCAGCTAGTCTAGAAACTCGTGTGCCAAATTGGTCACAAGCCCGGGGATGCAGGCGCCCTCCTTCCCCAGGGCCTGCGCCCCTTCTTTCCAGAGGAAACAGATGTCTGCCTTTCCTCCCCGTGCTGGCCATCTGCCCTAAAGGTCTGGACGTGCCTGTCTCATGGTTCCAGCAGGGTCCGCAGGAAACCCCTCCCGGACAGTGAGGTGCGTGACGGCCTAGACCCAGCTCCTCCCAGTTCTCGGAAGAAAAGCTCCCGCCCTCACCCCCACCCTCGCCCCGCCGCCTGTGCGTTGTTGCACACCCTGTGCCGCAGTGTCAGCGAGCCAGACTTCTTCATGCCTTGGTGCTGCCAAGTGAGCCGTCGCCCTCTGGTCTCCCGGACGAGCCACCCCTGCACCCCCGACACCCCGCTGTGCGCCCCCAGCCCCCAATCCACCCCAGATCCCACCCTCACCTCCACCTCCACGGCCCGGTGGGTCCTCCGTCCTCACCCTTGATCCCTCCCCAGCGCCGCCCTGCCTGAGCCGTCCCCGACCTCCCCAGCCCCAGCCCCAGCCCCAGCCCCTTTGCCATCCTTCCCACCACCTGGGCATGGAAGGGCCTTTCCAAGCCGAGGCTGCGGGGCTCCCAAAGGGATGGGTGATTTGGCGGCGGGGGTCGATTCGTAGCTAAATCAAGAGAATAAGTCGGGCCCTTACGGCTCCCCCAGGAACACCAACTTCAATTTCCTCAGAGGATGCCAAAATCTCCCCCTGCAGACATGGCTCTGGGAGCCCAGCGGGGAGAGGAGCAGGAGGAGGAAGCGAAGGGGCAGGGAAGGGAGAGGAGGAGGGCGAGGGGAGGCAGCTGGCGGTGCGGGAGCCGGAGGGTAGAGGGCTGGCTGCCCGCGGCCCTGACTCCCTAGATGTGTTCCTGCACTAACCTGATGTGCAGCTGCGTGTCCAGAGATATCGGAGAAGGGGAAAGGGTGGGGGAGGGAGGACTGGGCTGCAGACAAAGGAGCTTGCTGCGGTTTCAGAGATGTGCTCTGGACGCCAGGGGCGTGGCCCCGACTGCCAGGCCGGGGCGTACTGGGCGCAGGACCTCGCACGGGGTGGAGGAGCGCTCTCCCAAGTCACGCGAGTCTACCATCCTCCCACCTCTTATGTTTTATTTTTTTATTTTATTCATTTATTATTTTGAATTAAGCAAACTTCTGTTGAGGCATAAATTGTGTTCGAGAAATACATTTCCACTGATTTAAGTCCAACACCATGAAAATATAATATATGGGCACCAAAATTCCTCTCCTCTAGCACACTAAGATCTAGATTATTATCTAATCTACACCAATTGTTTCACTTAATCTGCAAAAAGTTTATTGTCTGGTTTTACAGATGGGGTACCCAAGGCAAAAAAAAGTAGAGTGACTTGTCTAAGGCCACAAAGTAGGCATATAATGGAACCAGTATTCAAAAGCCAGACAGCCTGGCACGAGATTCTGACCTCATATGAGTCAATGGACAATGGCTTTTTAAAAATATATTCTATAGAATAAGAAATAAGAAGTATTCTCATTACTTCTATTGTAAGTGACCATCTCTATTTTGTTTCTCCATCTAACTTTTGAATATTTCTTTTTAAATCTAAGCACTTGTAGAGAAAAGATACATCTACCCAACACTTTGTTAAAATCTAGCCATTCCCTATAAATGGGTATTGTTTTCATAATCAATTATCTTTAAAAGCATTTTCAATTATATATATAAAATATATTTCATTTCTGAATTACCTTATTTTTTATTTATACATATTTGTTAGTGTAATTTTAAATTTTCTCTTTCTTATAATAATTTGTATTGAATTTTATTTAGCTCTTATAATTTATATTTGAGTGATTGATTTCAGAGTTTCAATTTTCTTTTTATTTTGTTTAAGTCAATATATTTGCATACATATTGGGTGTTTCATTTATTTTTAATTTTCTTATATTTTAATATGATTCATTATAATTTCAGAGCTGGAAATGACAGATCATGCAAAAGATGGTAATTACTATTGCATATGCAGAGTGAGAACATATTCTACAGTTTCTCTTTTCTCTCCAGTTCTCTTGTGACTATCATTAGAATTGAGGGTACCACTCTTCTCCTACCAAGTCCAGGTTAATTCTCATCTTGGTATCAGTTTCTCTGACTCACACACATGCACATACCTCTTTAACAAATAAAAAAGCAAAGGTTCTGGGTCATATCTACTCAACACACAAGTCACCTCTCTCATCCAAACCAGTGGCAAAGGAAGAAAAAATGGAAAAGAGAGAGTGTGAGACCAAGAAGCTGAGGCCCAGAGCTGCTTGGTGGTTTCCTCTAGATCTAAAATGAGTTCTGGCAGAATCAGGTTTGGGTGTGTCCCCTTTCACCTCCAGTGGCCTTGCTGCTGTCCTATATTTCTCCAGAGATGTGCCCCAAGAAGTGCAAGTTCTTTGAGATGATCTGAGAGCTGGGCATGACCAAAGCTAATGATCCAGTCCTCTGAAAAAGACTCTTAAGTGTTGATGGTAAAATCTTCTGGCATGAGAAAGCTGTAGGTGTCAAGGATGAAGGCATCCTATTTCAAAACTGCCTTGAATCTCTTCAGTTTTTTAAATTTCAAAATTTTAAAGAACAATCATGCATACCATACAACTCTCTTCACTTTTAATCTATCGATCGGCCATTCAAAAATCTCACACAGAGAAAGTAATGTAACCATTTTAATCAAGAAATTTAATAATCACAAACCACTCACAGGTGAGAAGGGGCCAAAAGATGACTAAGCATAGACCTCATCCTTGAGATGCTTAAAATTCACTTAGGGATTTTGTACCTAAAAGCTTAATACACTCCATGTGGGTGGAAAAGAGTGGGCATTGCTGCTAAATAGAGGAGGCCACTGAATGTTCTTGACTTAATCAGGAAGGGACAGGAGAACAGTGACAGGATACCCCCATACACACAACACCAGCAGGTCAGACACCTGGGAGTCACCCTTGTCCTCCTGCTCCTGCACCACACACACTTTTTCTACAGAGCAGGCAAGGAAAATGGACTCAGGTTCTGGGGGAATGTGGGCTCCTTGTAAAAGCTACTTCTCATACTCAGAGGAAGACAGAAGCATGTCAGCCTGTTGCCTCTAGAAACGCATACTCCCAGAAGCCACCTCTGATACGTGCACCTCAAAGCTGGGCAGGACACCCCTGTTATATGCTCTTACAGCTGCCTGGTCTTCCTGGGTCATGGCTCTCATAGACCATTACTGTAATTATATGCACAGATGTCTGTGCTCCTCACTGGACCAAAAGGTCCAGTGACCAAGGCAGGAATTCAATAGTCACATTCAAAGATTTGATTAATAAATATTCAATTGATGGAGGGAGAAAGGGAGAGAGAGGGAGAGGGGGAGGAAGAGGAGGATAAATGGACAACTGACTGAACAACCTAAGGGATGCTGCCTGCAGGTCAATGGGCTGCACAGCTCCAGGAGACACTATCCACATTGCCACTGGGTGGAACCTCATGCCATTGTCAGGGTTGGGAAAGTAGCTGGTCGGGGAAAAAGTTGGACTGCTGACATTGGCCTTAAGAAGCAGACAGTACTTTTGTTATGTCCATCCCATCTCCCTGCTTCAGCTGGAGGAGTGTCAGGGAAGGGGAGATCAGAATAGAACAGAGCACAGCAGGCACATCCTTTTCCTCACTCCTCTTTATACACATGGATGTGCCCAGTGAAGCCCTAATCCCCAGAGTTATGATGAGGGAGTGGCCTTTAGTGCTGAGAAGGCAGATGATGTCCAGCAGGCCCACCCTCCTTCCTCAGACACCTGCCCATGCCTGTCTCTTCTGGATGCCACTGATGCCCCAGTGGGGACAGTTTGCACATCTCCCTCCTTCCTCCCCCCACTGACTCCAGCATGAGGATGTGCCTTGCAGGGCCAGGGAGCCTCTGGAGCAGGAACAACACTGCACTGCCTCCTGCTGCCAGGAATTTCCTCAGCCTGGCTCAGCAGTGCCTTCCCCACAATCCCACCCTGTGCCATGCTGTCAATCCCAGCCAACCTCTAGACTATGGACCAAGGGACAGAAGTCACTCTGTTACTGGGAGTGGGATGATCTCTCACCACCCATGGTGTTTGTTCCAGCATGAAGGACTTCCCACTCAAACCAGTTCCCTGGAATCTTTGCAGGACTGATGCCCACTGAGATTTCTGGCCCAGGGTACCCTTCTCATCACCCAGCTCCAGTCTGGGCACTTGTCTTCTGAATCCAGCTGCCCTTGCCCACTGGTGTAGACAGATGCTGTCACTATGCCAAGCACAGAAAACAAGAGGAGACCACAACTCCCAGCCCCTTCACTTGGCCCCTGTCTGGGGGACTCAGGTCCTACAGCCAGGCACATGCTGCTTTAGAATGCTCCACCAAGCTCAGCTGGCCTAAGTTCTCCACATATAAAGGGTGAGGAACCTCCAAGGTCACACAAGGATGCACTGTTGTGCACTTCAAGCTCCAAATCCACCCCAGATCCCACACTCATCTCCACCTCCATGGTCCCATCACCTCCATCCTCACCCTTGGTCCCTCCCTAGTGTGGCCCTACCTGAGCCATTCCCAACCTCCCCATCCCCATTCCCATCCCTTCCTCCACCTGGGCATGGAAGGGCCATTGAGCCCTGAATCTCAGCAGAGTTGCAATACCTACTCTATAGTTTGTTGGACTCACCCAGGACAAGTAACAAGAAGATGATGATGAACAATGCCCATCCCACAGAAGAAAGAGGGTCTGCAACTTCAAGCAAGATAGTTCTATCCATCTAACTCCTGGGACCTAATAAGCCCCATCTCAATTAGAAACAGAGGGGAACATGGCATTGGATTAGGCAGATAAGGCTCAGCTTTCACAAAAGCAATGGAGAAATTGCCAAAAGCTGCCTGAGGGACCTGCCTTGCGGGTCAACAGACCAGGGCAGGGCTTCACAACTCCCAGGAGAGTGAGAGACAGATCAAGAAGCCAAAACAACAAACTGAGTTACTAAACCTCCTAGTTGCTGGGAAGGGCTCCCCCCCGACCCTTGAAGTATTCAGTGAGGGTAAAACCCCTGGCTCATTTCAGCTGACTGAAAGGAGAGGAGACATCTTCCTCCCTGCCAGCTACTACAAGGGAAAGGGTGGTGGAGTTGGGGGACTTTCTTCAGTGAATTCAGCCAGCAGGACCTGCTTTGAATCTCAGCTCTGGCCAGACAAAAACAAAGGAAAACAGAGAGATACACCTACATGGATAGGTGTGCCAACACGTTCCATCTACTGGTTAGTCTGGAAATTACATGGGCAAAAACTTCTTTTAGAGCTCTCTTTACCCCACCCCTGGGAGAAAGTGTGTCCCATTAGTGAGTCCCTGGCATGATTTTGATAACTTAAGCTGGGCAATTTTAAGACTTAGGATAAGTTGAACCAAATATCAAAAAGCTGTGAAAGAATAATAATAGGCAAGAAAGAGAAATTGGCCATCAGAGTAAATTCGCCACCATATCAGATGCCTAATATCAGCAAAAAATTACAAGCCTTACTAGCAGACAGAAAACTATGGCCTAGTCAAAGGAACAAACAAAATATCTTGAAGAGATTCAGGAGTTAAGACAATTAATCAATGATGAAATCACACAACTCTACTAAATCATTTTAAAGAATTGAAAAAAAATATGACCAAAGAAGTAAAAGATATTAAGAAGACACTGGGTGAGCAAAAAGAACAATTTGAAAGTCTGAAAATAAAAGTAACAGACTTGGGAATGAAAGACATGATGGATGAGATTAAAAATACATTAGAGGCATTAAGAGCAGATTTGAACTGCTTGAAGACAGTATTAGTGATTTTGAAGATAGGACATTTGAAATGGAAAAGACAGGACAACAAAAAAGAGAAGAGAATGGGAAAAAATGGAACAGGGTCTCAGGGAATAGAATGACAATGTGAAATGCAAAACTTATGCATTATTGACTTCCCATAAGGAGAAGAAAATGGAAAAAAGAGCAGAAAGAATATCTGAGGAGATAATTACTGAAAACTTCCCTACTCTTATAAAAGACAGAAATATCAATATCCAAGAAAGACAATGTACCCCAAACAATAAACATGTATATACTTACCCCAAGACACCTACTACTCAGAATGACACATATTAGAGATAAAGAGAAGATTTTGAAAGCAGCAAGAGAAAAACAAAGCATCCAATACAAAGGAAAATCAATAAGTTTAAATGCCAAACTCTCATCAGAAATCATAGAGAAGAGGAGAATGTGGTATAATGTATTTAATGTATTGAAATAGAAAAACTGGAAGCCAAGAATTCTGTATCCTGCAAAGCTGTCCTTCAAAAATGAAGGGGAGTGCAAGATCTTCACAAACAAAAACCAATAGAATATGTTACCAAAAGACCAGAGTTACAAGAGATACTAAAGGGAGTCCTGTACCCTGAAAGGAAAAAAAACAAGGGCAAGAGACTGGGAGAAGAGTGTAGAAATGAAGAATATTAGAAAGGGCAAAAAGATAGACTGTAGTATGATATGACAACAGAAAGCCAAAGGTCAAAATCGATGAAGTAAATAATGACTTTACAGTTATAGCATTGAATGTTAATGGCTTGAACTCCACAATCATGAGACACAGACTGATAGAATGTATTAAAAAATATGCGCCATCTATATGTTGTCTACAAGAGACTCACCTCAGCTGTAAGGACACAACCAGGTTAAAAGTGAAGGGTTGGAAAAAGATATTCCATGCAAATAGTAACAAAATGGAGCTGGAGTAGCAATACTAATATCAGACAAAATGGATTTTAAATGCAAAAATTTTATTTATTAATATATAAGGAAGAAGGTCATTGTTAAAGGAGCAATTTAACAAGAAGAAATAACTATTCTAGATATTTGTGCACCTAACCTCAGTGCCCAAAGGTACATGAGGCACACACTGGCAAAGCTGAAGGGAGAAATTGATGTCTCTACAATAATAGTTGGAGACTTCAATACAACACTCCCAGTATTGGATAGAGCAAGTGGATGGAGGATAAATAAAGAAACAGAGAAATTGAGTAATATGATAAATGAACTAGACCTAACAGACATACATAGATCATTGCACCCCAAAATAGCAAGATATACATTCTTTTCAAGTGCTCAAGGATATTTCTCCAAGATAAACCATATGTTTAGTCGCAAGATAAGTCTCAATAAATTTTAAAAGATTAAAATTATACAAAACACTTTCTCTGGTCATAACAGAATGAAATGGGAGATGAATAATGGACAGAAAAAGGGAATATTGATAAATATATGGAGATTAAACAGCACATTCTTAAACAGTGAGTCAAAGAAGAAATTTCAAGATAATTCAGCAAATACCTTGAGATGAGAGAAAATGAGCACACAACATATCAAAATCTACAGGACACTGCAATGGCAGTGCTGAGAGGAAAATTAATAGTACTCAATGCTTACATTAAAAAGAAGAAAGAGTTGAAATTCATGATCTAACTGCACTCCTGGAAGAACTAAACAAAGAACAGGAAATAAATCCCAAACCAAACTGAAGGAAAGAAATATTAATGATCACAGCAAAATCAATGAAATTGAAAACAAAAATCAATAGAGGCAACAAAATCAAAAGTTTGTTATTTGAGAAGATCAACAAAAATGACAAAATTGACAAAATTAGCTAGATTGACAGAAGACAAATTAAAGAGAGAAGACACAAATAAATAAAATTAGAAATGTGAGGCAGGACATTACCACTGACCCCAGAGAAATAAGAGAGATCATAAGAGGATATTATGAACAACTGTATGCCAAAAAACTAGAAAATTGGGGATGAGATGGACAAATTCCTGGAAACACATAAACAACCTACAGTAACTTTATAAGAGCTAGAAGACCTCAACAAACCAATTAAAAGTGAATAGATTGAAAGTCATCAAAAACCTCCCAAAGATGAAAAGCTCAGGACCAGATGGCTTCACAGATGAATTCTACCAATCATTCAAAGATGAACTAATACCAATCTTGCTCAAGCGCTTCCAAAAATTGAACTGGAAAGAATGCTACCAAACTCATTCTATGAAGCCAACATCACCCTAATACCAAAACCAGATAAAGATACTACTGAAAAAGGACATTACAGACCAATATCTCTAATGAATATACATGCAAAAATCCTCAATAAAATACTTGCAAACAAAGTCCAATAGCACATTAAAAGAATTTTATACCATGATCAAGTGGGATTTTCCCCAGGTATGCAAAGGTGGTTCAACAGAAAAAAATCAATTAATGTAATAAATAACAATGCTAAATTGAAGAAGAAAAATCACATGCTCCTCTCAATTGATGAAGAAAGGGGATTTGATAAAATACAGCACATTTTCTTGATAAAAACTCTAAAAAATATAGGAATAGAAGGAAGCATTCTCAATTTGGTAAAGTGCGTATATTTGAAAATCACATATCTGATAAGGGTTTAATATCCATGATATATAAGGAGGTCATACAAATCAACAACAACAACAAAAAACTCAAAGTATTTGACTAAAAAATGGGCAAAAGACTTGAAAAGACAACTGTCCAAAGAAGAAATGCAAATAGTGAAGAAACACATGAAAAAAATGCTCAGCATCACTAGTGATTAGTGAAATGTAAATCAAAAGTATAGTGACATATCATTTCACATCTCTTAGACTACCTGCTATTAAAAAGTAAGAAAATTATAAATGTTGGAGATGTGGAGAGATAGGAACACTTATTCACTCTTGGTGAGAATGTAGAATTGTACAGTCACTGTGGAGGACTGCTTGGCAGTTTCTAAGGAAGTTTAATATTGACTTGCCATGGGACCTGGCAATACAATTGCTAGGTATATACACAGAAGAACTGAGAGGAGTGACATGAATAGATATCTGAACACCGGTGTTCATAGCAGTGTTATTCACAATAGCCAAAATTTGGAAACAACCCAATTTTGAAGTATACACACGATGGAATATTATGCAATGGTAAGAAGAAATGAAGTCGTGAAATATATGACAACATGGATGAACATGGAGGACATTATGTCCACTGAAGCAAACCAGGCACCAGAGGAAAAATACTGTATGACTGTCCTATTATGAACTAAATATAGTATGCAAAGTATAAATATATTATGTGAAATATGAATATGGGTAGAATTACATAAATACAACCATTTTTCTTTGAAGCTGAACAAGTGTAAGTTAATAGTACAAAATGCTAATATTAGACAAAAAAAAAAAAAAAAAAAAAAAAAACACATTATACTAAGTGAAGGAGACCAGACACAGAGTACTACATGTTGTATTATTCCATTTATATCAAATGTAAGGATAAATCAATTTATAAAGATGGAAAGATCATAGTGGTTGTGTAAGGCTGAGGAATGAATGCTAACAGGTGTGGAGTCTTTCTTTTTGATGTAACAAAATTGTCTAAAATTTTTAAGATGACGAATGTAGAACAATGTGATTATACTAAAAGCAATTGACTAAATGCTTTAGATAGAATAGCCAGAAACATAAGCTATATACAGTGGGGGAAGCATAGAGAGACTGAGAGGTGAGGAATTTTCTTCTTTGTTTGTTTGTAGGTTTTTTGTTTATTATTATTATTGAAATAATGAAAATGCTCTAATAATGATTGAAATGACAAATGCACAACTATGTGATTATCGCAAGTAACATTAATTGTGCACTTTGGATGAATTGTATGTTTATTAATATGTTTGAATAAAATTGATTTGTTAAAAAAAAAGAAAGAAACAGAATTAGCATCAAGAGCCCCAAATCCTCAAGATTGGGGAATGAACAATTGACTAAAATAGACATTATTATTCTATTATAAACATAATTCTTCTATTAATGGAAGAACTTTTATCATTGATATAAAGGCAGTGGCCACCAGAGGTTCTGAAGGGAGGGAGAGGGAAGAATAGGTGTAATATGGGGACATTTTTGGAACTTTGGGATTTTCCTGCATGATATTGCAATGATGGATACAGGCCATTATATATTTTGTCATAACCTACAAAACTGTGTGGAACAGAGTGTAAACTATAATGTAAACTATAGTCCACAGTTAGTAGCAATGCTCTAATATGTGTTCATTAATTCTAACAAATGCACCAGACTAATGAAGGATACTGTTAATGTGGAAAAGTGTGAGAGGGGGAGGGAGTGGGGCATATGGGAATCTCCTATATTCTTTATGAGACATTTATGTAATCTAAAATTTCTTTTAAAATTAAAAATTCATTTTTCAAAGAAAAAAAATAAGATTTAATTAGTCATTCTTTACCTATCTTGGATTTATTGTTTAGAAAGAACAGAAAGGAATTATTGGTCACAGAATATCTGTGGACTGAACAGAGAGAGGTGGAATGTCAGAACAACAACAGAAAGCAGGAGATAGATGAAGGAAGGCAAAGAGATAGCACTGGTATACAAAGCACATTACTCCCAGGGAAGAGCCTCCCTGGCACTGAGGGATTACTACCAAGCACCAACTAGCAATGCAACTGGAAAAAGACCTCAAATAAAAGGGGTAAAGGTAAAGAAAATGAGTTTATATGGCTAAGAGACTTATAAGTGAGTCAGGAGGTCATCCCAGAGGTAATGTTTATACACATCTTAGCAGGATTTCATAGACAGCAAAAGTGGGTACTATCCCAAATAGTGGGACTCCTGAGGCCTCTCAAGACACCCAGGTTCTATGGTCAGAGCAGATAGCTCTGGATCTTGGTGCCTTGCCAGTGGGCCCTAGTTTGGAGTTTGTGCTCCTGAGAGTGATAGAGTTGGGCTCAATTATGGCTTCCTTACACAAGGTTCATCTGTCCCTTCTATTTTAACCTATACTTTGTGCTGGAGTTTGTAGTAGTACATCCAAGAGACTGAAATCTTTGGGCTCCCAATGTGCAAGCTGGGCCCAGACCCTTGGTGGAGTTACAACACCTGCTTTTCACTTCATTGGACTCACCCAGGGCAACGAACCAGGAGGTGAGTATTGACAGCCATCATACCAAGGAAAGGAGAGAGACTACAACTGAAAGCAAGAGAGTCCCATCCATCAGCTATATAAGATCAAAGCCCCCTCTCAATTAGAGTGGAATGGACATCACCATCCCAGAATCCTCAGGATTGGGGAATGAACTATGGACTAGAGTGGACTAATTGGCATTCTATGATAGACATATTGTGATTCTATAAATGGAAGAAATTACAACATTGATGTTGAGGCAGTGGCCACTGGAGGCTCTAGGGGCAGGAAGGGGGAAATACAGTTGTAATACAGGGGCTTTCTTTGGGACTTGGGAATCATCTTCAAATGACATTACAATTGACAGATTTAGGCCATTTTATAGCATCCCATAATATGCAGAACTGTGTGGGAGAGAGTGTAGACTACAATGTGAACTATGGTTCATGCTCAGTGGCAATGTCCCCAGGATGCAATGAAGGTGCCACACTAATGGAGCATGTTGTTTATGTGGGAGGCTGTGGGAGGTGTGGGGAGTGGGACATATGGAAATCCCTATAATTTTTGTGTAGCATTTATGTAATATAAGTATCTTTTAAAGAATAAAAAAAATTGAAGATAAAAGAATATCTGTGGGTTTCAGGTGGGCTTGACATTCTAGTCAAATGAGCTGCAAAAGGTCACATTGGGACCTAAGTCAAAGACAAAAATAATGGGATAATGAGACAGGGGCAGTGATCTCACTTCCCTCTATAAGTGAAATAAATGCAGCTCTGAATCTCCCTGACATTGCAACAGGGGCTGAAATGAAGGAAAATCCAGGCAAGGTGAAGGCAAGTCTTCAGGAAAATAGGCTCAAGGGAGAGGAAGCCACAGACTTGACAGGAAACAGTTGCCCACCCAACACCTGTTCTTGGGTTGAGTCCTGTCTTGTTGGTCCTGAGCATCCCCTGCAGCCCATCTCCCTCCTGCAGAGGAGGTTTTTGTCTGGGCTCTCAATGCCTTCTTCTCACTGTTTTTCTTGCACAATAATAAGTGGCTGTGTCCTCTGCTGTCATAGAGCTCAGCTGCAGATAGTACTCATTCTTGGACATGTCAGCAGTGATGGAGATGTGGCCTTGGAAAGCTGGGTTATAGCTTGTTCTTCCTGTCCAGTACCCCATCCACTCCAGCCCTTTCCCAGAATGCTGGCAGATCCAAAGCCAGTAGTTACTGCTGGTGACAGATCCCCCAGAGACAGAGCAGGTGAAGGAGAGGCTCTGCAAGGGTTTCAACAGACTGGGGTCTGACTCCTTCAGCATGAGCTCAGACAGGACACCAGAGGAAAAGGAAAGTCATTGTGAGTCTGTCCTACCCCACAATCAAGCCCTTGTGAACACCTGGATCCCCAAGACCCTCACCAAGGGAAGCTGCCAGCAGCAGAGGAGGAGCCCCAGCATCTGCATTGCCATCTGGAGGATGAAGGCCCACCACACAAACCCAACCTGTGATGGGGATTTCTTCTGTGGGGCCCCAGGGTGATTTGAATGTGGGGTACCTGTGGGTACAAGAGGCTGAGCTGGTGGCATTCACTGGGTTACCTGGTGACCTAGTGCTGGATGGAAGAGAACTGCATATCTTGTGTTCCAGCCAGGGCTATGCGGTCCTCTAAACCTGTGACTCTGGGGAGTGGTTCTGCAGTGTGAGCATAGAGAGCTCCCCCTGCCATAGAGCTGTATTAAGGCTACAGGATGCAGAGTCTGCAGAGCACAAAGACTGTGTCTGGCTCAGTCAGCATCACCAACTAACCTAATTTTGTAGGGTCTCCAATTACAGAAGGGGATAATGTAAGAGCCATATCTCAGTCTGGATATAATTCTATCAAACCCTTAGAAGGATGCCTGCCATAAAATAACCAGTTATAACTAGAAGAGCCCAATTGAAAGCTTAGGAGGGGAGAGACAGGTAGAGAACAGGTCAAAGTGACTCTCAGATTGTAGAAGACAGGTTGCAGCACCTTCAAGGGAAGGGAGGGCCAACCTCATCAGCAAGTGGGCAAAGAGCAACTGTGTGTGGGATGGAGAAAGCCCTAAGCAGGGGGCACTCGCATCAGAGACCTCACCCTGCCCCCCTCTGCCCTCAAAGAGTGCCTGCTTTGTTTGCACAGAGCAAGGGCCTTTCACCATTCCCTGGATCCTCAGCTCCAGGTGGAACGGATGGAGCAGCTCTGTTCACATGAGCAGAAGGACTGGACTCTGGTGCTGCTCAGACCCTCCCCATCCTGCCTTTCCATGGAGGAGCTGTGACAGGTGGCTGCAGACCAGATCCCTTTCTGTGAATTCAGCCTCCAGGGTCTAGTTGATGGCAACATTAACCAGCTTCTCAGCTCCAGAAGCTGCCCACTGTCCTTATGTAAATGAGTTGACTGCTGGGGAATATGGTCTTGTGGATACTCATGTCTTGAGGAAGGATATGAAGGCTTTGATCTCCTTCTTAAAGAACCAGATTTAGGAATATGTTTTTCATTTGCACTGGAATCACTCAATATCCTTCTCTGCCCCAGGAAAATTGTTAGAGACCCCTTCTTTGCTCCATGAGTGTAAGGTAAATTTTCTTTTTACTTGGATTAGGTGACATTGCTTTTGTGTTCAGAGACATGGAATTGTTTTCCCACTATAGAGAACCCAGGTTGGTGGCTGCCAGTCTCACCATTGCCTTGCAAGATGTGATAAAATATATTTCTATTAAAATTAAACAATTTGAGATTAAAAAATTATATATCATGCACTTAAATGTGGGTTACTTCCAGACCTTTGATAAATCTTGGAACCTTGGGAAGATGTAAAGATTCTCTAATCTATTTCTTTCTGACTTTTTGCTAATTATGAAACACAAACTATATTACAAAATTTGAGGAGGCAAGCAAAACAAAATACTGATAACAAAAAAAGGATAAACAAACTAATGCATGGATAGGAAATCAACTATGGGTACAGGAAAGGATGGAATAAAAAATTGTATAACAATTTATTATAAAAATTAAATTTTAATAAGTTATATAAAAAGAAAGAATAAAGAATAATCAAAGGAAAAATTTCAATACCACACATAGAATAGAATTCTGTAACAGGAAGGTGGAGTTAGGAAAGAGAATACACTTGTGTATTTTAAATAAAATTGAAAATTTGAGTAAAAACTTTAGAAGAGATAATTTCAGAGAATACAGAACAGAGACATTTTCTTAAAAAGGAAGAAAACAATTCAAATATTCCATCATATGGCTGTTCCACATTTTTTTATACATTCACATGTTGAAGGACATGATGTTGCTTCCAGTTTTTTGCTAATATGAACAAAGCTTCTACTGACATTAATGTGCAGATTCTTTGTGGACATTGATTTTCAAATTAGTTGTATAAATGCATAAGAGCACATCTGCTGCTCTGTGTGGAAAGAGTAGGTATAGCTTTGTAAGAAACTGTCCACCTGAGCCCCACAGTGGCTGCAACCTTGTGTATTCACCCAGCAGTGGTGTAGCCGCTGTGGTGCTGCCTCCTCACAGCAGGTGGTTTTGTCAGTTTCTTTTGACTTTTAGCCATTCACAGGCTTGTGCAGTGGTATCTTGTCTTAATTTGCAATTCCCTGAGGACAAATGATGTTGAACATCTTTTCATAATCTTTTTCTGCCATCTGCATATTTTCTTTGATGAGGTGTCTCCGCAGACCTTTTGCCCAATTTTAACTGGCTTATTCACTCAGTTACACTTGAGTTTTAAGATTTGATTTCTACATATTGTATAAAAGTCCTTTATCAGATATGGGTCTTTCAGGCATTTTATCTCTGTGTTTGGCTGCACATTTCATTTCCTTTACCTGGCTTAGTAAAGCAGAAATATTTAATTTCAGTAGAGTCCATGGTATCTTCCCCCCACACACACACAAATTATGCATTTGCTGTTTTCTCTAAAAAATTATTACAAAGATCCAGGACCCCTAGACTTCCTCCTATGTTTTCTTGTAGATGTTTAATATTTTTGCATGTTACATTTAGGTCTATGAATCATTTTGAATTAATATCTGTGGAAAATAGGCATCTAGGTTTATTTTTGTCATTTAATTGCAACAATGTTTGTTTAAAAGACTATCATATATCTATTAAATTCTTTTGCTGCTTTCTGAACATCAGTTGACAATATTTGTATTAGTCAATATCTGGGCTTTCTATTCTGTTACATTGATCTCTGTGCCTATTTTATCACAAATATCAAGTTACCTTCATTCCTAAAGCTTTATATAAAGTTTTGAAATTGAGATATAAGCCACTCAACTTTATTGTATGTCTTAAGTATTGGGTGATTATTCTATATTTATTTTCTTTTGATATATATTCTAAGCTTGTTGGTATCTGCAAAATAGCTCACTGGGATTTTGCTTGGAATTACATTGAATTTATAGATCACATTGGGAAGAATTGGCATTTTAGTAGATGTGAGTCTTCAAATCCATGTGCACAAGACATTTCTGATTTACTCAGATCTTTATTGTCCTTCTTCATTGTTTTGCAGTTTCCTGCACATAGGTCCTGCACATGTTTTGCTAGATTTATATCAAAGTTTTGCATTTTTGCTAAATGTAATTGTAGTTTTGCTATTTTAAAATTCCAGTAGTTCATTGTTGGCATATAGGGAAGAAATTGCCTTTTGTATATGAGTCTTTTTCCCCTGCAACCTTCACATATTATTTTTTCATTTGAGGAATGTTTTTCTGATTCACAGAACTTTGCTACACAGAAAATCTTGTTACTCTAGAACAAAAACATTATTTCTTCTTCTCTAAAAAGTATACTTTAAAAGAAACTTTTCAAGTCTCTAATGTGTATGAGAAGCAGAGACCGTGGGAGGGGAAAAGAAAGTGTAGTTCCTGTTGTGGTTCAATGGATTTTTGGAGTGAAAATGTAGAGGGAGCATCCTTGAGAGAAAGGAGGAGGAGACCAGATAGTGGAATGCTAGATCTTGGGGCCTTGGAGCAAGATGTTCTTGGAAGGTGAAAGTCTGAGGTCTATCATGGTGTTCTGAGAGGTCATGAGGAGGACAGTGTGTTGAAGGAGAAATAGTTTCAAGAGGCTCAAAGACAATTATGTGCATATTGAAATCATCATGAGTCATGAGAAATCTTATGAGAGATAGTCAGGGCAACTGTAGAAGGAATCCAGAAAGATGGCAATAATTCCAAGGTCAGTAGATAACCATGTAAAGACAGATTATGTGTAGAGTAATGTTATAACATGGGGATGAATGTTGAAGGAGGATAGATGGAATAGTGAGAATTGTCTGAAACTGACAAGGGTTAGCTATTAGGCAAACACCCAGGTCATATGAGAGATATCTGAGAGGAAATAGCTGCCATTTGAGAACTTTTCAGGGGCATATCCCAGGCAAGAATCAGGTTTCAATTAGAATATGAAGGTCAAGAGGATGTTCAGAGATGGGCTTGACAGTCTAAGGGATTTGCTATTTACTGACTGAAGATGTCAAAAGACACAATGGAGGGAATTTAGGAAGAGGAAGGAGTGAAGGATGGAGTCAGAAAAAGAGGTGTAGTGAGTCCAGTGGGTATAAGAATCCAGGTATTGAAAGAGTTGACCCAGGATTCCTGAGCTGCTGTGGTGACAAACACAGTCAGGAGTAAAAGGCATTTTGACTGTGCCTGATACTCCCAGAACATAAAGGGGTTGTGAGGATGTGAGTGTTGGGAAGGGGAGAGGATGTAGGTTTTTCCAGGGCCATGGAATCAGGAAAGGAAGGTCTGTCAAGTCCTGAAGCCTTCCATTTTCCCTGTCATGCTACTTATGGCCTGTAGGAGTACTCTGACTCTAGGATGGCCTTGCTCTGAGTTCTCTACCTATAATATATGTCCAAATAAGTAAGAGAAAATTCCTCACCTTATCTGGAATGCTAATGATGTCCTGACCTGGGTCTCACCATGAGAAGGATAAGGCTTATTCTCTGATGTAGAATTCCTTAATTGATTTGGAGAAAATTTGGAGAGTTCCTGACTTATACAACCATTCTAGTTTTCTAGTAATCTGTATTTCATAAAACTTAGTTTACTGCCATGCAATTTAAAATTAATGATCAATATTTTAATTTTCACCTTCCTCTGACCCAACTTCAGATCTGGCTGGATGATGTCAGTTCCAGCAAGGGGCATCCAGGCTTACCTGGTCACATGAATTGAATGACCTGATTTTGAAGTTGAGAGGGTGGAAATAGTTTTTTTGACCTAAATATCAACACATTCTCAAATTTAAAAGATACAAAAAAGTAAAAATTTTCAAAGGACATGATCATTAAAACGGAAATGTAAAAAAAAGAAATAAATACAAGAAAAAAGAGGAAAATGTTTAAAAATTTGTAGCTGAAAAATGCAAATGAAAACAACAATGAAATACGATTTCCATCAATCAGACTGACAAATGTTAAAAGCCAATATACTTAGTGTTGAAAGGGAATAGGAAAATTAGTCATTTCATTTTCCTTTAAAATATTGGTCACATAAAATACTATAACAATTCTTTGGGACAAACCTGAAAAATATGATAAGCAATTTCATATCTAAGAAGCTATTAGAAATTATTTTGTTTGTGTACAACTATTCGGTTATGAGAACATTTATTATGAAGTTGTTTATAATGACCAAGCCTTTGGAAACAGTCACCAAAGGGTAATGGGATAAAAATACACCTTATAAACATACTCTATAATAAAACACATTTAGTTTGTTCAATGAATTTTAGAATCATATTTAATAAGATAGAAAAATAGTTATGATATTTTAAATTGAAAATATTATCTTATAAAAAATATGCACACAAACACTTTTATATGAATGTTCATAGCAAACATAATTCATAATAGCCAAAATGTACAAACTAAATGCCCATCACCTGATCAATGAATAAATAAAATGTGGTAAGTCCATACAAATGCAATTCAGCAATAAAAAGGATTGGAATACTGATATATGTTCCAATATGGCTCAAACTTGAAAGCATGATGGCAAGTAGAAGGCAGCAGTCATAAGGACTACATATTATGTGATTCCATTTATATGAAATGTCCAGAATAGGAAATCTATAGAGAAAGAAAGTAGAATCATGTTTACCTAGATCTGGGGGAAGAGGAGAGTATGGAGTGACTGCTACTAGATATAGGGCTTCTTTTAGGATGGGGCTAAAATATTCTAAAATTAGATTGCAGTGATGCTTACACAGCCTTGTTAATATACTGAAAAAATGGCTTGTACAGCTTACATGAATGAATTATATGGCATGTAAATTATATCTCAATAAATTTTCTAAAATATATATAAACACACAATGTGAACCCATACAAAAATATATGTGTGCATAACTTTAAAGTATTAAAAACATGCTAAATATAGTTGTCTTGAGATGGTGAAAATGTAGGTAATATTTAATTTCATTTTGCTTTTCTGTACATTCTAAACTTTCTAAATTGGACATGCACTATTCCATTTCTTTTTTAAAATTTCAAAACTCATGTCTTCTAGCAACTGATCTTCCAGACTCTAATTCCATGAGTCTGCACACTACCCTTAATTCATATCAGTGAGATCATGCAATATTTGTCCTTTTGTCTCTGGCTTGTTTCATAATGAGATTCTTCTGTATAATAACTGCAATAATGGGCACATGAAATTAATCATTTGTGAAGTCCTATGGATCTGTACAGCACAAAGTGTAAGCCATAATATAAACTATAGACTTTGGTTAGTAGCAATGCGTCAATATTGGTTCACCAACTGTAACAAATGTACTATACTAATTTAAGAGGTCCATTGTAGGGGTAACTATGTGTGTGAGTGAGTGGGGAGTTATATGAGAATTCCCTATACTTTTGTAAATGTAAATTTAAAACTTCTCTAAAAATAAAGTTAAAAAATAAAAGTAAAAATAAAAAAAATTTTAAAACTAATTCATGAAATCCATAAAAATTTGCAAAGAATGGTAAAGGTATTTGTTATTTTTTTGTTTTATGTAGGTTTGATTTGCTAGCTCCAGGGACTTCAGGGAATCTCTGTCATATTATTGGATGTTTACAAACTTAAGGAAGAGGAAGTTCAGAGACTACCCCAGAGTTCACAAGTGGGGCAAGAGAGCCTGAGCTCCTCCTGAGGCAAAAGTCATCCTATCAGCAAAGAAACAAGTTACATATATGCCATGTCCCAAATTTCCTTTTTAAAAAAAATTCTCATGACTGTTCAGCACCTTCCCTAGAGATGATAGTTCAGGAAGAACTTCCAGGGTTCCTGACACGTTGCCAGACTCTGACCGCATGTGGCTTCTGCAACCAGTGAGATGTGGGTGGTGTTTCAAGTCCATCAGGTGAGCCAACCTCTCCAAGTCAACCTACTGTGCATTTGGATCATGTACAGCCTTAAAAAGCCCTGTCCCTGATGAGAAAACAAGATGAGTCTCCTGGATGATGCATCCAGGGCTATGCCAGTGTGTCTCCTCTTTTTGCTCCTTTTCAGTGATGTCTTGTGGCTCAGCATGATGGTGGACTGCTAAGCTAGGGAACCAATAATACTGAATAGCCTGTGAGAGGAAGGAGATACAAGTATATACTTACTTGGGAAAAAGAATGTGGGGCCTTAAATTTTCAATTCAGATAAAATCATTCTACCATAAAATAATCTGCCCCAATGTTGACTAAACAATAATGCAAATTCAACATTATTATTATTATTATTATTATATTTTGCTTAGGCACAGCCAAGACAGACAACTAGATTCTGAGAATTAATTGTACAGTGCCACAGTGTTAGTTGAATGAAAGTTTTTTCATACTTCCAGACTAAACCAAAACAAAATGAAGGAAATCACTTTATATGTGTGTGAATAAAATATCATATAATATATAATAGCTTTGCAAATAATTTTCTGTGTTTGAAACTTGAAAACAATGGAATTGCTTAGAATTGATGTAGTGGAGAATCTCCAGTGATTCAACGTTTTTAAGCTTGAGGGAGAAACCCTATATTATTACAGGAATCTGTGGTTTCCACAAATCTTCCTTGAAACTGAGTCTCTGCTGTGAGTGAGCCATGAGCACCCCTTGCAGCTCAGCCCCCTCCTGCATATGAAGCATTGTGTCTGGGCTCACCCTGACTTCCCCTCACTATAGTGTCCTGCACAGTAATACACAGCTGTGTCCTCAGAATCATGGAGCTCACCTGCACAGAGAGCTGGTTCTTGGATTGTCTCTCAAGGTGGAGAGTTGGCTCTTGAGGGATGGATTGTAGGCATTGCTATCTTCATAACATATTATTGACAACCACTGCAGCCCCATCCTCAGAGACTGAAAAATCCAATCCCAGCAGTAACCACTGGTTGTGATGGAGAATCCAGAGACAGAACAGGTGAGGGACAGGGTCTGCAAGGGCTTCACCAGGCCAGGTCCTGACTCCTGAAGCTGCACCTGGGACAGGGCATCTGAGGAGAAGGATAGCAGTGAGTCCTGTGCTCAGAGACAGCATCCCCATTACCTTCATGTTTGAATCCTGAGACCCTCACATCTGGGAGCTGCCACCAGAAAGAGGAAGAACAACAAGGGTTTCATGTTCCTTTGTAGGATGCCCATGACTTCCAGACAAAGTTTTCTGGTTTCAGGAGGTCCTGGATTTAAGTCCATGTTGCTGTGCTTTCATCACTTGAACAAAGTGGCCATTTGCATGTGGGAGGAACTTTTGTATGTAAAGGTCAAAGGGACCAGTGGAGTTCCCTGTCTCTGGAGTGCCTCTGGAAAGAAGATGCAGGTTGATCTCTAGGAGAACACAGTCCAATTCTTGGGTCTCACTTCAATAAGTAAGTATATTTCTTTACCCAGGCCATGAAAACTTCATGGAGGGACTGGCTAGGGAGGTAGATGCAGCCAAGGTACAAGGATGTCTTTGGAAATATTGTCAGTGTGCCTCTATGCTAATGGATACAGGTAATTATCAAATACTCAACAAAAATACACAACCTGTAATCTGCTCAATAAATTTTCTGATCCATTTATCTCCTCTGTTAGCTGATTTTATTGGGTATTCTAAAGTTTGAAGCAGCAGCTAAATGGATGTAACATATTGAATTCAGACAAACTGTGTTCAATCCATTATATGTCACAATTCAGAATGACTTTATTTGATTTACTTAATGTGAATGAATATTTCTTCTTAGAATAGGACTTTCATAAAATGTATCCTTCATAATTATTGTTGAATTGAAATTGCTCCAGACAATCTCACATGCAGTTAATTCTTATTACCCCTAGCAGGTTCCTAAACCTGCTTATTCCCTGTAGTTAGCTAAGTCTGCAGGGACACCCTACACCTCAGGAATCTCTCCTAAGTTAATACTTTAAGGAACATAAACTCTCCTCTGATTTACAAATAGAGACAGTCAGTGGAGGGTCATCGACACACCAATATGTGGGATCAGTGTTATTGGATGAATTTTGTCTCTCAAAAACACATGGTCAAGTTCTAATGCTGGTCGTGTGAATGTGACCTTATTTGGAAATAGTTCCTTTGAAGATGTTGTTAAGATAAGGTCAAACTTGATTAGATTGGGCCGTAATCCAAAAATGATTTGTGTCCATTTAAGAAGGAAAGAATTGTAGACAGACAGACAGACTCAAAAAGGATACCATGTGATGACTATTTTAGGAATTGAAAGGCACAGGATTTAGGGCAAAATACCAGAAGCCAGGAGGAGTCTGGGAAGGGTTCTCCCCCTTTTTAGCCTGCAGAACTGCAATTTAATATATTTATATTGCCTTAAGTCACCCAAATTTTTATTATTTGTTAAAGCAGCCTTAGAAATCCATTCAATGATCCATTCATCATTCCCAGGAAAGCCCAATTCCTGCTTTCTTTGACAATGTCAGTGAATTTTAAATTCAGTGACAATGGTTTCCCTACATGGAGAAACAACATACAGATACTTATCAATATAGCAGCACAGTGAATGATTTGCAGAAGGGATGAACTCACAATGTCTAAAAGGTAGCACCCTGCACAATCATCAGGTCCATTGAGAAATGACCTGAATGCTGCCCACCTGAGGCATGTGTTACTGAATCTGGGATAATGGCAGAGATCCTAGAAGTCAATACTGCAAACAGCCCATCAAAGCTCCCTCCCTTCCTGCCTTGTGACCCTCAGGATGTGACCTCAACTCTATGAGCATCAGTCTAATAGGGCATAAATTGGGGAGCACAGTAGAAACTTTATTTGTGAATTTTAAAGTAGGGAGCCAGAAATGTTTCCTGCTATCATCACTGCTATTAGTGCTATCATCACCCCAGGGATGAGAATGTGGAGACCAATGTGAGCTCTCACCTTTGATCTCCACATTTGCACCAAGGCACTTGCTTTGGAACTGTCTTTGATATGTCACACCTGTTTGACTGGGGTAGGTCAACACCCTCTGCCTCAGGGACCCAATCTGTACATTTGCCAATTTAATCTTGTTGTTTCTAAGGATCTCTTTTCCCTTACACAAAAGGCTTAGGACCACAGTCTTGAACACAGCATATTGCAACCTCTCTATTCAATATTCTTAAGTGGATTACATCAGAACGATCCTCCATGCTGAAATGTAGGCAACAGAAAAGTCAACAGAAGTAGGATGAGAAAGATTAACAGGAAAAATCAGGACCTGCTCATTAAGAGCTGGAAATGTGGGCTGACCTGCTATGGGCAAGGGGAGGGAAAGAGATGGCATCCACCATCCAGAACCAGGTGTGCCCATTCCTCACCAGGTGGTCACATAGGGTTACACAGATCCATAAATTGGATGTCCTGGTCTTTGGGGTTGATGGACTCAGAGGGAAAGTGATACAAATTCTTGCTAACAGAGAAAAATCCAAGAGGTGTGCATATGTTTATGTGGGTGAGTATGTGTTGCTAGACACTGCTCACCATCAAGAAAGAAATATATATATATGTTAGGCCACCAGGTAGAAATTAGTTTTTGGCACTTGTGGAAATTATTAAGCCATGCTGTGGTCAGACACCATCACATGATTTTTTGTCATGCATTTTTTTTTTTAGAAGAACTAACTGAAATGAATATTTTGTAATAGAAAGGGTAAAGAGGTATATATTTTTTAAATATTTTTTTATTTTTAAAGAAACTTTAGAATACATAAATGTTACATAAAAATAGAAGGGTTTCCCATATGCCCCACCCCCATCCCCTCCCACATTTTTCCCCATTGACATCATCCTTCATTAGTGTGGTATATTTTTTTTATAATTGGTGAACACATATTTAAACATTGCTACTAACTGTAGACTATAATTTACATTATAATTGACACAGTGCCCCACACAGTTTTGTAGGTTATGATAAAAAATACAATGGCCTGTATCCATCATTGCAATGTCATGCAGGACAATGCCAGTGTTCCAAAAATGCCCCCATATTACACCTGTTCTTTACACTCCCTCCCCTCAGAACCTCTGGTGGCCATTGCCTTTATATCAATGATAAAAGTTTTTCTATTGCTTGAAAAATATTTTCATGAGATTCTTTTGTAGATTAACAGTGATGACAATGCTGGGTGAAATGAGCACCATGACCAGAGAGAGAAGTAAGAGATGGTGAAATTAATGTTAGAAGATGGGAAAGTGCCATCTGATTGCTGACTTTTATTTTCACTGTAAATTGTAGAGAATATGAACAAAGAATGGACTGTGAAGTAACATAAAGTTAAATCTATATGTTAGAGGATAATGTCAATTATCCAATTAAAGTCATGAAAAATGAAGCATGGTCTGACAAGACAAATGCAGCAACTAGCAGGTGATCAGTGGGTCTACCCAAATCCTGGGCCCACTGAGTTACTGAGCCATCACTTTCCTCCAGCTCCTTACTCATAAGGCATCATTAAGTCTTATAAACCACTCATTTTTGTGTACCTCATGTTGCCTTCTTCAGTTAGGCAAAAACTCTCAAAGGAGTAGAACATTCTTAGACCCATTAAGAGTCATGTTTAATTTCTTATTTTAGACCATCCATGTTTGAAAAAGGAGAACTCTGTCCCTGAGAGGAAGCCCTTCCCAGGAACCCACTGCACTTGCCCTGAGTCTGGGCCCTCTGCTTAGTGGGTCCAGAGTGCCCCCTGCTGCCTAGCCCTTGCCCTGCAGGGAGGTTCCTGTAGGGGTCACAGGGTATTTTCCTTGCAGCTTTCTGCCCAGTTTACCTGGCTGTGCCCTTCATTTCAGACTGATCTTTAGAGACACCACACAAAGGTGATACCATCTCATGACAGACCGAATTTTCCTTAGCAACCTAGTGTACTCTTCAGGAAGACAAAACACAGGAACCTTTACAATCTCAAGGGACCTCTTCCCTGGAACCTGCCAGATGCTTTGACACAGTCACCCTCATGGTGAATCCAAAGGCTTTCAAGGGGTCTCTCATCTTCCTTGTCCTCTTCAGATTTGAAGGTTACAACAGAAAACATGTGCACACAGGACCATGGGGCTTGAAGCCCCCCCACACACAACTACTATACCCATAACATATGCACACACACACAAAACACACATACACATACAGAAACACATATTACACTTGCACACTCAAACACCTACTATACCTATATCATGTACACACATGCTGACATTAATACACATGCACATTCCTGTGAACACACATTTACTAATCCAATAATACACCCACTCACAAGTACATTCAGAGACAGCTCTGTGCATACATGTTTGTTTTCACAGATACACATCTATGCACATGCCTCCACATGTAAACACACATGAGCACATACACACAAGCTCTCTCTGATTTTTGCAGCACTGGACTGCAAATATGTCACTCATCCCTGTGTCCAGAACATGAATACCACACCGTAGGCTTGCTTAGGTGCCTTCTTTTGGCAAATAGGCCAAAAATCAAACATGAATAATCTGATACTTGGCAAGTGCATGCATGTTGGGTTTGTCTTTCCCTGCTTTGCCTGGGAGCCCTGCAGATGCCCCATGAGAGGAGCCAGGCCTGCCTGCCAGGCAGCAGAAGCACATGGCTGATTCATGCCCAGTCAGTGTAGCCAGGACTCACCCACCTCACATGCCTGGAAGGAGTCCCTGCTCTTACAGCCCAGCAAACAGATGTTCTCAGTGGTTCTCAGAAGACATAGGACCCCTGTGCAAAGCCTCCCTCCCAGGAGCAGAAACAAATGCTGGACAAGGAATGGGGGGCCCAGAACAGTGGGCTTGGCCTGCTTTTCTCTTGGTGCTTCCAAAATTCTCTCTGTCTCTGATATTTGTCATTCTGAATAGTAGGTGTCTTGGAGTAGATCTACTCAGACTTATTCTTTTTGAGATGTGTTACCTTTCTTGGAAATTATTTATAAGTTCCTCAATTTTATAAGTATAATATTGCCTATGACCCAGCATTTCTATTACTTTTCATCTATCCAAGGGAATTGATATCATAAATCATCCAGAAGAAGTTGTATATAAATGTTCAGAGAAGCAATATATATAATAGCTCAAAATTGGAAGCAGCCCAAATATCCATGAACTGGTGAATGAATAAAAATTGAGAGCATATATATAAGATGAAATATTATTTAGCAATTCTAAATTAAGTACAAATATATATGCAAGAAAATGAAAGAACCTTGAAAATATTATGCTAAGTGAGAGAAGACCTTTAGTAAAAATCACTTATTTTATTATTCTATTTATTTGGAATTTCCAGAATAGTCAAACCTATACAGACAAAAGCACATTAGTGATTGCCAGAGTATGGAGGAGGGGGAACGGAGAAAGACTACTAATGGGTATGGAATTTCTTCTCTGGTGTTGTGTATGTTCTAAATTTATACTAGGATAAAAGCTTCACAACTTGGCTAACATATTAAAAATCACTGAGCTGCCAAGTTAAAATATTTGATGATATGCATGTAAAATATATCTTAATAAAGCAGTAAATATTATGCTCAAAAATCACATTCATATATTGACATGTATTTTTTTCAAATTCAGTTAATCTTAGGAAAAAAGATTTCCTGAGAGAGATATTAAGATTGAGAACTCAATAAATAAAATAGACAGAAATGATTCACAAAAGGATCAATAAGGAGTGTGAAAAATGTATGAGTGAGGAGAACTCCTACTTTGGCAGGGCAAGTGTCACCAGGTTTCCTGTGCACCTGTTCTTGGCTGGGCCTGTGTAGTTGTTGGCTACATTCCTGAAAGGGGAGGTTTTTGTCTGGGATATAACTGATTTTTCTTCACTGTGCTTCTCTCACACAGTGATACATGGTTGTATCCTCAACAGTCCCAGGGTTCACGTGTAGGGAAAATTGGTTCATGGATACATCTCTTGAGATAGAGATTCAGATCTTGAGAGATGGACCATAGTATGCATTTCCATTATAAAATATTTCTGACAACCAATGCAGCACCATGTCCAGTGTTAACTGGAAACACTGGTGATGGAGGAACCAGACACTGTGCAGGTGAGGGCCAATGTCACAGAGGGCTTCCCCACATTTGGGCCAGACTCCACAAGCTGAACCTGGGACATAAATCTAGGCAGGCAAAATGTCAAAAATCATGACAAAGTCATACACCTCATCTATTCACACCACAAAGAAACCTCTGAGACCCTCACAGGGAGATGTGGCCACCAGGCAGAAGAACCACCACACGAATCTCATGGTCTTCTGAACAAGCTCTAGGAGTCCTGGAGAGCACAGCTCACAGTGTGGAGGATCTTCCCTAGATTTTGAGATTAACCTTAAAATTGAAGATGGGATTTACATGTGGGAGGTATGTTTATAAAGCAGAGAAGTTCCTGGGGGACTTTGGTCTGTATTTAAAAAGCTGTGAGGAGGACATCTGACCATCTTCAGGGATGGACCTCTGTTTACTGAGAGCCCAGGTGTCTACATATCCAGATCAGAGAGGTGTTGCTTATTTAAAATTAACTCTGATCTCATTGGAATTCTCCCTCACCCACATTGATAGGGAAACACCTGATTTCCCCTTCTCTCTCCTCTCTCAGGAAAACATTGTATGGTTTTCTCACTCCTTACTTCAATCTAACACCCCAATCAGTACCACCTGGGAGAGTGTTGTGACAGCACGTGTTGTACAGAGCATAATGCCTAGGGGCAAGAGATCTGCTTCACATCTGTGCTTAGCCCTGGAGACCTGTGACATTGAGAAGATCACTGGACAGTTTGCAGGTGGCTCCTCACCACTAGAATGGCTGTGTGAACACCTACTTCCCTAGACATTAAGGAAATCAAGTTGACAGTGGAACTCCAGGAGGATTTGTGCAGTGTTTGGCCTGATCCTTCTTAGAGCACAGGTGTAAACACCTTCTCCACCCTTCCCTGGGCTCTGGTATGGAAGAGAGGTCATGAAAATCTTCAACTTTAACATCTCCTTTTATGCATCTGTGGTTGTCCTTGCTCTTGAATCATGCATCCAGTGGTGTAGCTTTTTTATAATTCCAACAACAAACAGGATCCTGCACAATTCTTAAAAATTTTCTTGGAAAAGTGGCACAGGTACAGTTACAGGGAACAAAAAATTGTGCCACTACCCCTGCCTCTGACCTACATGACAGAATTGAGGGGAAACAAGATCCCTGAAAGGAGGGTGGGCAAAACTTCAGACACCAGTGGAGGATAGTGAGTTTTGGACAAACTGGTACTATTCACCATCATTTCCCAATCCTGGGTCCCCAGAGAGATGCATTCCTGAGCTGATGTCTATCACACCCTCAGTTTCTTCCTGAGCATAGACCAGTACCTGCATGTCTGGGTTTTCAGCTCTAAGGGAAAATAACTTCTCTTAGCACTGATGAAATCCCCACCTACAAGACCTAAGGTTCCAAGTTCAGGGTAGAGGGCAGGGGAACATAAGAGCATGTGAAGATCCTTTTTGGTAGACATTTCATTGACATTTACCATCACAGAACTTGACACATATTTTTTAGAAAAAACATAAGTATGAGTAAATTCCTGAACAAAAAATAGATTAAACTTTCCCTAATGTATCTGGCTATAGTGAATTAGGGCATGAGCTCATAATATAGGGGCCTAATCTGAATATCTTCTGAGTGCAGGTAGAAAGAAGCCAATCCCATGGCATGCGGAGAATGGAAAGCAATTGCTTCTGCATATTGAAAACTTAGAATGAATTTCTTTACACACTGGGCACTGAAGTTACAGGCCTTGATGGATTTATCTGTGTAGTCATGATGGAAGATATGTAAATAATAGCAAAATGACATCACAGATACTATTAAAGGGATTATTTCTTAAAATAGTGGTAAAATGAAAAGGGTGTCATCTCTCCTCCTTTCTAGGAAAGAGTTTCTACCCTCTGCCCAGGGTCCTCAGCCTCCTTGTTGGATGAATCCCATGGTATACCAGGGCAAGGTCTTGTTGGAGTTTGCACTCACTCCCTTCACTATATCTCCCACAATAAAACAGGACTGTGTTTGCATTCTCAGAATGATCATTTTCAGGATTAGCATTTTTTTGTGTTATATCTGGAGATGATTTATCTTTCACAGGATCTAAAATGTGCACCTTACTTGTATTGTAAATAACTGTCACCCACTCCATCCATTCCCTGGAATCCTTGGATACCAGTTAATGGCCAATATTTGAAGGGTGAATCTACAGACTGCACAAAAGTGAAGCAGAGACTGCCTGCTCATCTCTGGCCATCCCACCTATCAACCAGACTCCACCAGGTGAGCCACACACATGTTATTTGAAGACACAAAATAGCAGTGATCTCAGGAGATGAGTCACACACAATCACACTCTGACACACACCCAGACACATATACATATAATTTCATGCATACACTCACATTAACACTCTTTCAAGCACACACAGCCACAATGACACTCTTTTGTATGCACATTCATACACACCAAAAATCACCCTCATTAAAAAAACACCAAGACTCTGAAACCTAATTAAGTTCTTATGCATATTTACATATGTACATTCATTCACACCGTCATGCACAAACTGCCACACACAAACATGTAATAGCACATTTTATATACACCTACACTTGCCTGCATTGACATTCATGCACAAAGATGCAGTCACTTCCTCTCATACACAAACTTAGTTTCACCTACTCATGGTCTCACATGCAGTCACACCAACACATCCACACTCAAATTTTCACCTGCACCTAGAACACACCTTCATACCTAATCACACACTCTCATAAATACAAACTATTTTATATGCTCACACACACTCACAAACAAACCAACATTCACATGGCCAAACTCATTTGAATAAGAGTCTTATAGTAGACTTCATGGGGACAATAATAATAGAACACATGTCTTTCCACATATAATAGCTACATCAATCTAGGTAAAGAAACAGCTTTTAAATACTTCAAGTTCAATGACTAAGAATTTTAATATTTGAAAAATGATCACGGATTATAAAAATGTCATGCCTTTTATAATATGTAGTATTAAACTTGCCTTTTGTGATTTCATGTGTAAGACAATGAATATCAGCATTCCTTGCCCAGACTCACTGCCATTGTGAAAAAAGAAGTACAGTGCATTGGCCTCATGTTGGCAAGAGTAATGAGCAGGATACCAAGAAATGTACCCCTAGGACACATATTTTAGATTCCCACCGTTTGCATTTTGTTGCATATGTTTTATCTGACCCATACAGTACCTCTGTCTTTATTTTAACAATTAAGCAAAGTAAACCACCAACAGAGTCAAGATTTAGTGTTCTGTGGCTAGCCTCCAATTAATTTAAAAATTAATAACTAATGTGTATCACATTCACATCTTCTTAAAATCATATAAGTGTTTAAGCCTAGAGTGAATGCTGAAAAATAGACAATAAATTATTTGCATAATGCTTTGGAAGACAGAATTCAATGTTCTCCACAAAGAGAAAAACAAATAGAAAACAGAGAAAACACTAAGAAATGAGAAGTACAATATGAAATGGCTTTCAGGATATTTAATAAAAGTTACAAAATAAGAGTAAAAAATGATGATCAGAAACAAGATCTAAAGTTACAATTCCACTAGATTAAGGAAACACAACACTCAAAACAGTCAAAAATTCAAACATCCCAAGAAAGAAAACATTGAAAAGACCAACATGCACATTATGCACAGAAACCCTCTTTTTTTGAATTTTTGAGTTTTCTGGATGCATTCTGAAGATCCTGAAGTTAGAATGGGACAAATAAAATGTGGTACTTTTCACTAACCAAACTTGCTACAAAATTTGTAATTTTACATTTGTGAAATGAAGGAATCATTGATACATCACATGATTAGTGTGCTATGGTAAAAATGAAATAGCATTATGGGTGTGTTTAGCCCCACATATCACATAATGAGGGATAAATTTTCCTGAATGCTATCATTGAGACCCAACTAATCCAGAACACTCATCTCTGTTCTCTGAAGACAACTAGCCCCAGCCCTTGCCCTGCTTAATCTGTTAAAATCTATGACTGAACTAAAAATAAAAATAATGATAATAATTATATGTATATCTTTGAAAAAAAATTAGAAATTGAGGGTGCTGATAGATCTAAACATTGCATATTAAATATTGTGAAGCTGTCCAGAGAATATCCAGTATTAATTGTTTTGCACCTACTTATGATTTTATATTCCCATGACAAACTGAAAGAATCACATTTACTTGTGTTATTCATTTCAATTAGTTATGGTATTTGCATACTTTTCCTGTTCAATTGAAAATTCTTCTAACAGGCACCACAGGTGGATGTTTCCAGCTCCATCTCCTGCAATTGTATTAAGGGCTGGTTCATTGAACAACACTTTCTCTCATAAAAGCTCACATGAGAGAACTCCAAGATGATTTATTTACCTACTGGTTTAATCCAAATTCTACAAGATCATACCAGGCACAAGAACCATTTCATGGACAGGCCATGGTCCATCTGCTCTTGAAATTTCAGTCAAGAGTGACAGCTGAGTACCATTGTTCTCCAAAGCAGGACAACTGCAAGATATGACAAATTAACCATTGGGCTCACTGGAATGAGAGAACTGGAATGAGAGAACTGGAAAAAGAGAACATGAGGCAAAGAATGGATATCTGGAATTGGTCAAGGACAAGAAAAGAGATTGAAACTCCAGAAAGAATAAGACTCCTTGTGGACCCCTTGTTTTTGCCACAGTGTAAAAACTTTAGAATTCTGAGTGTGGGAAAAATGAAAATAAATGTGTGTTGTATAGTATTGTGGTTATTTGTTTCAGCAGTCATGAAATTAATACACAGTGTTTTATTGTATGTCAATACATACTGATTCCCAACCTGCTGTCTTACCAAATTAGGAGATTCCATGATGGAAAGTAAGAGATTTCATTCATGATAATCTTAACCCCTCCACACCAGCACAGGGCACATGTCTGGGAAAATTAAAATAACCTCCATGCTGACTCCATTGCATGCTGCTGGCACATGACAACTGAAAATCACAGTGGATTACAAATGAAAAATGTCTTCCTCAATGAAACATTTATGAAATCTCTCAACACATGCCTTATAAGTTCACCTCTGAGATCTCAACATCCCCAAAATATCAACTAATCACACCATCAACTCAAATCTCAAATCTCATCTAAATCTCATCACTGGGGTGAATGGCCACACAGTTTTACTCTACAATGAAGGTATGTCTCTAAGTGGAGCCAGAATTATCTCCATATTGTCCAGCTGTTACAATAGAGAGAGATATATCTATCCATTCCTCACCTGAAAGTTTAAAAAATGACATAACAGGGCAACTACCAGCAAGATGGTGGTAGAGTAAGGAGCTCCTAGATTCAGCTTGTGCTACAGAAATCACCCAGAGCTATTTAAAGCACCTGTTTGGGGCCTCCAGGAGACCAGAAGGGCATCCTGCAAAGTCCTTGAAAGAATGGAATGAGGAGACTGCCCTTCTACAAAGAATATTCATAAGTAGAGCACTCCACACCACGGAGGCTGGTGCCCATCCTCCACTGGCAGCACAAATCCTTCATTTTGTGTATAACTGCTGTGCTCTGTGCATTGTTTGTCAGTTTTGGTTTTGTATTGTTTCATTTGTTTTCTAGGTATATTTATGATCACTTTTTTTTTTTAATTTATTTTTATTGTGGGTAAAAATCAAAATTCTCATAATACATACAAACATTTGCAAAATGATATATAAATATATATATATATATTATTTATTTATTTATTTATTTTTATTTTATTTTATTTTTTTATTATTATGGGTAAAAATCAAAATTCTCACAATACATACAAACATTTGTAAAATGATATATAAATATATATGCATATATGTGTATTTGCTTACAAAAATGTTATTTATATATATATATATACATATATTTTAAGAGGTGCTTAGATTACCTAAAATATTACACGGAACCCACTGGGATTCCCATGTTGCCCACCTCCCACACCTCCCACCACATCCCACACAAACATCTCCCACAAGTGTGGCCCACCACCCTCAATGAACTTACACATCCTGGAGCCTTGCCATCAACCATAGACCACAGTTCACACTGTAGACCACACTTTCTCCCACTCAGTTTTGAGTGGTGTGTGCTGATTTAAAATGGCCTACATCCGTTACCACAACAGTACTCAGGACAACCTCCAACTCCCAAAGAAGCCCCTGTATTTCAACTGCTCATCCCCTCCCTACCCCAAAAGTGTCTTTTTAAGATTATGTCCTTCCATGACCTTGGTTAGTTGTCATAAAGAAGATCCATCAATATGCAGGATGTTGTGAGGTTCCTGGGGCTCAGCCCTTGGGACCTGCATGACCTTAGATTTTTCACTGGCCCTTTGCAGGTGTTTTCACATAGCTATGTACACATGAATATCACCACCTGGCCATAATGGGAACACTATTGGATGATGAATCTCCGAGCAGAATTTGTACAACTTTTTTCTGTGAGGGTAAATCATCATTTCTAACTGTGAAGAAAGTTTTTTTTTCCTATATTCTCCTGCTTCCAGTGCAGATTTGGTCATCTTCTTCATGCATCCATATCTTCGATGAAGTCTGGAATTTAGAGAAGGTCATGAGGGCTCTTAACTCTCCTGGCACCTCTTCCATCTTCTGAATTCCCATTGCTCACTTTGCATGTGGTTCTTAAATCATACATCCTGGTGGGAGTCAGGACTCTTATGTTTAACTAATCAAATTAAAAAATACTGTCAGTGAAAACCATAGGGAAGAAGAACACATTAAAAGGAATGTGTACACCAGGACCATAATACTACTAGAAGAAAATGTAGGGAAACATCTTCAAGACCTTGTAGTAGGTGGTGGTTTCTTGGACCTTACACCCAAAGCACATGCAACAAAAGAAAAAATAGATAAATGGGACCTCTTAAAAATTAAACACTTGAAATTCACAGGACTTTGTCAAAAGTGTTAAAAGGTAGCCAACTCAATGGGAAAAAATATTTGGAAATCACATATCTGATATGGGTTTAATATCTAGGCTATATAAAGAGATGTTATAACTCAACAATACAAAGACAAATGACCCAGTTAAAAAATAGGCAAAAGACTTGAATAGACATTTATCCAAAGAAGAAATACAAATGGCAAAAACAAAACAAAAAAAACACATGAAGAAATACTCAAAATCACTAATGATTAGGGAAATGCAAATCAAAGCTGCAATGAGATATCATTTCACACCTATCAGAATGACCAATATGAAAAAGACAGAGAACTACAAGTGTTGAAGAAGATGTGGAGAGATAGGAACACTTATTCACTGTTGGTGGAAATGCAGAATGGTAGAGCTACTGTGGAAGACTGTTTGGCATTTCCTAAAGAGGCTGAATATAGACTTGCCACATGACCCAGCAATACCACTACTGGGTATATATCCAGAAGAACTGAGAGCAGTGACATGAACAGATATCTGCACACCAATTCATGCAACATTATTCATGATTGCCAAAAGTTGGAAACAACCCAGGTGTCCATTACAAACAAATGGATAAACAAACTGTGGTGTAGTCACATGATGGAACATTATGCAGTTGTAAGAAGAAAAATGAAGTCATAAAACATTTGACAACATGGTTGAACCTGGAGGACATTATGTTGAATGAAGCAAGCCAGACACAAAAGGACAAATACTGTGTGATTACATTACTATGAACCAAATATATTGTGTAACATATTGTTTGATTTAAAAAAAAAATGTTTCCAGTACATTTAATTGAGAAATGTATGTATTTATTCATCTGTGTTTACTTTTTAGTTTTTAATTGTTTATATTTTCAATTATTAAATGTACAAAACAAAATAAATTTTAAAAAATTAAATAAAGGAATGTGTACAACTATGGAACTAGTTAGTGGTAATAATCTGATGCTGTTCTATCATAATCTGTTACAAATGTTCTACAACAATGTAAGATATTGTTAGAGGGGTGATGTATGGGAATTCTGCACATTATGCATGATTGCTTTGTAAGCTCACAACTTTTATAATAAAAAATAAATTATATATATAGACTGCTTTTATAAAATGTAAATAAAAATAAACTAGAGAGAAGGAAACAAAACAGCAGCTATCTGTGACAGTGGAAGCATAGAGAGATTGAGAGGTGATAAGTTTTATTTGTTTGGTTTTTGTTTTTTAGTATTATGTTTATTACTAGAATGAAAATCCTCTAAAAATGATTGAAGGGATGAATGCACAACTATGTGATTATACCAAATACCATTAAGTGTATAATTTTGATTGATTTTATGCTTTATTTATATGCATTAATAAAATCAATTTGTTAGACATTTTTTAAAAATTAAAAAATAAGGAAAATTTAAAAAAGAATTCAGCTAGAAAAGCAGAATGTACACAGTACACCTATTAATGACAATTGTGTGAATGTTCTCTATTTCACAGAGTGTCTGAAAGTCACATACTTATACTTTGCAATGTAAGGGTATGCTAAGGACACAGTTGAAACTCAGTGAAGAAAAGGCTGAATCAATCATCTTCTGAAAGCTCTATGATGACTCCTCACAGATCATATTATTATACTCTCATATCTATTATATTTTATATTTATGTCTCTTCATCCCCTAACACAATCCAGTGTGACCTACAATACCTCCTTGGAAACTACCCACCTGATGAACATCCTGGGGCTCACTTAATGGAAAGGATATCAGGTCCCTTCAGGAATGGAGCGTAGTGGACACTGATCCCAGGCCCTCCTGTCTTATCTCTTACTGTCTTACCTAATTCCTGTCCAGGTGTCATCCAGTAGGGCTGCTACCTCCTAGGTCTCAGTCCATCTGAAAGCCACAAGGCTCCCCAGGGAACTGCATAGATGCAGCTTTCAGTCAGATCCATCTCCAGGGAACAAGTGAGGCAAGTGAGCTTAAGCCCTCCTAAGGCAGAGGCCAGCCTATCAGCAAAGAAACAAGGGTTTGGATGCACCACGTCTCATATTTCTTTTTCTTTATTTCTCTCAATAGATTTCAGCAGCTTCACCACAGATGATAGCTCAGGAAGAAGTTCCAGGATTCATAACAACATAAGAGTCTCTGATTGCATGAGGCATCTCTCATCAGGGAGAAGTTGGTGGTTTTTCAAGTCCATCAGGTGAGCTGACCTCTTGAGGCCAGACCGTTATGGGTTTGGATCATATTCAGACCCAATAAGCCCCACCCATGATTGAGAAAACAAGATGAGGCTCCTGGGTGATGCACCTAGGACCATGTCAGTCTGTATCCTTTTCACTGAGATCACAGGGCTCTACATGATGGTGGAGAGCTGAGCTGGGGGACCACAAATACTGAGTAACCTGAGAGAGGAAGGATATATTTGTTCACACTCTGGGAAAAGAAAGTGGGTCTTAAATTTTCAATTCTGATAAAAATCATTCTGCTAATATAATAGATGGAACAGGGGGGGTTAGAGGGCAATAAAAGTGTTCTACATGATCTTGCAAAGACGGACACAAGCCATGTTAAATATCATCAAAATTTATAAAAGTATATGGTCTAAAATGTTAATCATAATGTAAACCATTGACCATGGTTAATAGCTATGTTTCACTATTTGTATATCAGTTGTAACAAATGTACCTTCCATATATAAAAAGGTATTAATACAGGAAGGGGAGAAAGGGGGAAGATGTTGGGTATATGGGAGTCCCATGTATTTTGTAAGTGATTTTACTGAGACTTAAAGTTTCTTTTAAAACAAAATGAAAAAAATTTAACACACTGGTTAATAAATGGAAGAAAATATTACTGTACATACAGGACAACAGATATTACAGTGATGAAAGGCAAATTATCAAAAAAATTTAGGTATTTTTCATTATTTTTTAATATACCAATTTTAAAATTTTATTTTATATTTAGCTTTTTAAAAAAGTTTTTGTGTATTTTATTTCTCATATTTAAACCTATCATTATTATTTCATTTTCCTATTAATTGTATTTGGCTCTTTTATTGACTTCATTTTTGAATAAGCATTGGATCACAGAATGGTTACAATTGGGTTAGGGGAGGATCATTGGTATGGGGTGTCAGTGATGGGGACACATAGGAGGTAGTTCATTTGGGCATACATATAAGGTATATAAATGTGTTTAAATGTTCATGGGGTATCGTCACAGCAGGTGGAGATTCACAAAATAATCAAGAGAATATTGAATTCCCATCCAGGAGAGCTCTGCCACATTCTCTAATGGAAAAACAATGCCCCAAGTACAGGGGCAATGACTAGTGAAGGAGGATGGTCCATAGATGGATCCTTGATACTGATGACTATGTTCATAATTCTTTGCCTTTGAAATTGAAACTTAGCCTAGAGATGTAGGGTGCCTAAGAGTTACCTTCTGAGAGCCTCCTTGTTGCTCAAATGTGGCCTTTCTCTAAGTCAAACTCAGCATATACATACATTACCTTCCCCCTAGCATGGGACATGACTCCAAGGGATGAGACTTCTTGGCACTGAGAGATTACTACCAAGCACCAGCTAGCAATACAACTGGAAAAAGGCCTCAGATAAAATGAGGAAATGGTAAAGATAAATGCGTTTATATGCCTTAGAGACTTCAAAGTGAGTCAGAAGGTCATCCCAGAGGTAAAGCTTGTGCATGTCTCAGCAGGCTCTCATAGACTGCCAAAGTAAATATTACTCCACATAGTGGGGCACCTGAGGGCTCTGGAGACACCTAGGTCTTATGGTCAGGGCAGATAGCTCTGGAGTTTGGTGCCTTTCCAGTGGGCCCTACTTTGGAATTTGTGCTCCTGAGTATGACAGAGTTGGACTCAGTTCTGGCTTCCCTACACATGACTCATCTGTCCCTTCTATTTGAACCTATAATAGGTAATGGAGTTGGTAGCTGTATGTCCCAGAGACTTGAATCTTTGGGTTGTCCATGTGCCAGCTGGGCCCTGAGTCTCAGCAGGGTTGCAACACTTACTCCTCAGTTCATTGGACTTATCTAGAACAACTAACAAAGAGCTGAGATGGAGAACCACCATACCAAGGAAATGAGAGAGCCTACAACTGCAAGCAGGAGAGTCCCACTCATCAGCTGTATAGGATTGAAGCCCTCTCTCAATCAGAGGTGGAGAGTACATCATATCCCAGAATCCTCAGGATTGGGGAATGAACTAAAGACTACAGTGGACATACTGGTATTCTACTATAGAGTTATTGTGATTCTAGAATATAAAGAAATTATGATATTGATGTGGAGTCAGTGGCCACTGGAGGCTGTGAGGGCAAAGAGAGGGAAATAGATGTGTAATATGGAGGCATTTTTGGGACTTGGGAATTATCCTGAATGACATTGCAATGACAGATATATGCCATTATATATCTTCCCAAAACCTACAGAATTGTGTGGGGGAGAGTGTAAACTACAATGTAAAGTATAATCCATGCTCAATGGCAATGCCCTAAAATGTGTTTATCAATTGCAATGAATGTACCTCACTAATGAAGGATGTTGTTTATGTGGGAAAATGTGGGAGTTATGGGGAGTGGGGCATATGGAAATCTATATATTTTTTATGTAACATTTATATAATCTAAATGTCTTTAAAATACCTTAAAAAATCATTCTACTATAAAATAATCTGTCCCAATGTTGATTAAACAATTATGCAAATTCAACATCATCATCATCATCATTATTATTATTATTTTATTTTGTCTGGGCATAGCTAGGACAAAGGATTAAATCCTGAGAATTAACCCCACAGTGTCAGAGGGTTAGTTGAATGAAAGTTTTCTCAAACTTCCAGTCTAATAGAGAGGAACCAAATAAAGAAAATTGCTTTATATATGTGTGTATAAAATGTCATATAATATATAATATCATTGCAAATGTGTTTTCTTTGTTTGAAACTTGGAAACATAGTGATATTATTTAGAGGAGATGTAGTAGAAAATCCCTAGGGATTCAATGCTTTTAAGCAAGAAGTTTAAACCCTACATTATCACAGGAATCTGCAGTTTCCACAAATCATCTTTGAAACTGAGTTTCTGCTGTGGTTGGGCCATGAGCACCCCCTGCAGCTCAGCCCCCTCCTGCATGGGGAAGTTTGTGTCTGGGCTCACACTGACTACCTCTCACTGTGTCTCTTGCACAGTAATACACAGCTGTGTCCTCAGCAGTCATGGAGCTCAGCTGCACAGAGAACTGGTTCTTGGATGTGTCTCTCGAGGTGGAGAGCCAAGTCTTGAGGGGTGGATTGTAGCTAGTGCTACCTTCATAGCATATTACTGACAAACACTGCAGCCCTTTCCCTGGGTGCTGATGGATCCAATCCCAGCAGTAGCAACTGGTTGTGATGGAGAATCCAGAGACAGAGCAGGTGAGGGACAGTGTCTGTGAGGGATTCACCAGGACAGATCCTGACTCCTGCAGCTCAACCTGGGACAGGGCACCTGAGAACAAGGAGAACAGTGATTCCTGTGCTCAGAGGCATCATCCCCTTTATATTCATGTCTGAATCCTGAGACACTCACCTATGGGAGCTGCTACCAGAAAGAGGAATAACCACAAGGGTTTCATATTCCTTTGAATGATGCTCAAAACTGTTAGACAATATTTTCCTGTTTTACAGGTTCCTCAGTTTAAGCCCATGTGTGCTATGCTTTCAGCATTGACCCAAGTGATGATTTGCATGTGGGAGGTAATTTTCTGTGTAAAGATCAAAGGGGCCAGGGAAGTTCCCTGTTTCTGGAGCCCCTCTGTGAGGAGGATGCTGGTTAATACTTAGGAGAATGCAGTCCACTTCCTGGGTGCCATTTTACTAAGTTAGGGGATTTCTTTACTCAGGCCATGAAAACTTGCTGAAGGAGCTGGTAAGTTCCTTGACTGGTGCTGTCAAGGAACAAGGATGTCGTTGGAAATATTGTCAGTGTGCCTTTACTCTAATAGAGATACATAATTATCAAACACCCAACACAAATACATGGTCTGTAGTCTGCTTAATAAGTCTCCTGATCCATTTATCTCCTCTGTTAGCTGATTTTTATTGGATATTCTAAAGTTTTGAAGTAGCAGCTAAATGTATCTAACACATTGAATTCCGATAAACTGTGTTCAGCCTAATATGTGCTACAATTTAACATGAGTTTGTTTGACTTAATGTGTGTGAACATTCCTTCTTAGGAAAGGACTTTTATAAAATGTACCTTTAGTAATTATTGTAAAATTGAAATTGCTCAAGACAATCTCTCATGCAGTTTATTCTTATCACCCCTAGAAATTTCCTAAATCTGCTTATCCCCTGTAGTTCCCTGCACCTCAGGACTCTCTCCTTATGTAAAACTTTAAAAAGCACAAACCCTCCTTAGATTTACAAATAGAGACAGTGAAGAGTCAGCAACACACCAATATGTTGGATCAGTGTTTTGAGTTGAATTTTGTCTCCCAGAAACTTATGGTCAAGTCCTAACCCTGGTCCTGTGAATGTGACCTTATTTAGAAATAGCTTTTTTGAAGATGCTGTCAGTTAAGATGAGGCCAAACTGGATTATATTGGGCCCTAATCCAATATGATTGTTGTTCTTGTAAGAACAGAATTGGAGACAGGCAGACAGACTCAAAGAGGACAGCTTGTGATGACTGAGTTAGGAAATGAAGGCCCAAGATTTTGGGCAAAATACCAGAGTCTAGGAGGAGGATGGGAAGGATTCTCCCCAACAGGCATCAGATTTTTAGGCTGCAGAACTACAATATGATATATTTATATTGTATTAAGCCACCCAATTTGTGATTCTTTGTTAAAGCAACCTTAGAAATCCATTCAGGGATCCATTCATGGATCACAAGAAAGCCCAATTTCTAACTTTTTTGACAATGCCAGGGAATTTTGAATTCAGTGACAATGGTTTCCCTATGTGGAGGAAATAACATGCAGATCCTTATCAATATAGCAGCACAGTGAGTGGTTTGCAGAAGGGATGAGCTCACAATGGCTAAAGGTCATCTCCCTGCACAATCATCAGGTCCATTGAAAACTGACCTGAGTGCTGCCCTCCTGAGGCTTGTGTCACTGAATCTGGGATCTTGACTAAGATCCTAGAAGTCAATAGTGTAGAAAGCCCAGCACAGCTCCCTCCCCTCCTACCCTGTTACCCTCAGGATGTGAGCTCATTCCTATGGGCTCCAGTCTGATAGGGCACAAATTGGGGGGCACAGAAGAAACTGTATTGTGAACTTTATAGTAGGGGCTCAGAGATGTTTCCTGCTATCATCACTGTTATTAGGGTAAGAATGTGGAAACCTTTGTGAGCCCTCACCTCTATCTTCCACAAATGCATAAGGGACAACTACTTTGGTCCTCTCCTTAACATGTCACACCTGTGTGACTGGGGCCCATCAAAACCCTTTTCTTTAGTGACCCAACCTGTAAATTTACTGATTTAATCCTGCTGTTTATAAAGATCCATGTTACCTTATGTAAAAAGTTTTAAGAACACAGCCTTGAATGTTGCATATTGCAATCTGTCTATGCAATATTGTCAAGTGAATTACATAAAAAATGACCTTGATGCTGGAATGTAGCAATGCAAAAGTCAACAGAATTAGGATGAGAAAGATTAACAGGACAAATCAGGAACTGTCCATTAAGAGCTGGAAATGTGGGCTGACCTGCTGTAGGAAAGGGGAGGGGAAGGGATGACATCCAACATCCAGAGCCAGGTGTGCCCATTCTTCATCAGGTGGTCACACAGGGTTGCACAGATGCATAATGCTGTGGCCTTGTCTTTGGGGGCATTGGACTTGGAGGGAGACTGGTGTAAATTCTTGCTAACAAAGAAAAAAGTCCCAGAGATGTGCATATTTTTCTGTAGGTGAGTGTTTCCTGCTAAAGACTGCTCCCACTTAGGAAATATATTTCAGACCAACATGTAGAAATTGGCTCTTGACACTTGTGGATATTATAAGCATTGCTATGTTTAGACAACAACAAGAATTTTTTGTCAAATTTAATGAGAAGAACCAACTGAAAGGACTAACTTGTAATAGAAAAGGTAAAGAGTGAGATTTAAGTGAGATTCTTTTGGAGGTTATTAGTGATGAAGATGCTGGATGAAATAAGCACCATGACCAGAGAGAGAAGGACAAGATGTGGGTGGAATTCATGCTGAGAAATGGGAAAGTGCCATCTGATTGTGTTTATTTTCCCTATAAAATGTGAGAATAGGAACTAAGAATGAAATGTGAACTTACAGAAAGTTTAGTCCATATGTTAGAGGATAATGGAGGGTCATTAATAAAGTCATGAAAAATGAAGCATGACCTGTCAAGAGAAATGCAGCAACTATCTGGTGACCAGTGTGTCTCCCCTAATCCTGGGGCCACTGAATTAATGAACCATCCCTGCCCTCCAACTCCTCACTCCTAAGGCATTAGGAAGTCTTAAAAATCCCATTTCAAGTGTGCCTCTCATTGCCTTCTTCAGTTAGGAAAAACTCCCAAAGGAGGAGAATATTATTAGACCCATCAACAGTCATGGTTAAATTCTTATTTTAGACCATGTTTTGAAAAAGGAGAACTCTGCCCCTGAGAGGAAGCCCTTTCCAGGCATCCCCTGCACCTGCCCTAGGGCTGGGCCCTGTGCTTAGTGGGCCCTGAGCACTCCCTGCAGCCCAGCGCCTGCCCTGCAGGGAGGTTCCTGTTGAGCTCACAGGGCATTTTCCTCACAGTTTCTCTGCCCAGTGTCACCTGGCTGTGCCCTTCATTTCAGACTGATTTTTAGAGATACTACACAGAGGTGACACCATCTCTTGATAGTGAATTTCCTTAATAACCCAGTATACCCTTCAGGTAGACAAAACACAGGAATCTGTGCAATCACAAGGGGGGGCCCTTCCCTGGAGCCTGCCAGATGCTTTGACACAGTCACAGTCATGGTGAATGCAGAGGCTTTGGGAGTCTCTCATCCCTCTTGTCCTCCTCAGTTTTGAAGGTCACAACAGAGAACATGTGCACACACAGGACCATGGGGTTCAAAACCCACACACACATCTATTATACCCATAACACATGCACAAACACAACACACACATACACAGACACACATTATATGTGCATACTCAAACATCTCCTATACCTATATATTATGCACCCACATGCCATCATAACACACATGCACATTCCTGTGCACACACATTTACTATTCCAACAATACATCCACTCACAAGTACATTCAGAGACAGGTGTGTGCACACACAAACATGTTTACATTCACAGATATACACATAAACACATACCTTCACATGTACACACATGAGCACACATAAACATGCTCTCTCTGATTTTTGCAACACTGGACTGCAAATTTATCATTAATCCCTGTGTCTAGCACATGGATACAGCCCCCCATGGTGACCCTAACCTTGCTTAGGTGCCTTCCTTTGACAAATAGGCCAAAATCAAACATGAATAATCTGATGCTTGGCAAGTGCCTGCATATTGGGTTTGCCTTTCCCTGCTTTGCCTAAGATCCCTGTAGATGCCCCATGAGAGGAGCCAGGCCTGCCTGCCAGGGGTCAGGAACACATGGCTGATCCATGCCCAGTCAGTGCAGCCAGGACCCACCCACCCCACATGCCTGGGAGGAGCCCCTAGACACACAGCCCAGCAAATGGATATCCTCAGTGGTTCTCAGAAGACACAGGATCCCTGTGCAGAGCCTCCCTCCAAGGAGCAGAAACAAATGCCAGACAAGGAATGGGGACCCAGAATAGTGGGTTTGGCTTGCTTTTCTCTTGCTGTTTTCAGAATCCTCTCTTTATCTCTAATATTTGTCATTCTGCATAGTAGGTGTCTTGGGGTAGATCTATTCAGATTTATTCTTTTTGGGGTGAATTGTCCTTCTTGGAAATTGATATTCCCAAGTTTCTCAAATTTTTAAGTAAAATGTTGTCTATGGCCCAGTATTTCTATTGCTTTTCATCTACCCAAGAAAGTTGTTATCATATATCAGCCAGAAGAAGTTATACACAAATATTCAGAGAAGCATTATTTGTAATAGCTCAAAATTGGAAACAACCCAAATATCCATGAAGTGGTGAATTTTGAGCAAATATATAAAATGCAATATTATTTAGCAATTATAAATTTAATGAAGATATATATGCAAGTACATGAAAGAACTTTGAAAATATTATGCTAATTGAAAGAAGGCATTTAGTAGAGATCACTTATTTTATTATTCTATTTATTTAGAATATCCAGAATAGTCAAACCCATACAGACAGAAAGCACATTATTGATTGCCAGAAGATCGGGGAAGGGGAAAGGAGAGATTACTAATGGGTATGGAGTTTCTTCTGTGGTGCCGTACATGCTATAAATTTATATTGGGGTGATAGTTGCACAACTCTGACCTACATGACAGAATTAAGGGGAAGCCTGGCCCTGAGAAGAGGGTTTGGGAAAAGACCAGAAACCACTGGAGGAGAGTGAGTTTTAGACAATGTGGTTGCTATCACTAACACTTTCCAATCCTGGGACCCCACAGAGATGCCTTCCTGAGCTGAATTCAACCACACACTCAGTGTCATCCTGATCATAGACCAGGACATGCACCTAGCCCAGGACATGTCACACACTCATTCTTGACTCATCCCCCACTGTGCATCTGTAGATACCAAAATTCTGTATTTTTATTTTCTCTGTCTTTCATGGATATTTAATTTCCATGTGCACAGGCCTAACTTTTCTTTACACTGTCAGTTTCCACAAATGCCTCATTGCCTTATCCAGAGATATTAATAGCAATAGATTTTATATAAAATATCCCCTGTGTCAGACACTGTGGTAATCAGGAAATAATCATTAACACTTAAATTCAGACTCACCCTCAAGAGAGGACAAATTTAACAATTACTAAGTGTTTTGTTTCCACATTTCTTGGTTCTGACAATGCACAGGTGTTGACATCAAGGTTTTTGGAGATTTTCCTCCAGATTCATTTTCAGCTTGTTTACTAAACCTTCAGCTTGACTCTCCAGAGTTCTAATTGTTCACATGTATTTGTCCAGTTTTATGTATCATTGTGCTTTAAGTATTATAGCAAATAAGCACAAAACTAAGTGGAATAAAAATATAAGAATGATAAATGGGTTGCTAACTTTCATTTACAAGGTGTTTAGGTGGGAAGTCTTGGTCAGGAGTGGAATCTGACTTATGCACTTAGTCAGGAACACACACACAAACCAATTTGTAACACAGCATCCTCAACTGGTGGACAGAAATTTAGATGCAGAATGAAAGAGAATTTGGGGTTCTGGGTGGGTGTATTCTAATTGCCCATGCCTGCAAACAGTATAGATTATCCCTGTGCACATTCCATTTTCTGTTATCAATCATAAGACCTCCTTGCTATCAAGAATTTGGGAATTGGAGGTTGTCCTGAGTACCTTTGTGGCAACGGATGTAGGCCATTTTAAAATAGCACATATCACTAAGAACTGTGTGGGAGAGAGTGTTGTCTACGGGGTGAACTGTGGTCTATGGTTGGTGGCAAGGCCCCAGGATGTGTAAGTCCATTGAGGGTGGTGGGCCACACTTGTGGGAGATGTTTGTGTGAGATGTGGTGGGAGGTGTGGGAGGTGGGCAACATGGGAATCCCAGTGGGTTCCGTGTAATATTTTAGGTATCTAAGCACCTCTTAAAATATATTTATATATATACATAAATGACATTTTTGTAAGCAAATGCACATATATGCATATACATTTATATATCATTTTGCAAATGTTGGTATGTATTGTGAAAATTTTGATTTTTACCCACAATAAAAAAAAAAAATACTTGACAAGAAAAAAAAAAAAGAATCCTGGGAGGAAGGGAAACAATTGATGTGTTTGGGCAGTATTTCTCTACACAGTAAGCCTGTGTCATCTATCCCCCTCCTCACACATGCACAAAAAGTATATATATTTTTTGAGAAATACCATCCAGAAGTTTGAGAATACATATAATCATATATTTTGAATACAAGCAAGGGATTTGGGCAATGTTGTATCCAGTGGTCAGTGAGGGGGTTGTACTTCCATTTTCGGATTCATCCTCCACTGTGTATTGAACGGAGATGAACATGAAGGAATGTTTCCTGTAACACTGAGGAATTAAAATGCACTGGTTGTGGCTAATATAGTGAAAGGTTTGTGTAAAAATGGCAAGGAACCGTCCAAAATCTCATGAGAATGAGGGCAGCTGGAGGTTAGGGCATATCAGAGTTACTGTGAGGCAGGTGTCCAGCAAGCAGGTAGCAATGGAGTCAGGAGAGCAGCTAGAGATATGGAGACCATTTTTAAAGCAAGTCTCAATAGATGACAACAGGACTGTCAGATTAGCCTGCCTGGCTCTGTGGAAAGGGAAAACAGTGAAAGGGGAGTAAAGAAGGTACTCCTGGGACCATGCAGGGGGTAATGGTGTGTGGAGGGTGCCGCAGGCAACCAGAGACTGGGGGCCCACAAGACATTTGTGCTTCCAGAAGCCAAAGCAGAATGTGCCCTGACAGAAAAGGTGGGGTAGCGGTGATGTCCTGGCACTGGGGTAGGACACAGTGGGGAGTAGTGCACAGGGATGCAGAGTTGACAAAGAGAAAGGGACATGGGCTTGGACTCACCAGTGATCTTTCTGGAGGAGTAGGCTCAGGAGTGAGGTCTCACAGCCTCATGACTGGTCATCCATCAATACATCAAAGATAAATTAAGAGGTTCTTCCTAAACTGACAAGATCCCAGAATGAGAAAAGAGATATGGACTGCCCTGGGAGAGGAAGGCCTGGGTCCTGCCAGTAATCCCTCCTCATCTCCCACATCCCTGCCTGTCCTCCATCCCCTGTAACTTGGAGAATATTGCCCTCATCCTGCACTGGGTGACCAGACCAGTGCACAGAACACTAAGGAGTCTCCCTGGAGCATTTTATTAAATCAAGCATGAATCCAGTATTTACAAAAAGGTACTTCTCTTGAAAAAGAATGAAATAAAACTAAGCTCTCTTGTATTAAAAGCAGAATATACTGTGTTGGTCCTGAGAATGCACCTCTTATTCCACCACATGCAGGGACATAAAGCACCAGGGGCCCAGCTGCTATTCTCTGAGATCATCCCAATATTGTCAAGCTTGGGAACAACACTAATGCTGAGCAGGTCCTGGGTGATGCAGGACCCATTTGATGGGCAATTTTGACTCAAGGACATGCTGATGTCCTTGTTAAACTTGGGAGAAAGGAAATGGATTAGGACAAAAAGAGTAAAGGAGACCACTGCTGTCTGACATGCACACTTTTGAGTGAGGAGGAGAATCAGCTGTGAAATCCACTATGGTTTATGAGATACTCACCCTGGCATAGCTTCCCTCTTTGTTCTAACCTGAATTGAAAAGATTGTCCTAACAGGGAATCCCACTGAGGTCTCTTCCTTACTCTGATTGGAAAAGACTCAGCAGACTGCCCTGAGATGACTCAGTTCTGATCCTGATGACCACTGGCAGTCTTTTGTGCCTCCATAAGGGACAGTCTGCAAGTGAGAATTTTCCTCTTACTACAATGAAACTTTCCTTATTCAGACACTTTAATGGATGGGACACAATCCTAAACATATAGAGCTTCCTCAGGGGAAAAGTAACATGTAGAGGAATCCCCATACTTAACAGGGAACCAGCCCTTACCCTCCCTTTGCATCTGGTCCTGTTGAGATCCATGTCCTGTAGTTCCTGACCACCCCTGCGGCCCAGCACCCTCCAGCTGCCCTGCAAGCTGGGATTTAGTCTGGATTCTCACTGCCTCTCTAACTGTGTCTCACTCAGCAATACATCCTGTATCTTCATGTCTCAGACTGTCCATTTGCAGACACAGCATGTTCCTGTCAAAGCCCCTGAGATGGGGAATTGGTCCTTCCCAAGTCTGCCTTGAGTGTGGTAGAAGCAGCATTGCTAATGTGTGAGACACTCTCTAGCCCTTCCCTGTAGCTTAGGAGTCTCAGTTCATGTTATAGCTACTGGAGATGAATCCAGGGTCTGCCAAGTATGGTGTCAGAGACCCCCTGTCTGTATAAATCTCACCCAGACTCCACCAACTGGATACCTGCAAACAAAGCCATCCTGGTCAGGATAACAGCTACACATAGCCACTGTTTCTCTCACTCACATCAACTCACTTTCTCAATGTCTCTGCTTCCACATAATATGACCTTATGAAATGGTTATAAGGAAAACCCAGCTTGGCTCTAACTCCATGTTGATTTCTCTATTTTCATTCCTGATGATCAAATGTGAACATGTGGGAACCCCAGAGCTGGGAATTCTCTACCAGAACTGCAGGGACTGGGATGGGCTAGTTTATATAAGCCAAACAAGAGACCCTATTTGCAAGCCCTCTTTCTACATAGCAAACTCTGGGGTTGGAGCCTTGAGAGAGGGAAGTGCCCAAAGCAGATATGTATAACTTGGGGGAGTTGAGGGGCAATAATAGCAGCTGGGGCAATATGATTTCTTATTATGTGATATTTCTGTACTAAACTCATAGGACCCACAGTCTTATTTCATTGTACATACAGAAACTATGTTAAGGAGATGTCAGTGTTACCACCATTTTGCAGATGTAAAATTTCAAACAGAAGCATTGAAATGTTGGACAACATTCCCAAAGTCATATGTCTGAAAAGAGTTAGCCACAGGATGGTGCTCTCATGAATCAGCTTCAAAACAGAGGGGGCAGTCCTTGTGGGATTTACAGCACCCCTCTTCATTAATGTAGAACACTGCATTCTTTACTTAAAGAATGCAGGGAGAACCAGAGTTCATGCAGATGTACTTAAAGGAGTTCAGGCTGAAAAGCCAGGTGTGATTACTTATCTGTCTCTTCAGCCTAATAATCTATCATTTGTTAGTTTTTAGCAGCATTTTAAAAATATAGTTGATATAAGATAATCTTCACATTTTAAAATGTACAATTTGATAAGTATTTATATTTGTACACACCTGTAACATCACTTCAAACCAGGTAATGAACACCTAAAAGTTTTCACATAAGTCTTACTTATTTCTTCTTCCTGTCTCTCCAAACAACTATTAATCTTCTTCTGTTAATAGTGAATTGATATATAAATTATATATCATAAAGTTCACCCATTTAAAATAATACAATTAAATATTTTGTTATATTCCACAAATACATGTCACTATCACCACAGTCAATATTAGTAGGGTTTCATCACTTCACAAAGAAACTACACACCCTCTAGGTGTCACCTTTCTATCCGTCCATGCCCATCTAGCCTTAATCCACAAATAATGTACTTTAACTCTCTAGGCTTCCCTGTACTTGGCTGTAATATGAAACAAATCCCAAATTATGTGGTCATTCATGACTTGCTTCTTTTACTTACCATAATTTTCCCAAAGTTCATCCAGTGATAACAAATATTTATCCTTCACTTTTTAAAATCAATGAGCATTGTGATATAAATACAACCAAATGTTCCCCAATTTACTTGCTCATCTGTACAATTCAGTGATAGTAATTAAATTATCAATTTTGGACTACAAAATTATGGCAAGATTTTTATCATCTCAAACAGGATCCTTTACCCATTAAGAATTAACTCCCTAATTTGTTTAATTCATATCAGTGAGGTCATGTATTTTTTGGTCCTTCAATGCCTGATTTGCTTCACTTAACATAAGGTCCTCAAGATTCATCCATGTTATCCCATGTGTGAGCACTGTATTCCCTCTTACAGCTGAATAATATTCTATTGTATATATGTACCACATTTTGTTTATCCATTCATCTGATAATGGGCATTTGGTTTGATTCCAACTTTTGGCAATAGTGAATAATGCTGCCATGAACATTGGTGTACATATATCTGTTCATGCCCTTGCTTTCAGTTCTTCTGGGAAGAGACCCAGCAGTTGAATTTCTGAATCATATGACAGTTCTATAGTTAGTTTTTTGAGGAACTGCCAAACTGTCCTCCACAATGGCTGGACCATTCTACATCCACACCAGCAGTGGATGAGGGTTCCTATTCCTCCACATCCTCTCTAACACTTGTAGTCCCCTGTTTTTTAATAGCCTCCTGTCTAATGGGTGTAAGATGGTATCTAATTGTAGTTTTGGTTTGCACTTCCCTAATAGCTATTGATGCTAAGCATCTTTTCTTGTGCTTTTTAGCCATTTGTATTTCTTTCTTGGAGAAGTGTCTTTTCAAATTGCTTGCCCATTTTATAAATGGGTTGTTTGTCTTTTTATTTTTGAGGTGTAAAATTTCTTATATATGCTGGATATTTGGCTCCTATCAGATATATGGTTGCCAAATATTTTCTCCAATTTGGAAGTTGCCTTTTTACTTTCATTTTTTATTTTATTTTATTTTATTTTTTTTATTTATTTCTCCCCATCCCCTTGTTGTTTGCACTTGCTGTGTCCGTTCATCTTCCTTGTTTCTTTAGGAGGCACCAGGAACTGAACCTAGGACCTCTGATGTGGGAGGGAGGCACCTAATCACTTGAGCCACCTCCACTCTCTGCTTTTGTTGTGTCTCTCATTATGCTTTTTCTTCTTGTGTTTCTTGTTGCGCCATCAAGCCTTTTTAATTTCTTGATAACCTCCTTTGAGGTGCAAAAGCTTTAAATTTTGAGGAGCTCCCATTTACCTATGTTTGTTTCACTACTCATGCTTTGGGTGTGAAGTTCATGAAACCATTTCCTATTACAAGGTCCTGTAGATGTTTCCCTACATTATCTCCAAAGTCCTTATGGTCTTGGTTCTTATATTTAGATTTTTGATCCATCTTGAGTTGATTTTTGTATAAGGTGTGAGATGGTGTTACTCTTTCATTCTTTTGGATATGGATATCCAGTTCTCCAAGCACCATTTGTTGAAGAGGCCATTCTCTCACAGTTGAGTGGGCTTGGTGACCTTGCCAAATATCAGATGACTGTTTATGTGAGGATCTATATCAAAACTCTCAATTTGGTTTCATTGTTTGGTATGTCTATACTTGTGCCAATACTATGCAGTTTTGTTTGTTTGTTGTTTTTAAAGGTTTATTTATTTATTTCTCACCCCACCCCCATTGTTTTGCACTCACTGTCTGCTCTCTGTGTGTTCTTCTGAGTCTGCTTGTCTTCTCTCTAGGCAGAACTGGGAACTGATCCTGGGAACTTCCAGAGTGGAGGGAGGCTGCTCAATCTCTTGTGCCATCTCACCTCCCTGGTCTGCTGTATCTCTTATTGTCTCTCTTCTGTGTATCTCTTTGTTGTATCATCTTGCCACACCAACTCTCCACATGGCCCAGCACTCCATGTGGGCCAGAACTCCTGCATGGGCCAGCACTCCGTGTGGGTCAGCTCTCCACTCAGGCTAGCTCACTGCATGGGCCAGCTTGCTTTTCGCCAGGAGGTCCTGGGAAGCAAACCCTGGAACTCCTGTATGGTAGACAGGAGTCCAATTACTTGAGCCACATCCATTTCCCCAATACCATACAGTATTTTTTTTTATAATACTTTTTTTTTATTTTTAAAAAGATACTTAGATTACATAAATGTTACCTGAAAATTATAGGGATTCCCATATGCCCCACCTCCCATACCTCCCACAATCTTCTACATAAACATCCTTCATTAGTGTGTCACATCACCTGCAATGGATATACACATCCTGGGGCTTTGCCATTAAGCAAATACCATACAGTTTTGAAAACTGTCACTTTGTAGTATGTTTTAAAGTCAGGTAGTGTGATACCTCCAATTTCATTTTTCTTTTTCAATATGACTTTGGCTATATTGAAAATAAATAAATAAATTTATTTATTTATTTATAAATAAATTGCATAGTTAGTTTTTCCAATTCAGTAAAACAATTTTATTGGGATTGCATTAAATCTGTAGATTATTTGGGTAGAATAGACATCTTAATGTTTAGCCTTCCTATACATGAACTGGGTATTTTCTTCCATTCATTTAAGTCTTCTTTGATTTCCTTTAGCAGTGTTGTGTAGTTTTCTGTGTATAAGTTCTTTATATCTTTAGTTAAGTTTATTCCTAGGTATTTCATTCTTTTAGTTACTATTATAAATGATATTTTTTTCTTGATTTTCTCCTCAGATTGCTCTTAAGCAAATCAAGCAGACTCAGAGCTATTGTCTGGAAGATAGGTTTACAGGAAATAGAAAGGGAGAAGAAGGTTGTGAGCCAATGCCAATACTGGTTCAATCTATGATAAGGTGGAAGTGTGTAGTTGGGCATTGAAGGGCTATGACAAGAGGGTAGTGATACTTTTGGCTTGGGTAGTGCAGGTTTAGCAGGTGGGTATAGTGGGAAGGGTGGGTTGGAAGTCCAGGGTACTGGGGGACGGTTGGAGGAGAGACAGGTAAACACTGGGGATTTGTGGGTATGAGGTTGTAAGTACAAAATTGGGAATGCACTTACGGCAATATGACAAGGAAGGGTTACTGGTTTAGGGTGTTGAATGGGGGGCATTCAGGGCAGAGTACACAGTATATTTACAGGAAACATTATTCTGGGATCTTCAAGCCCTACTGATGTGATTAAGGAGGATGCACCAAGGCATTAAGCTCTGTGCTCCCATAAGGTCTTAATAGTCTCCTTCTCTGTCCTGGGTATCCAATGAACACCTTCTGTGAAATGTCCCTTTGAGGCATGTACAGTGCTCCTGAGACAGCAGAATCAATACATATGTCTTATAGTTACAGTGAGTTCAGGGAAATGGACCCCCTGGTGTCTAGAGACTGGGGTCCACTCACAGGGCCTGACTGGACTGGCTGGATGCTCACATGGTGTCATGCAACAGCAGAGGACCTTGATCCTTTTGTCCTCCCAGACCCAGACCCTACACATCACTCACTTCACCAGCAGGAATTATATATAGCTTCCCTTATCCTAATTAACACATGGAGCAAAACTTGAAATGCTTATGTGGCCCCTTGGCAGGTGCCCTCATGATTGTTCCCATTCACTTCTGACTCCTGGGTGTGGGCCCTACTGACTGCAAAAGGAGGACTCATACAGACACTGCAGAGATGCAGGGTGTGGGATCAGGAGGGCAGGGCAAGCAGGGCTAGCAGTGGACATCAGATTCCACTTCACTCAGGGATGTGGTCAGAGTGGCTCAGGCTATCACAGCAGAGCAGGTGTGACCCAGATGGTGGCCCTCCAAACACCACAGGACACCTTGTCTAGATTCTGCAGGCAAACCTTCATCATGTCCTTTACACAAATATCTATTTTAATAATATAACAGCCCAGGTGTTCATGGACAAAAGATGGGCAATTCACAAAACAAGAAATTCACACTTGCAATAAAATGAGTCTAGAAATGATTTCCCTTACAATTTAGGCAACTGAAATTGATTTTGTTTGTCTGTGAATGTGAAGCAGTTGAAGAATGTCCACTACCCTGAGCTTCAATGAGATTCTTATATTCTCATTGATGTCTCAGTTCCTTTGTTGCGAATTGGTCCTTGCTGGACTCCCAGTTCCCCTTCATGTTCTCCCACCCTGATTGGAGGAGGAGGACTACAGAACTGCATAAACAAGGGCACCAGGCTGTTGGAGGCAGCCAGAAAGAGGTGAAGCTAAAATGGCCAACCGACAACAAAGAACAAGCCTGATCCTATATTTAGCCTTCTTTGAGGAAGTAGCTCACCCTGCTCCCGCACGCACGAAACCTTCCCGCCTTCCACAGATAGCAAACCCTCCCTAGCAACCAACTGTGCCCAATACCAGCCTGCCATATATGCCTTACAGGTACTTCCTCTTTTTTCATGCCCTACCCCCTACACCACCCCTCACCCTACTTATAAAAGGCTGTGCACTTCCTCAATAAATTAGACCTGCGTGCTTACCTCGTCTCCGCGGTGGTTCTTTCCGCCGTGCACCCTCCACGCCTGCGAGCCCCCGTAGGAGCCTAGGCCTCTCCTACCCTGACCAGACAGGACGCTCCCGACCACACCAGGCTACCTGTTAATTGTTAATCCTGCCAGGGGTTGACACCTGACTATGATAAACCAATACACCTCCTTTTCTGGTACTGGGGATCATGGTCTTAAACTTCACCTAGAGTCATGGGTATTCGGTAACTGATTGCAGAAGAAAGTCCCTCAATTTCTGATAATGCAGTGTTCAGATAGATCCAGAGTCATGAGTGTTTGTGCTTAGATGTTTTAACAAGCATCACCTATTACTACTTTAAAAGTCCTGGGGTTTGTGCAAGTGTGGGTGTGTAGGTATAGGAATAATATTTCTTACTTATGCTATCTAGAATTACCTTCTCTTATTTGGACTCAAATACATTTCTTGATATTGACTTTTGCATTAGAGGGAGAGATGTGAGCAGCAGAGACATGTGCACAGTTTTAAGATAGTGAGCAGGACAAGGTGGACTAATACATAATGCACATCCCTGATTCATTCCAGGAAGTAACATCAGGTTACAGAGCTATCTTATCCCTTGGGTCACCTGAGACAACTAGAAGGTGTTTGTCTGTATTCAACATTTAAAGGGAAATGGAAGAAGTTATTTAAGAGAATTCACCAAGGACCCTGCTTTCCGTTCTCTGGTAACATATTCTGACAGCACAATTAAGGCCTGTGGCTGCAAGAGCAGCCAGTAACCTTTTTTACCCTTTTTTAAATAATTTATTGAAATATATCACTCATACATGAACATACATAAACAATAAGTGTATTATAATAATAGTTGTGCACTTACAAAATAAACATGCATAACATCATACAGGGCTCTCTTATCTCACACCGCTGCCAATACCTTGAATTGTTGTGAAACATTTTTATATAACGATTAAAGAGCATCCTCAAAATATTACAAAATATTACTAAGTGTATAGTAAAAGTTGTGAACTTACAAGGCAAACATTCATAACATCATACAAGGGTCCCATATATCAACCCTCCATCAACCCCCTGCATTGTTTTGAGACATTTGTTACAAATTATGAAAAAATATTGTCAAAATCTTACTACGAATTATAGTCCTTATCTTACATTTGGTGTATTTTTCCCCCAGCCCACCCTAATATGATTTTTTAAATATATTTTTATGACTGAAGTAGTAAACTTACAAAACAATCATGCACATGTGCAGAATTTCCAAACAACACCCCTCTATCAACACACCACCCTGTGGTGGAACATTTGTTACAGATTATGAGATAATATCATCTGATTATTACCAGTTCCATAGCATATATTTGGCACACATTTTCCATACTCCCCTATTATCAACACAGTACATCATTGGCATAGATGCAAGAATATTACATTATTACTGTTAAGCACACTTCATAGATGACTCCATTTGTATTTTTCCCATGTTTCTTCACATTCCCACCACCCTGTAATAGTGCTGTAAATCTGCTCTAGCTCACAAAGGACACTCTTGCATCTGTACTATCAACCACTATTCTCATCCACCTCTAGGTTTACTGTGCTATTCAGTCCCTAGATGATTCTCTTACTTTCTGTCAATTGGCATTTACAACCCTAGACTACCATTTTCAGCCACATCTCCATTTATAAACCAGCTGTTACTCACTATAATGTGTTACCATCACTTATGTACATTTCCACACTTTTATAATAAAGCTAATTAAAACTTCTACATACATTAAATATCAGTAGTCCACCTTAGTCCTCCTCTTATCTCCTTTAAGAATACACCACCTACCACCAGGTCTTGAAGATATTTTCCTACATTTTCTTCTAGAAGCTTTATGGTTCTTGATTTTATGTTTAGGTTTTTGATTCATTTTGAGTTAATTTCTGTATAAGATGTGATATATCGGTCCTCTTTCTTTCTTTTGCTATGGATATCCAATTTTGTTGGCACAATTTTTTGAATGGACTTTTCTGCCTGAGCTGGGTGGGTTTGACAGGCTAGTCAAAAATCACTTGACCATAGATGTGAGGGTCTGTTTTCCAAGCATCAATTTGGTTCCATTGGTCTATGTGTCTGTCTTTATGCCAGTACCATGCTGTTTTTACCACTGTACCTAGGTAATACAACTTAAAGTCTAGAAATGAGAGTCTTCCAACTTTCTTTTCCTTTTTAAGATGTTTCTGGCTATTCAGGACCCCTAACCCTTCCAAATAAATTTGATAATCATGTATTCCATTTATTTAAAAAAATGCTGGTGGAATTTTTTATCAGGATTGCATTGAATTGGAATATCAATTTGAGTAGAATTGACATCTTAATGATATTTAGTCTTTCCATCCATGAGCATGGAATGTTCTTCCAATTATTTGTCTTTAAAAAAAAAATTCTTTTAACAATGAGTTGTAGTTTTCTGAATATGAATGCTTTACATCATTGGTTAAGTTTATTTCTGATTATTTGGGTTTTATCTGTCATATTTTATTTTCACCACTCTTTTGACACTTTTAGTTACTTTTATTGATATAATCTTCATTTCTAGATTCTCTTCCAGGTGTCTCTCTTCTCTCTTTTCTTTTCAGGCTGTGGCACACCCTTTAGTCTTTCCTGCAAAGCAGGTCTCTTGGTTACAAACACTCTCAGTTTCTGTTTATCTGTGATTAGTCTAAACTCAAGCTCATTTTTGAAAGACAATCTTGCCATATATAAGATTCTTGGCTGGAAGTATTTCTCTTGCAGTATCTTAAATATATCATACCACTGTCTTCTTGCCTCCATGGTTTCTGGTGAGAAATCAGCACTTAATCTTTTTGGGTATCCCTTATATGTTATGCATTGCTTTTCTCTTGCTGCTCTCAGAATTCTCTCTTTGTTTTTGGCATTTGACATTCTGATTAGTATGTGTCTCAGAGTTGGTCTATTCAGATTTTTTTGTGATGGGAATACATTGTGTTTCTTGGACATGGATATCTATGTCCTTCAAAAGGGTGGGAAATTCTCTACCATTATTTCTTCAAATATTCCTTCTGCTCCTTTTCCCTTCTTTCCTCCTTCTGGGACACCCATGACACATATGTTTGCATGTCTCTTGGTGTTCTTTAGTTCCCTGAGACCTGTTCTTTTATTATTATTATTTATTGTGGGTAAAAATCAAGTTTTTCACAATACAAACCAATATTTGTAAAATAATATATAAATATATATGCATATATGTGAATTTGTTTACATAAATGTTATTATATATATATATATATATATATATATATATATTAAAGGATGCTTAGATTACATAAATGCTACACAAAAATTACAGGGATTCCCATGTTCCCCTCCTCCCACACCTCCCATATCATCCCACATAAACATCTTTCATTAGTGTGGCACATCACCTGCAATGGATGTACACACCCTGGGGCTTTGCCACTAAGCATGGACCATAGTTCACATTGTAGACCACACTCTCTCCCACACAGTTCTGCATGGTATATGCTTATGTAAAATGATCTATATCTGTCATTGAAATGCCATTCAGGATAATTTCCAAATCCTGAAAAAGTCCCTGTATTACAACTGCTTTTCCCTCCCTGCCCTGAAAGTGTCTACTGGCCACTGGCTCTACCTCACTGTTATAATTTCTTCCATTGCTTGAATCACAATATGTCTACAACAGAATACCATTAAGTCCACTCTAGTCCATAGCTCTTCCCCCAGTCCTGAGGAGTCTGGGATGGTGATGTTCACTCCACCTCCAAGTGAGAGTAGACCTGTTCTTTTATATGTTCACTTTCAGAAGCCATTTCTTCAAGCTCACCAATCCTTTCTTCTTCCTCCTCAAATCTGCTATTATATGATTCCAGTGTATTTTTAATTTCATTTACCATACCTTTCATTCCCATAAGATCTGCTATTTTTCTATGAATGCTTTCAAATTCTTCTTTGTGCTTATCCAATGTCTTTTTAATATCTTTAATTTTTTTAACCATCTCATTGAATTTATTAAGAAGATTTGTTTGAACATCTATGATGAGTTATCTCAACTCCTTTATGTCATCTGGAGGCTTATCTTGTTCCTTTAACTGGGCCATATCTTCTTATTCTTGGTGTGGATTGTAATTTTTTGTTGGTGTCTTGGCATCTGGTTTACTAAAGTATTTATTCTGGGTACTGTTTTTCTCTTTAATTTAAGGCTTCCTGCCTTTCTCCCTTGCTGGTTATGTAGTAGGAGCCAAAGATGTACTTGGTGCTATAAGCTGTGCAGGCTCAAGCTACCCTCAGTGCCCCAAGGACCAGTGAGGCATATCCCAACTTTTTCCTTTGTCAGAGGTAGGGACAGAGCCTCAGCTGTGTGGAATAATCCAACTCATGCAGGCCTATACTGTAGTTGCCCAGAGACTGATGAAGATTCATGCCCCTTTCTCCCTTGCCTGGGGCAGGGATGGAAAGGCAGGTGTGGGCAGCAATCTATACTATGCAGGTCTAAGAAGACCACAGTTTCCCAGGTAGATTTTTGATTATTCAGTCTGTGTCAGCCAAATGTACCTGCAGTTGCCTGGATAGGCTGGTACAGGGCCCATCAGCTTCCTCCTTGCTAGAGGCGGGGCTGAAGCCTAGGTTAGGGTTGCAGGCCAATCTGGGTGAAAGAAACCAGTCTCTACCATCACTGTGATTTTCAGTCAGCCTGGCTTCTCCTCATGCTGGGGGTGGAGTCAAAATCAACCTTGTCCTGACTTGGAAAGGCTCAAACTTTAGCTGTTCTTAAGCTTATACTTTAGCCAGCTGAATTGACTAATCAGTAGCTGAAATTGGTGGCCAACCATCTCTTCCTCCCCTGATTTTGGAAGTTGAAGCTTCCATTTCCTGCCACAGAATAGCTCCTGGGTTGGCTTACACTGCCAACGTAGGATGATCACCAGCCTCTGTGGCATGGCCTGTAATTTCCTGGAGAGGCTGGTGCAGCTCCCCCCAGCTTCCTCCCTGCCTGAGGTGGGCCTGGGGCATAGACTAAAGTGGCAATCTGATCTAGATGTAAAAAAGATGGTCCCTACCAGCATTTAGATTTTCATTCTGCCCTGCTTCCCCTCGTATCAGGTGTGGAGTTAAGATGGCAGCTACCAGCCTCTTTCTGACTTGGACAGGCTCAAACTTTAGCTGTTCTTAGGATTATACTCCAGCCCACTGAATTTACTAATCAGTAGTTGAAATTGGTGCCCATCTGTCTCTTCCTCACTCATTTTGGGAAGTGGAACTTTCAATTCCAGCCACAAAACAGCTCCCAAGGTGGCTTTAGCTCCAGTGGAGGATGGGCACTGGCCTCTGTGGCATGAAGTGCTCTACTTATGAATCTTCTTTGCAGATGGGCAGAATCCTCCTTCCATTCTTTCAAGGATGTTGCAGGATGTACCTTTGGTCTCCTGGAGCCCCCAAACAAGTGCTCTAGATATCTCTGGGTGATCATTAACTGCCCCATAGCAGGAGCTGATTCTAGGAGCTCTTTACTCTGCCACCATCTTGCTAGTTGTCCCCTGCCTCCTTTTTGAGTTAGGAGGAAGTTTAAAGCAATGCAATTATCAGAAACTTCTTTGGCTAGAGAGTCTCATGACTTTTACTTGGCCTGTTGGGCTCATGCTGTGGTCTCAGCTATGCCAGTCAAAGTGGTTGACAGATTGCAAATCATATGTTCACTGGCGAACAAACTGGAAAGATGACTGAGAAATTTGCCAGTTTCAATGCTTCAAGAGTTGTATCTCAATAGCTTGCAGAAGAAGAATGTATAGGCAATGGCTGTGCCATTATTCTTGTCAAAGTGAATTCCTGTTGTCAGTCTAAATGTGAGGCAAGAAAGATAAGGTTCTTGTGCATCAAAATGGACTTAGCAAAGATGAAAGTTAGAAAGCAAGGGATCAGATGGACAGTACAGCCATTGGTCCACTTCTCTGCTACCACAATGACCCAGGTCTGCTGGACAAAGATTCCAGGTTGCTGCTGGGTAAAATCTGATAGAAATAGAATAAGGGAGTAGTAACTAGTCCTGACATGGCGGTCTTGCAACCACTTCACATTGGTGGCACTTCTCTCTGCCTATTTTCAGTAACTTTTTTTCCTTCTAAGGACACCCTGGCTCTCTGCCCTTATCTCTGAGCCATAATGTAACCAATTTCCCATTGATCTGAGTACCCTGTCCATATTTTGAAATCCACTTCCATCCCTTCCTGATTTTGGAGTTGTTCAGGACTCCACCAAGATGTCCCATGACCATTCCCAAGGGGGAATTTTCCCCAAACAAGGGTCAGAATTACTCACTGACCTCCAGTATGCATGGATCATAGCCTATAGGTCCCTTCCACTGGATTGTCACCCCAAGTGTGTTAAGTGCTTCCAGAGACTTCTATCATACCACCTCTTTGCCTGGTAGTCCTAACCTCCCACCATCCTGGGAATAATATAGCATGTATAATTGGGTAAATAGTGGGATGAACCCCGGACAGTGGCTGGAAAAGAGAGTACCAAGTGGTGTTTCCTTGTTTCCCCTTTCAGGGCCAGTCCTCATCCTGGTAAGTGTAAGAGCTGATGCACAGTAAAGCCTTGGTCACTCATCCATCTTTTTCCTTTCTTTATGGTGGGAAACAAGATAAAACTGATTTTCCCTTCTGGGAAATTAGTTCAACTTCCAGAGGGCCCAAGTAAGGTGGACAGTCCAAGCATTAAGAGGTTTTTCAGGGTGTAGACACTGAATTTATTCCTTTAGATGCTCATTAAAGTTCTACAAAGTGCATTTCTTGTGTATGGTGGGTGACATGTAAGGTCCATCTAATTCTGAGAGTCTTGGCCCATTATTGAGTGGCTTATGTGGTAAAGTGTTATCCTTCATCAGAGATGTTACCTGGGCACATTAAGCAATGGCAAAGAGCTTTTACAAGTTATCCTATGTATGTACTGGATGTGCAAGACAAACTAGAAATGCAAGACCAAAATCTAAAGTAGGTGTCCACTGCAACCAAGGCAACCATGGAACTTAGGATGGCAGAAGAGGGCTGATGTAGTCTACTCAACATGAGCACCCTGGTGTGACTTCTCTAGGAATATCTCCTAAATGTTCTTTAAGATACTGGCTTGTAATTGACATCTCTCACATTGGAAAATGGCAGATTGGGCC
>JAKSZT010034045.1:1617779-1707552 GCA_026826555.1 Tolypeutes matacus | reverse complement strand
GACCACACTCTCTCCCACTCAGTTCTGAGTGGTGTGTGCTGATTTAAAATGTCCTACATCCGTTGCCACAACAGTACTCAGTACATTGCTCCAAGACAATCAGTGCTTTTCAGATAGGAGCAGACATTATATGGTGAAAATGTCAGGCCCACATTCATCATCATTTCATCATACAACACAACAATGTACATTTGCTTCTTCATCACCAGACACCTTCTAGTTCAAAACATGTTTTCACATCAATACTCCTCTCCAACTGCTTGGAAATCATCCTTTCAAGGACTGTTTACTGAGTGTGGGAATGTGGACTGGTGGGAATTGATTTATAGATTAAAGATACCCTGATTCTTTTTGTATAGCACAGAGTCAATAAGTAGCAAACAGAAATAAATGATTTGTCATAATTGAGTACCTCACTAGGAATTTTTGGTCATGTATATTAGTGGTCTAATTAGGAATTGAAAAATAAATTCATAACTTTGGAAGACATATACCCTTGTATAAAGACTCTACTGGAAGTGCAGACCCCAGATTGTGTGTGTATGTTTGTGTGCATGTGTATTCATATGTAAATGTATATACTTATGCATACATATGTCTTAGTGTTGTCTTATGGATCATTGCAATAGACATTAAACAGATTAAGGAGTTATAATTAGAATCATAATTTAATATAATAAAGAATATTTTGTCAGCAAAATTTGAGCTGGTTCTTCCCAAGTTCCTGTTATCCTTAATTTAGGCATTATAATTGTATTTTATCTGAATAACTACTTGGTCAGCACATGGAGCCAGGGAGACACTTAATAATTTTGTAGGTTGTATAATTGTTTCTAACTTTTATGATAACACTCTCTTTAATCCAGTCCAAGGTGTACTGAATAAAGTCTTAACTATGTCTGAAAGAAACACATGATCTGAGAAGAAGAATTAATAAAAGCAGTGGCATGAATCTGTATAATACAACAAATTTCAAATGTTCTCATTTGGTATAAGATAACTTAGAACCTGGAGCTAAGAGGGAGGGGAGGTTAAAGGGAAATTGACATAGATTGGCTTGCAGGAAAAGAAACCACACACTCTGACAGAAAGCCCCTCACTACCCAGTCTCTTTTCTCTCTTTTGCCCCTGTCTGTATATAAAAAGGTTTTATATAATTTAGATACAATATTTACTTGGGCATACATTTTGAAATTATTTTACACAGTCTTTGCTTGTCTTTTCATTCTCTGAATGTTATTCTGTTGGCTAGTGTTTCAAATTTTAACAAATATATGAATATATAAAATATATGAATATTTTACTTCATGGGATTGGTTTGTGACATTGTAGCTACAATCTAATCAGCAAAACCACCATCACATGAATTACCTATTAATTCCCTTCCTGGAATTTTACATATATACACATGCACACACATACATACACACTAAAGATATTATTTGGATTTCATCAGTATTTCCTCCAATATTCTTTTTTCTATTTAAAAATTTTTACTGAAATATATCATTCATACTTGAACATACATAAATAATAAGTGAGTGGTAAGAGTTGTGAGCTTACAAAACAAACATGCATGATATTGTATAGTGCTCCCATACAGCACACCACTACCAACAACTTACATTGTTGTTAATGATTTGTTAAAAATTAGAACAAATACATAATAATAATAATTCAGGGTCTTACTTCTTTATATTTTACCTTTAAGTCAGTATTTCTTTATAAGTTAATTATTTGCTTATGTGTTCATGGGTGTCCTGAAGTAACTGAATATGAATATATATTCATTCATTTATTCATGTTTTTAATTTTTTTTGAAATATATCATTCATACATGAACATCCATAACCAATAAGTATATAGCATAACTTGTGAACTTACAAAAAATATGCATCATATAGGGCTCCCATACATCACCCCTCCACCAACACCTTGCATTGTTGTGAAACAATTGTTACAAACTATGAAAGAGCATCATCAAAACATTACTACTAACAATAGCCAACATCTTACATTTGTTGTATTTTTCCCCCCGTCTGCTTAATGATGCCTTGCATTAGTATTATATACTTATAGTTGATGAGAGAATGGTCTTATATTTGTTGTGCTAACAACTGCCCATCTTCCACCACAGGATTCATTGTCTTGTCCAGTTCCATGTTTTGTACAATCCATTTAAAGTGTACACTCAGTGGCTTTCATATTCATCTCAGAGTTGTGCTGTAATATGAAATTGGAATGAATATGGCAACATGGATGAGGCTTGAGGACATTAGGTTGAGTGAAATAAGTCAGACACAAAAGGACAAATGTTGTATGGTCTGACCGATATGAACTAAAATGATGAGAAATTCATGGAGGTAAACTTTAAAGTACAAGTTACTGGGAAATTGAATGTGGGTTGAAAACAGGAGCTCATGTGTAATGCATGTAGAATTTTTAATAAGTCTTACTGTAAATGTGTGGAAATGAATAGAGTTGATGGTACTTGATCCATACTTATTAAATATAAGATGTCTTTTGCTACAACATCATTTCTTCAAAATACCCTTCTCTTTCTGCTGCATTTCCTTTTCAATATTCTCAAAAATCAGTTGCCTTTTTCTGTGGATCTATTTCTGGTATCTCTATTTTGTTCCATTGATCTATGTTTCTATTCACTTGCCAATTCCATGAGAGATTTTCTCTCAGACAAGTGTATCAACAAAATAAATCCACAAAATTTGGAGCTATCTTGCCTGCTCATTTCTGAGGACCTAAAATATCACAGACTCTTTAACAATTACAGAAAACATGAGTTCATCAGCATCAAAAAAAGTTTTAAGCCTCACCTCCACAATCTTCCATTTTTCATCCACTTGTTACAATTGTAACAAATGTACCACACTAATGAAGGATGGTGTTGTTGTATGGATTGGGGCATATGGGAATCCACTCTATTTTTTATGTAACATTTATGTACTCTAAGTATCTCTTAAAAAATTAAAAGTATGTTTAAACATACACAAATGGAGCACCGGCACATCCCTGCAAGATGGTGGAACCTGGAGCACCCTTCTAAGGCAGGCTTTATTAATGCAGATCCTGCACCTACCTGCCACAGAGATGTCAGCCATTGCCTGGCTCTATCACAAGAAGGTTGTTGATCATTATGAAAATCCTAAAATGTGGGATTCCTTAACAAGATATCTAAAAAATTCAGAACTGGGTTGGTGGGGGCTCCAGCTTGTGGTCATATAATGAAATTACAGATTCAAGAGGTTGTGATGTATAAGTGTTTTGATATGCTGTTGGGTTTGAGTTACAAGTATTTTTTTTTTGAGAATTTTTGCATCTATGTTCATTAGAGAGAATGGCCTGTAATTTTCTTTTCTTGTAGTGTCTATCTGGCTTTGGTATTAGGGTGATGTTGCCTTCACAAAATGTGCTGGGTAATATTTCTTCCTCTTCAATTTTTTTTCCCTTCAAAAGTTTATTTAGTATCAAGCAAGAGATGACTTTGCTAAAACTACAGAACATTTCAAGACTTGAGTTACAAAAAAATACCACATTATTTGCACTTGTAATTGGTTTCCTTTTTTATGCCGGTTGGCAAAAAGTAGTTCTGAGTTCCATCCATTCAGGTTTTAAGCACTTTTAAGCATTTTTAAGCATTTTGATTTATTAAAAAGGGTGTGTTCATAGGAAAATATTACTTTGAACAGTATACAGGACCTGTGGAGATTGGTTATTTCACAACATCAGACAGTACAATCAGTATCTGTCATATGGCTGGTCTTGGTAGACTCCCTTTGTTGTCCTTGCAGAAGGGGCCTTGTTATCTTGAGTTAGCCCACTCTTCTCGCTGGTAAGAATCATTGTCTTCCAACTAAGTCCGTACCCATAATCACAGTCATCAGCACCACTTTGGGGTGCTATAGCTGCTATCATAGGAATCATAACTCTGTTTATCATAAGCAGTACCATGGACATCCTCCTAGTCATAATCTCCATGGGCCTTTTGTGCAGGCAATGGCAGTGGAGGTTGGTACCCAGTCAAGGGGACGCCTCTTGCTCTGGGTGTGAGATACCCAGAGCAGGGGAAGAGATACCTCTTCCCCTGCTCACTGGCCCTCAGTTGGGAAGGACACCCCTGGAAGCTGGTGCCCCTTGAGGCACCCCAACTCCACTCAGCCAGACTGAGATGCCTCCCGTGCCCCTGGCTATTGCTGTGGTTGGTACACATCTTGTACACAAAGGGGGTTTCCCTCAAACCACTGGGGCATCTGCTTTTTCTGAACCAACATTCAAATATGTTAATTCCTGGACCTGTGCTTTCCTGATTTCCTCATTGTATTCAGGAATGAGGAACATCTTTATTTCTTCCAGGGCATGTCCCATCTGGGCATAAGCTTCTCTTGGAGGGGCCAAGACCTCTGTGAGAATGTGGAGATCATCATTGAGGTGGAATTACTTTGCTTCTCCACTTTTCCTCAACTATTCTTTCTTTGCCTTATCTCACATGGAACCTTTTCCAAGAATGGACATTTTTGTCAAGGTTTCTTCTTCTAAACGCCTCAAAGAGTTGTCTTGTAGGCCCAAAACTTTCCCCACAAAGTTGGGCTTAGGGAACCATTTTACAGGAATTAACACTCTCTGTCCCAGCTTCATGTTCTTATTATTCACCACATCAATGTCCTTACCTTCTCTTTTTGAAATTTTTCTATTTCTTGATTCACCAGCCGCAAAGCGTGCATGAAGGAGGAGTCCAAGGAATCCTTCTCCACTATGAGCTGGGGCAAGTACTTCTCCATGCCCGCCCGCGGTCTTGACCCGGGACGCCAACTCTAGGTGGCCGGGCGGCTGACGGCAGCCCATGACCCCGACTCCACCCTTGGTCCCAGCGGCAAGACCCGGAGCTGCGGGACAAGCCAGGCGGGCTGGCTGCAGCAGCACAGGGGCGGCTGTGGGTCGCGCAGCCTCGAACCCCGTGACCGCCGAGTGCCCTGCGCTGGCGGCCGCTGCCTTCTGGGCGCGGCCCCGCGCACCCGCCCCGGCCGAGTAGGAGCGGGCGCAGCCTGCGCACTGAGGTGGCGCCTCGGGCCGGACCCGTGGTCCGCGACGCTGAAGCAGTTCCGGTGAACCCCACCAACCATGAGGCGCCAGAGCAGCACCGCCATACACGCGCGGCCGGCGCCCATGATCTCTGAGCGGCTGCCAGGTACCCCGCTCCTCCCTTTTAATTTTTTGGAAGAGTGTGAACAGGATTGGTGTTAATTCTTCTCAAAATGCTTGGTGAAGCCATCTGGTCCTGGACATTTTTGGGGGGAGGTTTTTGATGACGGATTCAATCTCTTTAAATGTGATTGGCTTAAGTTTTGTATTTCTTGTAGCATCAGTGTAGGTTGTGCATTTTGGGGAATTTGCCCATTTCATCTAGGTTGTCTAGTTGGTTGGCATACAGTTCCTCATAATATCCTCTTCTGATTCATTTTATTTCTTTGGGGTGAGTTGTAACAGTCCCCCTTTCATTTCTGATTGTATTTACCCATATCTTCTCTGTTTTTTTCCTGTTAATCTAGCTAGGGATTTGTCAATTTTATTGATATTGTTAAAGAACCAACTTTGGTTTTATTGATTTCCTCTATTTTTTTGGTTCTTATTTTCATTTATTTCTGCTCTATTATTTATCATTTCATTCTTTCTGCTTGCTTTGGGATTGATTTGCTGTTCTTTTACTAGTTTCTCTAGTTGTTCAGTTAGATCTTTTTACTTTAGCTCTTTCTTCTTTTTGAATATTGACATTTATGGCTATAAATTTCCCTCTCAAGATGCATTCACTCTATCCCATAAGTTTTGATAAGTGTGTTCTTGTTTTCATTTGTCTCAATATATTTACTGGTTTCACTTGCAATTTTCTTTGACACACAGATTACTTTAGAGTGTGTTGTTTAGCCTCCACACATTTGTGAATTTACCTCTTTCTTGTCTATTATTGATTTCCAGTTTCATTCCATTATGATCTGAGAAGGTGGTTTCTATAATTTCAATCATTTATATTTATGTTTAAGTTCTCTGTTTCCTTTTCAATCTTCTGTGTAGTTGTTCTATCTAATGATGTGAGTGGTATGTTGAAGTCTCCAATGATTGTTGTAGAGATGTCTATTTCTCCCTTCAGTTTTGCTATTTGTTTCATATATTTTTTGGTAACCTGGTTAGGTGCATGGAAATTTATGACTGTTGTATATTTCCAATGGATTGTCCCTTTTATTAATATATAATGGCCTTCTGTAGCTCTTGCAACTTCTTTACATTTGAAGTCTGTTTTGTCTGATAGTATAGCTACCACTGCTCTTTTTTGGTTACTATTTGTATGGAGTATCTTTTTCCAACCTTTCACTTTCAGCCAGTTTGTATCCCTGTGTCTAAGGTGAGTCTCTTGGAAAGAACATATGGATGGCTTATGTTTATTTTTTAAACTATTGTCAGCCAATATCTTTCTTTTGCTTTAAAATTTGTTTTATTTCATTATTATTGATAAGGGAGTTTAATCCATTCACATTCAATATTACTGTAAATGCATTATTTACTTCCACCATTTTATTCTTTGCTTTTTATATGCCATGTCTTGTTTTCATCTGTCTTTTTACTCTTTTGGTTATTCTTTCTGCTATTCTTTCTTCTATGCTCTTCTCTAAGCCTCTCTTTTGTCTTTTTCTTTCAGGCTCTAAGGCTTCCTTTAATATTTCCTAAAAAGGGAATTCTTTTTATTCTTTTTATGAGGTCTCTTAGTTTCTGTTGGTTTGTGAATATTTTATGTTCACCTTCATACTTGAAGAGCAATTTTGCTGGATGCAGAATTCTTGGCTGGCAGTTATTCTCTTTCACAATCCTAATTGTATCATACCACTGTCTTCTTGCCTCTATGGTTTCTGATGAGAAATCCACACTAAGTCTTACTGGGTGTCCCTTGTATGTGATGGTTTGCTTCTCCATTGTTGCTCTCAGAATTTTCTCTTTATCTTTGATGTTTGACATTCTGAGTAGAATATGTCTTGAAGAAAGCCTATTCAGATTTATTTTGATTGAGGTTCCCTACACTTCTTGTACATGTAAGTTCATTTCTCTCATGAGAATTGGGAAATCTTCAGCTATTATTTCCTCAAAAATTCTTCCTTCCCCTTTTCCCTTCTCTTCTCCTTCTGGAACTCACACGACACATAGGTTGTTGTTTCATGTTGTCATTCAACTCCCAGATTCCTCGCTCTTCTTTTTTCCCATTCTCTTCTCTCTTTGTTCTTTTCTCTCTTCTATTTCAGCTGCTCTGCCTTAGGTGTGATTTATTCTTTCTTATATCATTTTGAGTCTGCTGTTGTATGCCTCTAATGTGTTTCAGATCTCACCTATCATGTCTTTCATTCCCATGAGCTCTGTTGCTTTTCTCTTCAGGTTTTAAATTCTTCTTCAGAATTAAAAAAAAAAAAAAAAAAAGAGGAGATGGTGCTCTTTGGAAATGCTTTCAGTTCAAGCCTGGTAGGAGTGTGCTTGCTCAATGTCTTCTTTTCTTTCTTTTTTTTTATTTTTATTCAATGTCTTCTTGATGTCCTTTATCTCTTCAGGCTTATTGTCTTTCAGCACATCAATTTGATTTTGAAAATTTGTGTTTATCTCATTAATTAGTTGTTTCAAATCCTAAGTTTCTTCTGGGGCTTTGATATATTCCATTCCTTGGACCTTGTTTTCCATTTCCTTAGTATGGCTCATAATTTTTGGCTGATGTCTAGGCATCTGATTAGGATGATGAGTTTACTCAGTTGCTCATTTTTTCTCTATTTTGTAGGGATTTAGTGGTGGGAGGTTGTGTGTTATTGCTATTCTCTGATTCTTGTCTCTTTAGGATTGTCCCTGTTACTTGCTCAAAACTAAACTCTCTACCAAGTCATGGTTTGCAGACCCACTTCCTAGGGCCTTGTGGAGGGAGGCAATAAAGGCTGGAAAATGCCTCTGCTACTTATTTACTTTTACTTTCCTCATGTACACTTACTCAGTCTGACAGCAGATGGTGCTCTTTGGAAATGTTCTCAGTTCAAGCCTGGAAGGAGTGTGTTTGCTGCAACACAGACTGGATCAATGTGATGTAGGTTACTGCCTGGAGCCTAAGAGCTTTGTAATTCAAAATTTCTCAGAGAGAGTTCTACAACCTTTGCTGGCAGTCTCTCCTTTTTCTCAGGTAGGAGATAATTCCTCTCCCCTCTGCATCCTCAACAGTCAGTCCTGGTTAGTATAGAATGAGATTGAGATAGTTAGATTTCTTATTCCCAGATCTCTTTAGTCCTGAGCAGGATTCCAAGGTAAACAATGGTGCAGCCCCACTGGGCTGAAAAGGTGACTCAGCAGACCACATTTGTGGGTCAAAAACTGAGTCAGGCTTAGGCTGTGTCCCTCTCCCTCCCCTTTCCTGGGGAGGTGGATCCCTGACGCCCCTTTGTGTGTAACTGTTGGCCCTGAGGTCTTTCATCTCCATTGGTTAAAGATTTTGAAAATATCACATAATTGGAATCATAAACTGCCTAATCTTTAAGACTGGCTCTTTCAAGAAGAATAATGTCTTTGAGATCTATAAGAATTTATATGTGTGCCAATTGTTTTCTTTTAAATTGCCACATCGTGTTTCATTGTGTGGATGCAGCCCAAGATTGTTAATGAATACATGAGTGATGGACATTTTGGTTGTTTCTAGTTTCTACCAACAACAAAAATAGATGTAATAAATATTTGTAAACACATTTTCCTGTAAATATAAGATTTCATATCTTTAGAATAAATTTTCATGCATGAGATTGCTAGATCCTGTGGTATGAATACATTTAATTTTATAAGAAACTGCCAAATCATTTTCTAGCATAGATGCTTGATTTTGTGTTCTCACCAGGAATGTATGAATTTCTAGGTGCTTGACAGTCATTTCAGCACATGATAGGGTTAGTTTTTCTTTTAATATTTTGGCCTTTTTAATAAGTTACAAGGAATTCTCCCAGTGGTTTTAAGGGATATATATACCTAACAATATTCAACTTTCCTGGTTGTATAACCAGAAACACAACAATTCCCTCCAGAACAGTGTTCAAGTCCTTGGGTAATATTCATTTTTAAACTTCACATCATTAAATACCATGACGTGAAACTAATACAACTTATGTCATATGATAAGGGGAAAGGAGAGAAAAGAAAACAAAGATATTTGTTTTATGTACATACACAAACATACTCATAACAGAACAAGGAAGAAATATTCACAATCATTACCATCCTCATTTCTGTAACTCTTCATATATTCATATGATAAATAAAGTTCATATTTATCACTACCTTCTTCCACTACCCATTCCATGTTCCCTTTACCTTCAGCAATCACCTCATCAAGCTGTGGTTCTTTGCCTGGTGGGGTGAACCAAACTTTCATTCCTGAAGATTCTGGGCTATCACTAGTCCTGCTTGGATTTGTAGCAATTTTCCATTGACTTTAATCACAGGGCATGATAGTGGTAAGAGACACCCTAGAGGATCTCCTGTATTCCAATCAAACTCTTCTTTACCTCTATTGTGTAGGTGCAGTCCTATTTAACCTTGATAATCATGACCAATCACCCCAGCCTGTACAGTAATTCTTTACTTTAACTGTTGATTCAGAGGCAAGGGAACCCAAAGTGGCTAGGTAGCAGTCTTAACTTCCAGTTCAATGAAATCATTGTGTTCCCTGGTGGAAAACCTCCTGTTCTTGTAATTAAGAAATGAGCAGAACTTAAGATTGCATGGACAGGAAGCAAACATTTTCTTAATGGATCACTAGGGGTAATAGTGAGTGGTAATACTGCCGTTTTAACCCCTTGATTACTGGACCCATGAACCCTGGTTAGGAGGAGAAACAGAACTATGGGGAGGACACTGATTTAGAGCATACACAGCCTCCTGGAGAACATTGTCCCAACCCAGCAAGATATTGCCTCCTGGTTGGCACTGTTATTGAGTCTTCAAAAGGCCATTCCACCATTTTATCAATCCAGCTGCTTCAGGATTATGGGGAACATAGTAAGACAAAGGAATTACATGAAAATTGACCCATGCCTGCACATTCATTTGCTGTGAAGTGTGTTTCTTGATCAGAAGCAATGCTGTGTGGAATGCCATGGCAGTGGATAAGACATTTGATAGGTCCACAAATAGTAGTTTTGAAGAAGCATTGCATGCAGGGAAAGCAAACCCATTTCCAGAGAACAAATTGCAGCCCCTTCCATAATGGAAGTGCTCTAATGTAACCAACTTGAAAGTAAAAGGGTTATCATCTCGGGGAATTGTCCCATATCAATGGCTGAGTGTGGCTCATGCTGCTTGCAGATTGGGCACTCAAAAGTGGATGTAGCCAGGTTGGCCTTGGTGAGGGGAAGTACATGTTGCTGAGCCAATGCACAACCTCTACCCCTATCTCCATGACCACTTTGTTCATGAGCCCATTGGGCATTGACAGGAGTAACTGGGGAAAGAGGCTGAGTGCTAGCCAAAGAGGGAGTCATTCTATCCTCTTGATTATTAAAGTTTTCCTCTGCTGAAGTCACCCTCTGGTGAGCACTCATGTAGAGCACAAATATTTTAATGCCTCTTGCCCACTCATAAAGGCCTATCCACATTTCTTTTCCCCAGACCTCTTTGTCACCAATTTTCTATTCATGTTCCTACCAAGTCCCTGACTATCCAGCCAAACCATTGCCAACAGCCCATGAGTTAGTATACAAATGCACCTTCAGGCATTTCTCCTTCCAAACAAGATGAACAACCAGGTGCATGGCTCTATGTTTTGCCCATTGGAAGATTTTCCCTTAGTAGTATCTTTCAGGATATCCCAGAAAGGGGCTGCAGTGTTGCAGCTGTCCACTTTTGGATGATACCACCATATTGTGCAGATCCATCTGTAAATCAGGCCTGAGTTTTCTCTTCCTCAGAAAGAGAACTTACTCTGACTGTAAGTAACTCCCCAAGAAGCCATAGCTCTGGGCTGAGAAAGGGAAGGCAACAAAGCAGGAATGGTGACCATGGCATTTTGGTCACTTCCTCATGTAGCTTAGTTGTGCTTCCAAGACCCACTTGACCTTATCTCATGTACCAATTCCAATTTATCATGGAATACTGTTGTGCATGCCCAATGTTTTATGGTTTGGTCCGTCAGACAATACCAGCTCATAATAGTCCACTCAGGTCTCATGATAACTTGGAGGCCCATGGTTAAGCTTTCAGTCTCTACTAAGACTCATTAGCAAGCCAAAGACCTTATCTCAAGAGGAGAGTTTTATCTGCAGAGAATGGTGGGGCTTTGTTGCAATACCCTAAGGTCTGCCTTGTGATATTCCTATAGGGGCCTGCCAAGGACCCAGACAGCACCTCAGTTTGCCATTGCCAATTCCAACTACCTTGCATCTACTGGATCATATGGCCCAATTGTGATAGAATGTTTCTCTATTGTGTGTTACTCACACAATAAACAAGAAAATGTTAAAGCCCCAGCAAGGGGAGTCCTGCTACATTCTCAAATAGAGGATCAAGTATCTTTTGAGAACATAGGCAGTGCCTAATAAAAGAAAAAGACCAGTATGTAAAGTTCTTAATATTAATGCATGTAACTATGAAACTTATTCTTTAAAACTTAAAACTTAGTGTTTACCATAGATTCCAATAGGATGGGAGTGGGAAGGGTGGGTAGAGCATAGGGCATTTGTAGGGCATTGGAATTGTTCTGCATGATCTTTCAATGACTGATACAGGCCAGTATACTTTTTGTCAAAATCTATAAGTGTGTATAGTGCAAAACGTAAACCATAATGTAACCCATTGACCATGTTTAGTAGTAATGCTACAATATTTGTTTATCAATTGCAAGAAATGTAGCATATTCATGTAAGAAGTTATTAACACAGGAAAATGTGAGTGATGGAGGGGGTGGGATATATGGGAATCCCCTATGTTTTATACGTGATTTTTATGTAACCAAAAGCTTCTTAGAAAATAAAGTAAAAATAATAACATACTGGGGAAACATAAAAAAGAAATTGTCAATATACATGAAAGATAACAAATCTTACAGTAATGAAAGTCACAATGCAGAAACATTTTTTCAATTTTATTTATTTATTTATTATTTTTGTTTTGTTTTTGGAGAGGTTTTGGATTGCAGAAAGGCTGCAGTTGTGGCAGGGGAGGGTCACTGGTGCAGGGGGATGGTGGGGGGATATGTGGGGTAGGATGCACCTGGGGCATGCCTCTACAGAATAAGTATGTGCTCATATAATCATGGGGTGTTGTTTTGATTGATGGAGACCCACCCACACAATAACAGATCATTGAATACCCATCCTGGTGAATCTTGCTACATTCTCTAATAGAGTGGGAAGAATCTCTAGAGAACTTGGGCAGTGGCTAGTGAAAGAGGATAGACCAATACCCTAGATCTTTGGTATTGAGTCTTGTACTAATTAACCTTGTCCTCGTGAAATAGAAACTTAGGCTAGTAATATGCATTGCCAAAGAGTTCCTTCCTGAAATTTTCCTTGTTGCTTAAATATGGCCACTTTCTAAGCCAAACAGAATAAAAACAATCTACCTTCCCCCAGCTTGTGAACTGACTATTGGAGATGAACCTCCCTGGCACAGAGAGATTATTATGAAGCACCAATTAGCAATGCATTAGGAAAAAAACCTTGACCAAAAGGAGGAAATATTAAATACACTATGAGTTTTTATGTATAAGTGATTTCAAAGTGATTTGTAATGTCATTCTAGAGGTTACACCCATACACTTCTCAGGAGGATCTCACTGACTGCCACAGTAAATAGTTTCTCAAGCAGGGTGGGTCCAAAGGGCTCTAGAGACATTTAGAAAATATACACAGGGCAAACAGCCCCAGGAAATTTACACCCCATCACTGCAACTTACCTTGGAATATATGATAACATTTTTCCCTAAAGTATCAGAGTTAGACTCATTTATAGCTTTCCTACACATGGTTTTTCTGCCCTTTTTATTTGCTTTGATTAGTACTATACACATTAAATATATGTCTCCAAGCATTAAATCTTCCTGCTGGTCATATGTTGGTTGTTCCTTGAATCACAGCAGAGTTTCTGCCAACACCTACACTCCAGTTCATCAGACTCATTCAGGATAACTAACAAATGGGTGATGATGGACAATACCCATCCCAAAAAATAGTATCTACAACTGCAAACAGACAGTTCCATCCATTAGCGCCATGGGATCTAAGCCTCCTCTCAATTGGAAGCAGATTGGGCATCACCATTCTCAAATCATCAAGATTGAGGAATGGACTAAAATAGATTTATTATTGTTTTAGTAATGCAACAACTTTTAACATTGAAAAAAAGACAGTGGTCACTAGTGATTCTGAGGGGAAGGAGGGGAAAGGATCTTGCAATGACAGAAATAGGACATTATACATTTTGCAAAGTTTATAAAATTGTGCACTGCAAAGGGTAAACAATAATGTAAGCTATAGAATCTGGTTAGTAACAATTCTTCAATATGTGTTCATCAATTGTAACAAACGTACCACATTAATGAAAGATGGTGTTAATTGGGGAAAGTGTGGGAAGGGAGGGGTGGGGTATATAGGAATCTTCCATATTTTTATGTAGAATTTAGGTAACCTGAAACTTCATTAAAAATAAATTTTAAAAAAGAAGATACTGGGTGAGCAAAAGCAATCTGAACGCTTGCAAAGGAAAGAAACAGATCTTATGGGAATGAAAAAAGTGGGGAGATTAAAAATACATTAGAGGCACATAATAACAGATTTGAATTATTCAAAGACTTTGAGGACAGAGCATCTGAAGTGGAAAAGACAGGAGAATAGAAAGAGAAAATAATGGAAAAGTGTCTCAGGGAGTTGAATGACAATGGAAATGCAAAAACATATGTGTTAGTCTCCTAGAAAGAGAAGAGAATGCAAAAGGGCAAGAAAGAATATTTGAGGAATTAATGACTGAAAACTTCCCAACCCTTATGGAAGACATAAATATCAATATTCACGAAGGACAATGCACCTCAAACAGAATAAATCAGAATAGAATTTCTTTGAGACACATACCATTAAAAATAACAAATATCAGATATAAAGAGAAGATATAGAAAGCAGCAGGAGAAAAACAATGCCTCAGATACAAGGAAACCTCAATAAGATTAAGTGCCAAATTCTCACCAGAAACTTTAGAGCTAAGAAGAAAATGGTGTGATGTATTAAAGGCATTGAAAGAGAAAAACTGTCCCCAAGAATTTTGTTTCCAGCAAAACTGTCCTTCAAAAATGAGAGTGAATTTAAAGACTTCACAGACAAACAAAAACTGAGAGAGTATGTTACCAAAAGACCAGAATTACAATAGATACTAAAAGGATGCTGCAGTTTGAAAGAAAAAAACAAGGGCAAGAGACTTGGAGAAGAGTGTAGGAATGAAGATTATTAAGAAGGGTAAGTTAATGGGTAAAAAGACAGACAAGAGTAATATATAAAAATGGAAAGCCAAAGGACAAAATGGGCAAAGTAAGTAATGCCTTTAGAGTAATAACATTGAATGTTAATGTCTTCAGTTCCCCAATCAAAAGACATAGACTGATAGAATGGATAACAAATAATATGAGCCATCTATATACTGCCTAGAACAGACTCACCTCAGATACAAGGACACAACCAGATTGAATGTAAAAGTTTGGAAAGAAATATTCCATGAAACATGAAAATAGAAACCAAAAATTCAGGACTAACATTATTAGTATCAACAAAAAATATTTTATATGCAAAACTGTTATAAGGGATAAAAAAGTCATATTAATAAAAGGATGCAATTTACCAAGAAGATATACATATAATAAATATTTTTGCACCTAAACCTGGGTGACCCAAGATTCATGAAGCACACACTGGCAAAATTGAAGGGAGATATAGATGTCTATACAATAATAGTTGGAGACTTCATTACATCACTACCAATATTGGATAGAATATCTAGACAGAGGATAAATAGAGCACCTGAATAATATGATAAATATACTAGACCTAAAAGACATCTATAGAACATTGTACCCCAAAGCAGCAAAATATACATTCTTTTCAAACACTCTTGCAATCTTCTCCAAGAAATACCATATATTGGGTCACAAAACATGTCTCAATAAATTTTAAAAGATTGTAATTTTACAAAGAAAATGCTGGAAAATAATAATTAATGGAAAAAGTGAAAATTCATAAATATATGGAGATTAAACAACACACTTAAATAATCAGTGGGTCAAAGAAAAAATTGCAAGAGAATTCAGTAAATATCTTGAGGTGAATGAAAATAGAACACAATATATTAAAAACTATGGTCACTGCAAAGGCAGTGCTGAGAGGGAAATTTATAAACCAAAATGCTTACTTTAAAAAGGAAGAAAGAACTAAAATTGAATATCTAACTACACACCTAGAAGAACTAGAAGAACAACAAACTATTCCCAAACCAAGACTAAGAAAAGAAATAGCACAGATCAGAGAAGAAATAAATGAAATTGAGAACAACAACAACAACAAAAAATAGAATCAAGAGAAGCAAAAGTTGTTTCTTTGAGAAGATCAACAAAATAAACAAACCCTTAGATAGACTGAAAAAGAAAAAATGAGAGAAGATACAAATAAATAAAACCAGAGGGGGGACATTAAAGCTGAACCCAGAGAAATAAGAGCAATCATAAGAGAATAATATGAACTCCTGCTCACCACAAAACAAGAAGTATATGAAATGAACAAATTTCTGGAATTGCACGAACAACCTACACTGACACAAGAAGAAATAGAAGACATCAACAAACAAATCACACATAAAGAGATTAAAATAGTCATCAAAAATCTCCCAAAGATGAAAATCACTGGACCAAAGGGATTCACAGGTGAATTCTACCAATCATTCAAAGTTAATCTAATATTAATCTTGCTCAAGCTCTTCCGAAAAATTGAATGGGGAAGAATGCTACCAAACTCACTCTATGAAGCTGAATACACCCTAATACCAAAAACAGATAATGATACTATTAAAAAAGAAAATTACAGACCAATAACTCTAATAAATATAGTTATAAATCAAAAGTATGATGAGATACCTTTTCATACCTATTAGAATGGCCTTCATTAAAAAGTTGGAAAACTTCAAGTTTTGGAGAGGATGTGGAGAAATAAGAATACTTATCTAATTTTGGTGGGAATGTAGAATGGTACAATCACTATGGTGTACTGTTTGACAGCTCTTCAGGAACTTGAATATAGACTTGTCATGTGACCTGACAATACCACTACTAGTTATATACTCAGAAGAACTGAGAGACAGTAACAGCCATTTGCAAACCAATGTTCATAGAGGCATTATTCACAATTGCCAAAAGATGGAAACAGCTCTGTTGTCCATTAACCAATGAATGGATCAACAAATTGTGGTGTATACATATGATGGAATATTATGCAGTTGAAAGAAGAAATGAAGTCGTGAAATATATGTCAACAGGGAGGAACCTGGAGGACATTATGCTGAGTGAAGCAAGCCAAAAGGACAAGTTCATTATGGTGGTATTATTATCAACTAAATATATTGTGCAAACTCATGGAGTTAGGAATAAGAATAAAGGTCAACAGAAAATACAATAAGGGTAGAGAATGGAAAGCTGAGGGTTAACCTGTGCAGAATTGGTAGAAAGGAGTTTTGTAAATCTTTAGAAATGAATAGAAATGGTAGAAGTACATGATAGTGCTTGTAACTAGGAGAGTTATTATATGGGATGACAGTGGTTATAAAAGAATATTTAAGGATATGTATATTCCTAGAAGGAAAGCTAAAAAAATGTACCATGAGACAATATAACACAGTGAAACCTCATGTGAAATATGAATATGGGTGATATTGCATTTATAAGCCTGTTTTTTTTACAAAATATAAAGATGAACAAACTAGAGAGATGGAAATAGAATATGAACTATGTACAGCAGGGGAAGCTTGAGAGACTGAGAAACGATGAGTTTCTTTTTTTTATTTATTATTATTATAATTGGAATAATGAAAATGCTCTAATAATTATTGAAGTGATGAATGTACAACTATGTGATTATACCAAATACCATTGATTATACACTTCGGATGGATTTATGCTTTTAAATATGTATCAATAAAATTGATTTGTTAAAAAAATATTGAAAACCAGTGTGTGTAATACTCTGGTGACATTATACAAAATAGATTCATAATTTATAAGTAACCTAATATAAGTAGAGAGACCTGGTCACTGATGGTAAGACAGAGGGAAGAAAGTGACACACCTGGATACTGCACCTAAGAGAGGGCCCAGCTTTCCTGCTTCCTTCTTTTTCCCTGAGGACTTGGGGCATTTCAGATGGGAGGGAGGTGGGAATTGGCCTGGGCTTTTTCAAAAAAGAAATTTAATTCAACAGAAACAACTTCACAAACTGGTAAATGCAAGTTTTGTTCACACTTTCAGGTAAACTCAGAAGGTGACAAAAAAATACTTACATTTAAAAATATATTTCATATATATGTGTTTGTCTGCATTTATACAAGCTCACTCAGAATATCAATAAAAATAAACTCTGCATTTGAATATTGGATACAACATAGCACTGCTTAGAAAAAATGAAATAGCTCTTCTCTGGGGGTTACAGATTGTGAAGCAAAATGAGAGAACCCCAGGCAAGGCCAGGAAACTCCTCTCCAGCCCTCTCTGCACCTGTTCTTCTGGTTGGCCCTTGAGGGCACCCTGGTGGCCCTGTGCACCTCCTGCAACCCAGCCTCCTGTTCCCTGCAGGGGAAGTTATTGTCTGGGCTCACCCTGACTTTCCCTCACAGTGTATTGTACAGTAATATGTAGCTGTGTCCTCAGCTGTCATGCTGTTGAACTTTAAATAAAATTCTTTCTTGTTGTTGTCCCTAGTGATGCCAACTCAGGACTGAAGATTTTGCTTATAGTCTGTGCTTCTATCAGTCCATATTTTACTGACCCATTCCAGCCCTTTTCCTGGGGCCTGTTGGATCCAGTTTACACTATAGTCAGCTAAGCAATATCCAGACACAGTACAGGTGAGGGACAGGGTCTTGTGAGGGCTACACCAGGCCAGGTACTGACTCTTGCAGTTGCACCTGAGACAGGACACCTGAGGACAAGGAGACCACAGTGAGAAACATGGTCAGATGCATAATCCCGATTACCTTCATGCCTGACTCCTGAGACACCCACATCTGGGAGCCACTACTAGGAAGAGGAAGAACCACAGGATGTTCATGTTCTTGTGGATGAGGTCTTTGATTCCCAGAAAATGTATCCCTGACTTAGAAGGAACCTAAATTTAAGAAAATTTATGCTGTAATTTCATCTGTCTACCCATGTTGTGATTTGCATTTGGGAGGTGACTCTATTAAGGGAGTTCATTGTTTAAAGTTCACTCTCAGATGAGGATGCTGGCTGAGCCATGATTGAACATAGTTCTTTCTCTGGGGTGCCCCCTCACCAAACCAGATTCTTCTACTCTACTTCCAGGCAGGAAATGTTTTAAATAAGCTGGTTAGTGAGTCAGATACAGCCAAGGATGGCTTTGGAGGCTTTGGGAATAATGTCTTTGTGTTGCTATTCCCAGGGATTATGGATAATATAATTGCACACACATATACATGCACCCACACAGGCACACGCACACACATATATACATGTAATATCCCTGACAACCTTGTTTCTGAAAGTTTCTGTTTGCTTTTCAATGTCTGTGGAGGGATGGGCATTTGGATCTGCCTTCTCACACTTTAGTTGATTTCCCTATGCATTAGTCACATTAACTGTGAATTCATCTTATGTTGTCAGCACTGTTGTAAATTTTCACCACTTTTATTTCTCTTATTATCCCCTCTCAGGAGTCAGAGGTACCCATGTGAGCCTTCATCTCTAATAATAAGTTTTCATGATGAACACATGAAATACCCCTGCCTCTGATATATGGCACTTGTGTTACCTACTCATGTAAACCAACCTCAGTCTTGATGTCTTCACCTGCCCACTGATTCATATCCAATTGTCTCTAAAGGTCCCTTCCATCTTATAATACCATGAACTGATCTTGAATCTAGTGTATTGCAACTGGCTATTCAATATTAGTTATGTGAATCAAAAAGCAAAAGTCACAGTATAGAATCATTAGCATGGGGAGAAGTTCGGGAGGCAGCGATGAGAGATAATCAGTACTAGATATAGACACGGAAGCCTCCAAATTTGATGGCAGGATTTTGGAGTGAAGAACAATATATGTAGCCATGCATTAAGTATTCCCATGGCCATATAAGCCTGGGAGAGATGATGGTGAAAGAGGGGAAGAGTGACAGAGGGATAGAGCTGCAAGGGCTAAGCCAGGAGCTCAAACAATAATCAATGGGGGTGTAGGATAAATATTGTGTTTCTGTCCTGAGGAGCAATGAAGTAATTAACTCCCAATTCTTTCTGTAGATTGGTGTAGGAGAGCATAATTTCCTCGGAGTAATTGGACAAGTGGTTGCATAATGTCTGAATAGTGTTTGATAAAGCTAGCACTCTATAAATGAGTGCTTTCACTGTTATTCATATTGTAGTATTATGAAGGTAAAGAGTGTGACAAATACCACCATAGCAAATAGTAAAGTGGCTGGAATCAAATTACTTTCCTGAAGAAAAACATGTAAATATTTATCAAAGTAGTTCAAATATGTTATAGGGTTTGAACAGCTAATAACACTACCAGAAATCATGGCAATAATACTGGGTATTTGAAGTCAGGGAATACAATATGCACTTCACTAGCTTCCTCCTCACTCTTAATGTTACTTAGTCAATATTTGAAATATTGGCCAGGCATGGTTTTTTCTTTACAATACCATTGTTTTTCTTTGAAAATATTATGACTCTATTTGAGTCCAAAATATCTCCTTAAATTTTTGGATTTTAAGTTGTACAGGACTACAAACCATAAAATATAATATGAGAAATAATGAAGATATTTTGAGGCAACCAGCTATGATAAACAATCAAACCTTATTTCATCATGCATTCATAAAACCGCTAATTCTGTGTAGGAATGTGGTGATTTATCTTGAAAAAATTGTCAGCAAATTAAAGTGTATTCTGTCCAACAGCATGCCAGCTTATTTGTATGCTAGAGTTGTCTTGCTAGTATTTAGTCTCTTTAGCATTGTGATAGTTAAGTTTCAAATATTTAGCTGCTTCCAGGCTTTTGGAAACATATTTTAGTACACTACATTATATTTTCATACTCTAAACCAATCTTTACAAAATAATATTGTGCTCTGTGATAGCAAAGTGCAACATACTTGGTTCTGGAGATGGAGTGGTGGATAAAACACAGTCCTTCCAAGGATCTCAGCATTAAATTAAGGTGATGACCCATGCTGGGGGGAAGTAATTGTATTTATATGCTGAGTTCAGCATAGAGAGAGATCACACTTGAGCAACAAGAAGGCTCTCAGGAGGTAACTCTTTGGCACCCTAAAATACTAGGCAGTTTCAATTTCAAGAGCAATGGTTCATGAGCACAGTCACAAGTATCAAGCACTGAAGGATTACTATGAAGCACCAACTAACAATGCAATGGGAAAAAGACCTTGACCAAAAGGGGGAAAGGGTAAAGGCAAATGCGTTTATATTGCTGAGAGACTTCAAAGCGAGTTGAGAGGTCATTCTAGAGATTATGCTTATGTATGTCTCAGCAGGATCTCATTGACAGCCAAAGTAGATAATACCCCAAATAGCAGGGCTTCTAGGGCCTCTGGAGAAAACCAGACACTATGGCCAGGGCAGATAGCTCCAGAGTTTAGTGTCTTGTCAGTGGGCCCTACTTTGGAACTTATGGTTCCCACTGTGACAGAGTTGGATTCAGTTGTCATTTACCTACACATGGCTCTACTGTTCCTTCTATTTGAACCTATAATTAGTACTAGAGTTGGTAAGTGTATGCTTAAGAGTCTTAAATCTTTGGGCTGTCCATGTGCCAGCTAGGTCCTGAATTTCAAATAAGTTACAACACTTACTCTCCAGTTCATTGAACTCACCCAGGACAAATAACAAGAGGGAGATGATGAACAACCACCATACCAAGGAACCAAGAGAGTCTACAACTTCAAGCAAGAGAGTCCCATCAATCAGCCATGTGGGATTGAAGCCCCTTCTCAATTAGAGGTGGAGTGGGCATCACTATCCCAGAATCCTCAGGATTGGGGAATGAATTGTGGACTAAAGTAGACTTACTGGTATTCTACTATAGACTTATTGTGACTCTACCAATGGAAGAAATTATATCATTGATGTGGAGGCTGTGGCCACTGGAAGTTCTGAAAGCAGGGAGAGGGAAAAACAGGTGTAATACAGGAGCATTTTTGGAATTTGGGATTGTCCTGAATGACATTGCAATAACAGATACAGGCCTTTCTATATCTTGCCATAACCTACAGAATTGGGTGGGAGAGAGTGTAAACTACAATGTAAACTATAATCCATGCTTAGTGGCAATGCTCCAAAATGTGTTCATCAATTTCAATAAATGTACCACATTAATGAAGGATGTTATTAATGTGGGAAAATGTGGGAGGTGTGGTGAGAGGTGTTTATGAGAATCCCCTATATATTTTTATGTAACATTTATGTAATCTAAATATCTTTTTAAAAATTTTTTTAAAAATTTGAAAATTAATTTAGGTGATGAAAATGGAGTATCATAGACTATAAGAGAAGAGGCTCTGCAGGATTCAATGGAAATTGTAAATAGTTTGCATGACAGAAGAGAACAGTATGCATGAAGAGATTGTGAATGATGTGAAAATATGGGGAATGTAGAAAAAGCCTCAGGGAAAATGTAATCAGACAATTGTAACTGATTGATGATTAAATCTGGTAGCAAGAATTTGCAGAAATTTTTTTGGAAAATTGTCCATGTATTGACCAGGGTCTTTCTCACCCAGAAACCTCAGTAAAATGGCTCAGGCTTCACTCCAGGCTACTGGAATTAACCCTTAGAATACCAGAAGTACAAGAGAATTTTCATCTTAGTGAATAACCCCTCTCTGTCAGAACTAAACTTGAGTGTAAGATTTATTAAAAGTCTATACTTTTAATAGGGAATATGTTAACAAAATTTAAAAAACAGGGATACCTGGTTAGGTCCTATTGAAGTGTAATTAACATAATAATTTCACCTATGAAAGTGTGCAATTTAAGTATTTACACCTATGTTCATATGTGTTACCATCACTACAAACCAGATAGTGAACTCCCCAATTTTTCTCTAGTACCTCTTCAATTCCTGCCTCCTGTTATTTTCTTTCTTTCTGGGCAGCCTTTATCTTTTGTTAAAAAGGTTTATTGAATTATAAATAATAAACCACAAAATTCACACATTTAAAGTGTATAATTCAATTGTGTTTATTCATAGATATGTGCCATCATCACCAGAGTCAAATTTGGAAAGTGTTCATTGCTTCTCAAAGAAATAATATACCCTCTAATTTATCAGCTTCCTATCCTTCCAGCTCCCAACAGCCCTAAGCAACCAGTACACTACTCTCCCTCTCTATAGATTTCCCTGCTCTGGACTTTCAAAGTAAAGGAATCATTAAGTATGTGGTCATTCATTTCTCACTGCTTCAACTTAGTATACCATTTCCACAGTTCATCCATGCTCTAGCAAATATCAATACTTCATGCCTTTTATTTTTATTAAGTATTGTAATGATATATAAATATATATTTATTCAAAATAAAACTTTCACTTTCAACACTTACTTGTGTACAATTGTGTAATGTTCATTACAATTGATTTTTTAAAACAATTTATTGAAGTAAATCATTCATACATGAGCACACATAAACTACAAGTATTCAGTAAACATTATGAACTTACAAAACAAACATGCAAAACATCATACAGGGCTCCCACACATCATCCCCCCCACAAACTCCCTGCATTTTTGTGAAACATTTGTTAATAAATCATGAAAGAGCATCATTAAAGTATTCCCACTAACTATAGTCCATATCTTTTTCCCCTATTTATATTTTTTAAGGATTTATTTATTTATTTTTATCCATTTTTTACCCCACTCCCATTTCTGCTGTTTCTGTGTCCATTCACTGGGCAACTCTCTGTGTCCATTTCCCACCCTCTCTTCTCATCCTTCTCCTTCTGTCTTCACTGGGATTTGATCCTTGGAATCTCTGATGTGGGAGAGAGGCATCCTACCACCTGTGCCACCTTAGTTTCTGTTTTTTTTTGGTGCATTTCATCTAGGCTATCCCTTGTATCACTCTCCTGTTATATCATCATCTTGCTGCATGGCTCACAGGGTCTGACAATGCACCTGCACATGGGGTACTGGCAGCTCACCTACTCATGGGACCTGGCAGTGCACCCATGGATGGGGCCAGATAGCTCACCCATGGATGGGGTCTGATGGCTTGCCTGTTCATGGGGCTGGCAGCTAACCCATGGATGGGACCTGATGGCTTACCCATTCACGGTGCCTGGTCGCACACCCATGCACAGGGCCTGGTGGCCCACGTACCCTCTAAATTTTTCTTTTTAAAGTTTTTACTGGGAGGTTCCAGGGATTGAATCCAGGCCCTTCCATATGGGAGATGGGCACCCAACCACCTGAGCCACATCTGTCCCCCTGGAATATCTCCCAAGGTTGACCAAAGATACCCAAAGTTACAGTCTCTTCCCAAACAGGATGGTAATATAATAAATCAGGCTTAGTTTATCAACAACATTCTAAAAACAGACCTAGGAAGGAAAACTAGGTCTGGGGACACATGCATGGTTTCTAATATAGCGAATGTTTAGCCTACCCTGATTATTACAAAATCAGGTCAGTGAGAATATTCACATACAATTGATTTTTTTGTGTGCTATAATCACCAACAAACATTTCCAAAATGTTTTCTGTATCTCAAACAGAAACTCTGTATACATTAAGCACTAACTCCTCATCTGCTGCCTCTGAAATTTGTAACCACTTATCAGCTTCCACTCTAAGAATTTGCTTATTGTATACAGTTCATATATGTGAAATCATACTATATTTTCCTTTTGTATTTGGCCTATTTAAATCAACATCTATTTCACAGTTCAGCAATGTTGCAGCATGCATCAGAACTTCATCCCTCCTTACCACGGAAACAATGGTGTGTGTGCATGCCACATATTGTTTATCCATTTATCTGTTGCTTGACACTTGGATTGCCTCTGCCTTTTGGCCATTGTGAATAATGCTTCTGTCAACATTTGTGTACACATATGGGTTTGATTCCCTATTTTCAATATTTTGGGTATATACCTAGAAGTAGAAATACAAGGTACATAACTTTCATTTTTTGTGTGTGTATGGTGCCACAGCATTCGTCTTTGAGTAAACCACATGTCTCAACACTAAACTTTGGACTAGTTAATAAGCAGGTCTCCAGCCCTGGGACATAAACTACCCCAGAGCTCAAACCTGAATCTGAGGCCACCATGAATTCCACACACACACCTCACCACAAACCCACAGCTTGTCCTAAATGATTAGCTAATCATCCAAAATGCTCTATACCACACAGTCCCCTTTCACACACTTGCTTTAAACTAACCAATCCTTGACTCACACAGGAAATCTAACCTCCACCTCTGGGTCGCAATAAAAGTCCAAGCTTTTATACTGGTCCCTCTTTGCCCATTTGTGTGCCTTACCTGTTGGTTGAGCCACCTGAGCTGATTGTGCTTCCTGGTTACATCTCATGGCAGCCCTCTCTCTCTGGGACTTGTGAGTAACAAATGACTTTTCTCATGCATTATGAGCTCCATTCATCTTTGTTGTGTAACAAACACACCTGGACCCAGATTCAAAATCCTCCTTAAGTTGAAACTAGAATCATAGAGAGTAGGGTGTGTAGGTCAAAACCACGAGAAATGAAGCACAATGCCTTTGGCTGCTTTCAGCTTAAGAAGAATCTCTCTCAGAAAGCTAACACTACCTGGGTAGGTAAGGCCCAAGGCTTGCTGACATACATCCATTCTATTTTGTTCTGCTGTCTTTTCCTCTGTGGGGTGTTGCCTAAAGTTCTCACCCCAAGTCATTGGTCCTATGTAACTCTCTTTCCCCTAGCATCTGATAACAGCCAACCCTAAAATGGCAAGAGCATACAAACCTTGTGGTGTCTATTGCTCCCCTAATGGAAACAACTAGCATTGTGTGACACCAACACTGTATCATTGAACAACTTTTGTTACATAAGTCAGGAGATTGGCATCCCTCACCAGAAGCTGTGACTAATGAGTGAATTGGCTGTGTTCAAAAGCATATTGGATAAACAGAGGGAGTGCTAGACCTCTCGGTACCTGGCCCAGAGCAGTTGAGATACTGCCATGGGAAACTCCAGCCAGTGAGTCTGTGGACCATGCATATGGGACTTAACACACTACTAGCTTGAGGCAACCCCACAACAGGAGGCATCATGGCACCCTGCAATCAAAAGAGTCTATAATCCTTATTTTTCTACCTTCTCCACTGCTCTTGCTCTTTGTTCCCTGACCCCATGGGATAGAGTCTCTAACTCCTGGTGTGAGATAACTAAAGAACTATTATGTAACAAAAAGGGACCTGAAGATATTGTGCCAGCACCCTCTAATACACGAGAGTATTTTCCTAAATTCCTTAAGAAATGTAAGACCCCGATGAAATGTTCATGTGCTCTACTCAGTGCTGCTGATTATCAGCATGACAAAGATCCAATGTTGGACTCCTGCCATGTGAAGCTAAGACTAATGATCCCACCATCATCACACTATTAAAAACAAACTCCAACCCAAATGAGACTGTTTGGGAATCCCTAGAGGGAAACAGTTGCCTATGTGTTCATTCTACAGGTGCCAAAGATGTTTCCCATCACCACACATAACAACAAGCAGGACCTCAAACAAGGATCCCAAATTAAAAACTAAAACTGAAAATTTTATTTGATTCAAGATTCAAAACTTTTAAAATATTTTATTCAAGGGGGATAGGCAAAAAAGCAGATTGGTTGCTGATCTTTGTTAAGTTCGGATCTTAATTGGCACTCTCCATTCAAGAAAGTAATGTAATTGACTGATATCACTAAAGACCATGAGCCTGTTCCTATTTTCTCAAATATTTATAACACAAAAAAGAATAAAAAAAGACACACCTGCCATAGTGGGTGTACCTGCCAAGGCAGATGCCTTAATGTGGATCAATTGTTTATTTTAAAAGATTGAGATGATGCAATGAGTACATTTCTTTGAGCATTCAGATAAAAGAGACCCAGAATTCATCTCCGAACCTAAGAAGAACTTCCTTAGAAAACAAGTAGTAGATATTTTTCTTACAAGGAGAACCCACTCCCTAATTTATTGGGAGATTTGCTCAACATTTCAAGCAAGAGTCAAAGTATTCATAAGGATATAGACAGAGTAGAACTATTGACAGGACAAAGTGGGACTCAAATGAAATTCACAAATAATCACGTATCTGGCCTAGTGTTCCATCCTACAAGGGATGATATAGCACCTCTCCTGGAGGTCCTGGTCTCCTTCTCTTGCCTATCCAAGACTTATTCCCAGACCCCCTGGGTGGTATGAGAATTGGAACAATTCTTAATGAGCATCTACCCCTAATGATGCTTTAATCCATTACCTGCAATAAAATCAAACTCTTGGCTTCATGTCAAATGGAACATATATGGACCTGCTCCTGCCAATCCAGGCAATAATACTATAATACTGCCTGAAATAAGCTGCTGTGGGGATCTTCACTGTGATCCAAGAGCTCCTCAAAGAAGCAATTACAATACCTACCATCTGCCCAAACAATAGCCCTAGTCTTCCAGTTTCTACAGCTGTTACCAGTGAAGAGCAATTAATGATCAGTTATACCAAGCTTAATGCACAAATCATGGCCATAAAAACTCTTATTCCCATAGACCACAGTTCACACTGTAGATCACACTCTCTCCCACTCAGTTCTGAGTGGTGTGTGCTGATTTAAAATGGCCTACATCCATTGCCACAACGGTACTCAGGACAACCTCCAACTCCCAAAGAAGCCCCTGTATTTCAACTGCTCATCCCCTCTCTACCCCAAAAGTGTCAAGTGACCACTGGCTCCACCTCATTGTTAAAATTTCTTGCATTTCTAGAATCGGTGTGGGAGGTGGGCAACATGGGAATCCCAGTGGGTTCTGTGTAATATTTTGGGTAATCTAAGCACCTCTTAAAATATATGTACATATATATATAAATAACATTTTTGTAAGCAAATACACATATATGCATATATATTTATATATCATTTTGCAAATGTTTGTATGTATTGTGAGAATTTTGATTTTTACCCACAATAAAAATAAATTAAAAAAAAATAATTACCAGCTTTAAAAAAAAAAACAAAACACCTCATTCCCACAATCATCTAATTAATAAAATATATACACATGAGCACAGATAATTGCTTTACTTTTACTTACTTGGCCAACATATTTCATTCAGTACCAATAACAAGAAAAAATAAAATAAAAATTCAAAAAATCACAGCCACTACTGCCAAGACTTTACCAAATGGTCTTTAAAAACTATTTTAAAAATTCACAACTCTGTTGAGAATCAGGGGCCAACTGGCACATGATCAGCTCAAAGATTTAAGCCTCTTGGATATACACCTATCTTATTTTATAATTAAAATTTTTTTTTAAGTATTTATAAAACACCCACAAACTTGATACTAGCACAAAATAAGTGCCATCTGATTAAGGGGTGACTTTGAAGGGGAAGTCTTAGAGGACCTCACCACACTTACTCATCATTTATAGGAATAAGGTTGGGCAATAGCACCTCATAAACCACAAAGGCTATCAAACTTTGTCAAATCATGGACATCGCTTGGTCTTCTGGGGAGGCAGATTCCTATCATCTTAAAACACAAGCCTCCCATAGAGATAAAGACACACACAACACCTGTTATATCCATTCATGTGTTGGAGGTACCACACCCAACATCTCACACTCTCTTTACCTCCCAGATACAAAATCATATGTACATCTGTTTTCCTATGGAGAGAGTCCCCAATAAGTGTCTTAAAACTGGCACAACCAGCAATTTCCCAAGACATAACACTTGTCCCAATGGGGATGGATTTTAGATTAGAGGCCTTGGATAACACTGGTTATGCCTCTTGGAGTTTTTGTACTAACCAATGCAAATAATGTCTCCTTATGTTTTTTATTTTTTTAATTAAGAGATTCCCCTTAGTATTGTTGGAAAATGGGAGAGTAGAGAGTTCCAAAGACTCAATCCTCCCACCAGAAAAACAATTAAACAAGGAAGAACTGTCTGAAAAAATATATTTTGAAGCTATGGAGGAAAGAAAATCAGTGCCTAACATCAGGGAAGAATGGGAGGAGGAATCTGATAAATTACAATAAAGAATAGCTCTTGGTTAGAAGGGGCTACAAACCCACATACTGCACTCTTGTGGCATGCTGCCATGGGATCCATCCCTTGGATACCTTGCTGGTAAATGAAGGGGACACAAAAATCCTCTTCCCCATTAAAAGAGATGGGCATAGCCAATGACTAACCATAGCTTTGGAATAATGACTTCAGATCACTGGAGGCCCAGATGTGAAGGTGCACCTACCAAGGGCTGCAACAGAGAAGACTTAAAAATGTGAAGTTTCCTCAGGGCTACAGGAGAGAGTTAGGTGAAGGGATAAATTTGCTTGCCAGGCCAAGAAAGCTCAGCATGGAATAAGACCTTAGTGCCTTGCTGATTCTCTTGTCAGGGAACTTTGGAGCCGGTAGGTACCTCATTCATGGGTCCCTGAACCTGTTTCACCTGGGAAAGACCAATTTGGTGTATTGAAGACTTCGACTATTTTTGTAGAGACATCTACTTCTCCCTTTAGTTTTGCCAATGTGTGCCTTCTGTATCTTGGGGCACCCAGATTAGGTGCATAAATATTTATTAGTTATTTTTTCTTGGTAAATTGCCCATTTTATTAATATATAATGATCTTCTTCATCCCTTATAACAGTTTTGCATTTAAAATCTATTTTGTCCATATTACTATCATGATTCAAACTCTTTTTTTGGTTACTATTCATGTGTAATATCTAATTCCAACCTTTCATTTTCAAACTGGTTGTGACCTTATGTCTGAGGCAAGTCTCTTGTAACAGCATATAGAAGGCTTATATATATATATTTATCCATCCTATCAGTCTTTGTCTTTTGATTGGGGAGTTCAAGCCATTAGCATTCAATATCCTTACTGTAAAGACATAATTTACTTCATCCTTTTAGTCCTTTGACTTTATGTTTTCATATCTTACTATTGTCTGTCTTTTTTCCCTTTAATTTACCCTTCTTAATAATCTTTATTTCTACCCTCTTCTCCAAGGCTCTCATTCTTGTTTTTCCTTTCAGCCTGCAGCATCCCTTTAGTATCTCTTGTGATTCTGATCTTTGGGTAACATACACTCTCAGTTTTTTCTTTGTGAAGACATTAAAGTCACCTCACTTTTGAAGTACAGTTTTGCCAGACACAAAATTCTTGGCTGTCAGTTTTTCTCTTTCAGTACCTTAAATACATCATACCACTTTCTTCTCACCTCAATGGTTTCAGATGAGAGATGAGCATGTAATTTTATTGAGGTTCTCTTGTATGTGATGCTTTGCATTTCTCTTGTTGCTTTCAGAATATTCTTTTTATCTCTGATATTTGTAATTCTGAATTGTAGGTGTCTCAGAGTAGGTCAATTAGGATTTATTCTATTTGGGGCATGTTGTCCTTCTTTGATATTGATATTTTTGTCTTTCATAAGAGCTGGGATGTTTTTGGTCATTATTTCCTCAAATATTCTTTTTGGCCCTTTTCTATTCTCTTCTCATTCTGAAACACCTATAACATGTATGTTTATACATTTCACTTTGTCATTCAATTCCCTGAGATCCTATTCCACTTCTTCCATTCTTTTCTCTTTCTCTTCTGTCTTTTCCAGTTTGAATGTTCTGTTCTCAAATCACTAATTCTATCTCTGAGCAATTCAAATATGCTATGTGCCTCTAATGTATTTTTAATCTCATCGATTGTGTCTTTCATTCTCATAAGCTCTGTTACTTTTCTTTGCAGGCTTTCAAATTGTTCTTTATGTTCACCCAGTGTCTTCTTAATATCCCCTCTATCTTTAGTCATGTTTTCCTTCAATTATTTGAATTGATTTAGGAGGTTTGTGTGATTATCTTTGTTTAGTTGTCTTAATTCCTCTTTCTCGTCAGGATATTTAGCTTGTTCCTTTGCTTGGGCCATCTCTTCTTGTTTCCTAGTATGGCTTGTAAGTTTCCCTGATGTACAGGCATTTGAATATGTTGGTGAATTTACTCTGATTGTAAATCTCTTTCTCTTGCCAAGTGTTTTTTTTCCCACAACTTTTCTTTGATTTTTGGTTCAACTTATTCTATGTCTTGGAAATTGCCCAGATTAAGTTATCAAAATCCAGCCAGGGACTCTTTAATGTGCAGATTTTATCCCAGGGGCCTAAAGAGAGACTTAAAATCAGTTTTTATCCTTGAAATTTCCTAATGAGCCAGCAGATGATATGCATTAACAACCTTTTCCATGGAAGTGTTTCTTTCAATCTCTGCTTTCCAGCATTTCTGGTTCTGCCAGAGCTGAGATTTAAAGTGGGCTCTGCTGGTGAAATTCACCAAAAGGAACCACTCTGACTCACTCTCCCTCTACTCTTTTAAAAGCTGACAGGGAAGAAGATGTCTGTTCCCTTCTCAGTAGGCAGCAGAGAGCCAGGGATTCTATCCAGGCTTAATGCCTTGGGGGTTGTTTTCCTGGCCACTGTGGGGGTTTGGTAACTCATGTTGGTTGTTTCAAGTTCTTCATTTGCCTGTCCCTCACACTTCTGCAAGTTGAACTGCACTGCCATGTCTGCTGACTCTCAAAGCAGGACCCTTGGACAGATTTTGATCAATTCTCCATTGTTTTTGTAGAAAAAAATGAGACTTGCCTGCCTAATTTGATGACATCTTCCCAGAACTCCTTGGGAAAGACTAACCTGGGAAAGTCCTCTGCACCATGCCCTTCATCCCAGAATTTGCCTTACAGGAAACCACAGTTTGAGAAAATGAAGAGTATAAGAAACTAAAGAGGTAGACAGTAATGGGTAATGACTATCTTGCTTTAAAACCTGAGAGAGGTAATTCTGTCTCCTGGAAAAAAGAGAGGACAACCAAACTCCTAGAAACCGGAACTCCAAAACAACTAACAGGCAAAATCCCAAGACAAGACACAGAGCCAGAAAAGCAGAGAAACTGCATTTGCCTTGGGAAAACCTTCCTAATAGGATTGCTGAAGCTTAAGAAAATATTTGTCTAAAAATCAAGAATAAGACATCTCAGGAAACAAATTCCAGACTAACATTTAATATATTAAATTGTAAAGTGTGTACTAATGGAAGATGTTGCAAATGGGGGAAATTATGTGGGGGGAAGGGTGTAGGCTTGAAACCCCTATGTTTTTTATGTAATATTTTTATAAGCTAAGGTTTCTTTATTAATAAAGAAAAAAATAAAGAAAATGTACAGTGTGCAACAAAAGAATAAAGACAAATAAATAGGAAATAACAGCCCATCTAAAGTAAAAGGATAAAAATCCTGCTAACACCAAAAAAGAAGGCCAGACTCTGACCTTTTTAAAAAAATCTTAAAAAATGCTCTAGGAGATGAAAGAGTAGGAAATAAAACAGAGAAAGAACTACAGGATATCATGAAAACAATGAATAAAAAAATATGAGAATCTTATTAAAAAGAGAAAATTTTAAAGGAACTGAGCAATGCAACTGGAGTCAAAGACCACAATAATTGAAATAAAAAATTCCCATGAGGGTTTAAACAACTGATTGGAGGTGGCAGAGGAAAGAATCAGTGAACTCAATGACAAGAAATCTGAATTAAGTCAGGATGTGGAGAAGAAAAAAATATATAAAAAGTGAAAATAGCCTAAGCTATATGTCAGACACCATCAAGCATACCAATTTATGCTTTACATGTTTCTCAGAGGATATGAAAAACAGAAAGATTAAGAAGGAATATTAAACTAAACAATGACAGAGAACTTCCCAAAGATAGCAGAAGACATGATTAAACACAACCAAGAAACCCAGAGAACAGGAAACAGGATAAACATGAAGAGAAATACACCCTGTTATTTATTGATCACATTATCAAATGTAATGGACAAGGAGACTGTTTTGAAAGCTGAAGGAAAGAAGAATCTGTTACATACAAGGCAGTCATAATTAGGTTGAGTGCTGATTACTCATAAAACAAACAAACAAAACAAAACATGGAGGCCAGAAAGCAATGTGTTAGTACTTAAAGTACTAAAAGAAAAGAGCTGCCAGCCAATAATTTTTATATCTTGTGAGACTTTCTTTCAAAAATAAGGGAAAAATAAAGACATTACCAGATAAACCAAAGCTGACCTTCCTTACAAACAATGCTAAAGTGAGTTCTTCAGATGACAGGAAGGACACAGACAGTGGTCCAAAGTGGCATAAAGGGATGTAAGGAAGATGGTGTCAGTTTAGGTGGGCACTCACCAACTCTGTCACAGAGGATGGCTGATTGGGGACAGGATTCTGCATGAGTGGGCTGTTCTGGGAGCCCTTGGAGTGACAGCCTTAGGGTCATCGATCTGGAGGGAGCAAGACAGGGAGGTGAATTGCTCAAGGTAAAACTATGCTGCTAGCTTGTTTCTTCTTTACTTTGCTTCTTCTGCTTTGATTTCATATTTTCTGTGTATATTGATTTTGCCTGCCAATGCTATCTCTTTTCCTTCCTTCATATTTCTAACTTGTGCTTTCTGTTGTGGTTCTTACATTCCATCTTTTTTCATTAGTCCTCAGCTTCACGGGGGTCAATTACTATCTTGTCTATTCTGTTTTCTTTTTTTAAATTAACTTTTTTTTCTGACCATTTCTTTACTCTTTCTCTCTATCCTCATCATTCTGGCCTTTTAAATCATTCTATATATTTTTCTCTATTTGGTTTCCCATTCCATTGTAGGTACTCCACTTTTCCCCCTATTACTCTACACTGCCTACATGAGTTAAATATTCATTTTACTAAGTCTTATATTGCTTCTATTCTAACTTTTATCAATATTACTATTATCCTTTTTCCTTTATTACCTCTTTTGATTCCTCTGGCCCTGGTCTTTTTTCTTCAAGAGAACATAGAAAAAAGCAAGGAAATAGAACAAGAAGAGCAAAGTGTCAAAGATAAAACTTAACACACACACAGAACCACCAGATAAATAAAACTCTAGAGCAGAGAGAAAAGCTAATCAACTGAATAAACCCATTAAGATAAAATGATGACCGGAGGACAACAAGAAATTACAAACCATACTGATAAACAGGAAGACATGGACCAGTTTAATGAACAAACTAAAATACTGGGAGGAGATGCAGAATATCAAACAACTAATCAAAGCTTTCCAAACAAATATAATAGACCAAATTAATGAAGTGAAGGAAGAGATTAAGGGTATTAAGAAGACACTGGGAGAACATACTGAAGAAATTGTGAACATAAATAAAAAGATAATGGATATGATGGTGATGAATGGTACATTCCAAGAAATAAAAAAGATGCTGGATTCACATGACAGCATATTTGAACAGGCAGATGAAAGAATTGGTATTGTGGAAGACAGTACATCTGAAATCAGATAGTAGAACAGATAGATAAAAAGACAGAAAAAATCCAACAGGGACTTAGGGATTTAAATGACAACACAAAATGCACAAACATATGCATTATAGGCACCACAGAAGGAGAAGAGAAGGGAAAGGGAAAAGAAGGAGTGTTGAAGGAAATAATGGCTGAAAACCTCCCAACCCTACTAAGGGAGATGGATGTACATGTCCAGGAAGTGCAGCACACCCCAAACAGTATAAATCCCAAGAGACCTCCTCCAAGACATATAATTATCAAAATGTCCAATGTTCAAGACGAAGACAAAATACTCAAGGCAGCCAGAGAAAAGAGAACCATCACATACAAGGGAAGCACAATAAGATTAAGTGCTGATATCTCATCTGAAACCATGTAGGCAAGAAAACAGTGGTATGACATATTCAAGTTACTAAAAGAAAAAATCTTCAAACCATGAATTTCTATCCAGCAAAACTGGCATTCAAAAATGATGGAGAGTTCAAAATATTCACAGATAAACAGAAATTAAGAGAGTATGCCAATAAGAAATGTGCACTTCAAGAAATACTAAAGGAAGTTCAACAGGTTGAAAGGAAAAAACAGGACAGAGTTGGAGGAGAGTGTAAGAACAACTAAAAAGACAAAAAGAGAAATAAAAACCATATGTGACATACATTAACCCAAAGAAAATATGGCTTAAATAAGAAATTCATTGAGAGTAATAACACTGAATGTTAATGGATTAAAATCACCAATCAAGAGACACAGATTAGCAGAATAGATAAAGAAATATGATCCATCTATACGCTGTCTACAAGGACCCAGGGATTCAAGGAGGCTGAAAGTGAATGGCTGGAAAACAATTTTACAAGCAAACAATAAGCAAAAAAGGGCAGAAGTAGCTATCCCTATATCAGATAAAATAGACTTTAAATGCAAAACTATTGTAAGAGACAAATATGTACTATATATTAGTAAAAGGGATAATCTTTCAATAAGAAAAAAACAATAATAAACATTTATGAATCTAATCAGTGTGCCTCAATATACATGAGGCAAACACTGGAAAAACTAAGTGGAGACATAAATGTCTCAACGATTACAGTGGGGGACTTTAATACACCATTATCACCATTAGACAGAACATCTTGACAGAGAATCAATAAAGAAACAAAGACTCTGAATAATATATCAGAGGAGCTGGACCTAGTAGTCACATACAGAATTCTACACCAAACACAGTGGGATAAAAATTATTCTAGAGTGCACATGGATCATACTCCAAGATAGACCACATGCTAGGCCATGGAACAACTCTCAATGAATTCAGAAATTTTGAGATTATACAAAGTAATTTCTCTGACAACAATGGAATGAAATTGGAAATCACTAAGGGCCAGAGAACCAGAATCATTGTGAAGATATGGAAGTTACACAACAGACTCGTAGACAAACAGTGAGTAAAGGAGGAAATCTCAAAAGAAATCAGTAACAACCTTGAAATGAATGAAAATGACAGCACACCATATCAAAACCTATGGGATGGAGCAAAAGCAGTACTGAGAGGGAAATTCATAGCCATAAATTCATATATCAAAAAAGAAGAGCAAATCGAAGACCTATCTGCACACCTGTAGGAACAGGAATAAAAACAACAAACCAACCCCAAATGAAGTAGAAACAAAGAAATAACAAAGAGTAGAGCAGAACTAAATGAAATAGAAATTAAGAAAGGACTAGAAAAAACGAACAAAACCAAAAGGTGGTTGTTTGAGAAGATCAATAAAATTGACAAACCCTTAGCTGGACTAACAAGGAAAAAGAGAAAGCAGATACAAATACACAAAATAGGGAATGAGGAAGGGTATGTCATTACTGATACACAGAAATAAAGAGTATCATAAGAGGATACTTTGAAAAATTATATGTCAACAAGAATGATAATTGAAAGGAAATGGTCAAATTCCTAGAAACTCACAAGCAGCCTACATTGTGAAAAGAAGAAATTGATTAACTTAACAGTCCAATTACAAGTAAAGAGATAAACTCAGTCATCAAAAAGAAGAGCCCACGACCAGATAGCTTCACAGCTGAATTCTACCAAACATTCTGGAAAGAGCTAACACCAATCCTGCTTCAGCTCTTCCAAAAAATAGAAGTAGAAGGAAAATTGCCTAACTCATTCTATGATGCCAACATTACCCTAATACCAAAGCCAAACAAAGATGCCAAATAAAGGAAAGTTAGAGACCAATCTCTCTAATGAACCTAGATGCTGAAATCCTCAACAAAATACTTGCTAATCACATTCAACAACATATCAAAAGAATTATACACCATGACCAAGTGGGTTTTATCCTGGGTATGCAAGGATGGTTCAACATAAGAAAATCAATCAATGTAATACACCACATAAACAGATTGAAAGAAAAAATCACATGATCATCTCTATAGATGTAGAAAAAGCATTTGACAAAACACAGTATTCTTTCCTGATAAAAACACTGCAAAAGATAGGAATAGAAGGAAACTTTCTGAACGTGATAAAGGGTATATATGAAAAACACAATGCTAACATCATCTTAAAAGATGAAATCCTAAAAGCCTTCTCTCTGAGATTGGGAACAAGACAAGGATTCCCACTATCATCACTCCCATTTAACATTGTCTTAGAACTGCTTGCTCAAGCACTGAGGCAAGAAAAAGATATAAAAGGCATCCAAATTGGAAAATAAGTAAAATTTCAATTATTTGAAGATGATGTGATCCTATTTGTAGAACGTCCTGAGAAATCTATAACAAAGCTTCTAGAACATATAAAGTGCTCAGTAATGTCACAGGTATAAGATCAATGCTCAAAAATAGTAGCATTTCTGTACATCAATAATGAGCAATCTGAGGAGGAAATCAAGGAAAAAAAAAACCATTTACAATAGTAACTAAAATAATAAAATACCTAGGAATAAATTTAACTAAAGATGTAAAGGACTTATATACAGAAAACTACAAAGCACTGTTAAAGGAAATCAAAGAAGACTTAAATATATGGAAGGATATTCCCTGTTCATGGCTAGGAAGACTAAACATCATTAAGATGTCTATCCTACCCAAACTAATCTACAGATTTTATGCAATCCCAATAAAAATCAACACTGTATTTTTTAAGGAACTGGAAAAACTAACTACAAAATATATTTGGAAAGGTAAGAGGCCCCAAATTGCCAAAGACCTATTGAAAAAGAAAAATGAAGTTGGAGGTATCACACTACCTGACTTTAAAACATACTGAAAAGCTACAGTGATCCAAACTGCATGGTATTGGCACAAGGATAGACCTACTGATAAATGGAGCTGAATTGAGAGTTATGATATAGATCCTCACATATACAGTTATCTGATATTCGATAAGGCCACCAAGCCCACTCAGTTGGGAGAGAATGGCCTCTTCAAAAAGTGGTACTTGAAGAAACTGGATATCCATATCCAAAAGAATGAGAGAGGAATACCATCTCACACCTTATACAAAATAAACTCAAGATGGATGAAAGATCGAAATATAAGAACCAAGACCATAGAGACCTTGGAAGAAAATGTAGGGAAGCATCTACAGGACCTTGTAATAGGAAACAGTTTCATGAACTTCACACTCAAAGCACAAGCAGCAAAAGAAAAAGGAGATAAATGGGAGGTCTCTTCAAAATTAAAAACTTTTGCACATCGAATGACATAATCAAGAAAAATACAAAGGCAGCCTACCCAATGGGATAAAATATTTGGCAGCCATATATCTGATAGGAGGCTAATATCCTGCATATATAAAGAAATCTTACACTCAAAAATAAAAATAAAAACCAGGAAGAGGTTAAAAGAGGGTAGGTATTGTTATGCCCTATTCCTGACAGTTTGAATGTCTTGTGGTTGCCCTGTTTATCTTTTACCTCCCATTTTCAATGGAATATAGGACAATCTTTTAATAAGAAAATGAAAATTGATAATCCAAACAATAAATCCAAGCTATTGTTTAAAAACAAAATAAAAACCCATTTAGTAAATGGACTAGTGACCTGTAAAGACATTTCTCCAAGGAAGAAATACAAATGACTAAAAAGCACATGAAAAAAAAAATGCTTGATATCACTAGCTATTAGGGCAATGCAAATCAAAACGACAATGAGATAACATTTTACACCCATTAGAATGGCAGCTATTAAAATAACAGCACTGTTGGAGAGGATGTGGAGGAATGGGAATCCTCATCCACTGCTGGTGGGATTGTGGAAGGTCCAGCCACTATAGAGGACAGTTTGGTGGTTCCTCAAAACACTAACTATAGATCTTACTTATGATCCAGCAATTCCACTGCTGGGTATATACCAAGAAGAACTGAAAGCAAAGACATGAACAGATATATGCACACCAATGCTCATAGTGGCATTATTCACTATTGCCAAAAGTTGGAGTCAACCCAGGTCCCATCAACATACCAATGGATAAACAAAATGTTGTATATAAAACAATAGAATAGTATTCAGCTGTAAGAGGGAATAAAGTTATAAAACACAGGCTAACATGGATGAATCTTGAAGACCTTATGTTGAGTGAAGCAAGCCAGGCACTGAAGGATGAACAGTTCATGACCTCACTGATATAAATTAAGGAAATTGAGCAGTCTCCAAGAACTATTTTCTGAAATATAGTTTTACCACAAAGACAAAGATAAGAGAAAGTTGTGAGCCATCACCAATACGGACATAATCTATGGTAAAGTGATAGAGTGTAGTTGCGTATTGAAGGGATTGGACAAGTGGGTAGTGATATTATTGGGTTTGGTGATGGAGGGTTGACAGGTGGGTAGATTGGGAAGGGTGGGTTAGAATATCCAGGATACTGGGGTAAGAGATGGGAGAGGGACCAACTGAACACTTGAGATTTGGGGGTGTGAGATTGAAAGTACAAATGTGGGAAAGTTTTATGGCACTAAGACAAGGAAGTGTCACTGGTTTAGGGGTTGGTTTGGGGGGCATTCAGGACAGGGCTTATCTGGAGCAGGCTTCTAGAGAGTGTGTGAGTGTTCGTCCTGTCATAATGATTGTGTCAGTGGGTGGAGACCCACACAATGAGCTGGAAGGAGATGTACTCCCATCTTTGGGAGGAATAATTTACTCAGAAATAAACAGGTGGCCATCTCTTAATAACAAGGGTGGTTTCTAATAGGGGAGAACAAACCAATGTGTCAAGAACTCTTGTTGCATGTAACTATGAATCTTGTCATCCAATGAGTCAATCTAGGGGGTCATAATGGGTCCCAGGGGGATGGGGAGGGAGGAACAGAATTGATCACCCAGGGGTTATTTAGTGGTCAGTGGAAATGTTCTTCATTACCATACAGTGCTGGACACAAGATATGGTAAATATCATCAAAATTTATAAAAGTATATGGTTTAAAATATAAACCATACTGTAAAACATTGACAATGTTTAGTAGCTATTTTTCACTATCTGTATATCAGTTATAACAGTGTTACCATCCACACACAAAAAGGTTTTAATATGAGGTGAGGAAAGGGGGAGGAGGTTGGGTATATGAGAGTCTATTGTAGTCTGTGTGTGAATTTGATGTGACCTAAAACTTCTTTGAAAATTAAATTAAAATTTTTGAGACACTGGGGAGTGATAGGGGGAAGGTGCCATGGTACAGACTGGACACCAGATATTGCCATGATAAAAGGCAAAATGTAAAAAAAAAATTATTTTCCAATTTCTTTTTCCATTTTTTGAATATTCCAATCTTTTAATTTTATTTTATTTTCAGTTTTTTTCTTAAGTTTTCATATATTTTATCTTTTACATTTAAATTTATCGTTATTATTTCATTTTCCTACTAATTGCATTTGGCTATTGTATTGGCTTCATCTTTAAAGAAGCTTTGGATCACAGAAGGGTTACAACTGGGGTGGGAGGGGATCGTTGGAGGGTGGTGTCAGGGATAAGGGTGCATGGGAGGAAGTTCACCTGAACATACAGAAAAGGTATATAAAATTGTTCAAATGTTCATGGGGCATGGTCACAGTGGGTGGAGAATCACTCAATAAATAAGAGAATACAAATTCCCAGCCTGAAGAGCTCTGCCACATTCTCCAAGGGAGCAGTAACAGTACCCCAAGTGCGGGGCAGTGTCTGGCAGAAGAGGATGAGCCACTGATGGGCTCTTGTTATTGATGAATAGACTTAGGAGTACTTGCTCTTCTGCTGCACCACTCTGCTGGCTATGAGTGTTTGCTCTTGAAACTGAAACTTAGCCTATTGTTATGTGGTGTATAAGTGTTGCCTCCTGAGAGCCTTCTTGTTGCTTAAATGTGGCCTCTAAGTCAAACTCATCATATGAATGCATTACCTTCCTACCAGCATGGGACATGACTCCTGGGGATGAGCCTCCTTGGCAACGAGGGGTTACTACCAAGTGCCAACTGGCAATATGACTGGAAAAAGACTTTGAATAAAAGGGGGAAAAGGTAAAGACAAATGAGTTCATATGGCTAAGAGACATCAAAGTGATTCGGGAAGTCATCCTAGAGGTAGCTCTTATGCCCATCTCAGTATGACCTCATAGACTTTCAATGTTGATATCACCCCAAATAAAGGGGCTCCTGAGGGCTCTGGAGACACCCAGATCTTATGTCAGGGTGGATAGCTCTGGACTTTGGTGCCTTATCAGTGGGCCCTACTTTGGAATTTGTGATCTTGAGAGTGACAGAGTTGGACTCAAATATGTCTTTCCTACACATGGTTCATCTGTCCCTTCTATTCAAACCTATATGTGGTGCTGGAATTTGTAGGTGTACATCTAGAGATTGGAGTCTTTGGGTTGTCCATGGGCCAGCTGGGCCCAAAATCTCGGTGGAGCTGCAATTCCTACTCTACAGTTGAATGGACTCTCCCAGGACACCTGACAGGGAGATGATGATGGACAACAGCCATCCCAGGGAATGGAGAGAGCCTGCAGCTGCATGCCAGATAATCCCATCCATGTTATTCATGGGATATAGATCCCCTCTCACTTGGAGGTTGAGTGGACATCACCATCTCAGACTCCTCAGGATTGGGGGAAGAGCTATGGACTAGAGTAGACTTACTGGTATTCTGTTATACACATAATGCTATTCAAGCAATAGAAAAAATTACACTATTAATGTGGAGCCAGTGGCAAATGGATGCTTTGGGGGCAGGGAGAGGGAAAAGCAGTTGTAATACAGGGGCTTTTTTGGGACTTGGGAATTATCCTGAGTGACATTGCAATGACAGATATAGACCTTTTTATATCATTATATAAAATGCAGAACAGTATGTGAGAGAGTGTGGTCTACAATGCAAACTATGATCCATGCTTAATGGCAAAGCCCCAAGATGTGTATATCCATTGTGGGTGATGTGCCACACTAATGAAGGAGGTGTAGGACGTTGGGAATTCCTATAATTTTTGAGTAACAATTTTGTAATCTAAGAATCTTTTAAAAAATAAAAATTATTATTAAAAGAAAAAATGGTAAAAAAACAAAGAGACATGTAGGTAGTTTTAGGGTGTTTTATATCTTCTTGGTAAGGTCAGCAAACACTATTCAGTTGTCAAAATAGCCAAGACTGAATGTATAATAAAATGATTAATGAAACTGTGTGAACATAATAAAAAGAAAATGAAAAAAAATTGCATAAAGGAACGAACACCTGCATTAAACCTCAACTTCTGGGTAGTTATAAATGTCAGTATTATTGTAGAGTATTATTTGGTATGTAACTTGAGTTCTTACTTCCTACAAGTGCTAAAATTCAAAGGTATAAAAATTAATAATAAATCTATGGTTTTGTTCATACAATGTACAAAGATATAAATGTTAACCAGTACAAAAAAGGTGGGAGAACAGAGGGGTATATGGAATGTATGTGTATATGATACTGATGTTCTGTTGCTGTCAAACCTAATATGGTAGTTACATATTTAGAATGTTAAATTTTAAATCCATTGTAACCACAAGGGAAATATATGATAAATATATCCAGATAGAAAAAGGAAGGCACACAATATGGGACAATGCAAATATTCAAATAAGTATAAATGTAGGCATTAATGGAAGAATTGAGGGACCAAAAAATAAGATTTGCAATGTTTAATTAACAGTATTGCTGAAGAAATTCCTTCATTATAAGTAGTGAGTTTAAATGTAAATGCATTTAACTTTCCAGTCAAAAGGCAGAGATTGGCAGAATGGATAAAAAAGCATGATCCAAATATAAGCATTCTGCAAGAGACTCACCTTAAATACAAAGATGCAAATAGGTTGAAAGTTAAAGGATAATAAAAATATATAATGCAAGTGGTAAAAATGAGAGAGGTGGAAGAGCTATACCAATATCAGATTAAATTAAACTCTAAGTAAAAAATCAGTTATAAGGGACAAAGATGGTCAGTGTACATTGATAAAGGAAAAATTATAAATATATATGTAGTATATTTCTAAAAGCAGAGCCACCTAAATATTTGAAGCAAATTCTGATAGATCTGAAGGGAGAAATTTATGGTTATATATTAATAGTAGGTGAGTTTAACACATCAGTTAAAATAATGGATAGAACATCTAGTCAGGAGATTAATATGGAAATACAATACTTAAATGATACTCTAAACCAACTAGACCTAAAAGACATATATAGAACACTTCACCCAACAAAAACAATATGCATTCTTCTTGAGTTCATATGGATCATTATGCAGGATATGCATAATGGATATGTTAGTTCTCAAAACAAATATCAATGTATTCAAAAATAAAATCATATGATGTATATTCTCCAGCCACTACAAAATGAAAGTTTCAATGACACCTTCATCAATGACAGAGAGAGAAATGGAAAATTCACAAATATGTGGAAATTAAATAACACTTTTTTTACATCCAATAATTTGACATTTCACAGGTGGTAATCCCAGACAGATACTCAAGCTGATTAGTTATAAAACAGCAACGGTTCCTCATCTTAACATATGAGTCTCGGTTCTTTGGTTCATTTCAGCAAAACTATTACTTTTATTGGCTTCCTAGGGCTATAGATACAAATTGCCCATGATCTTGACAGCTTTATAAAACCTAAGTATATGGCCTCACATTTCTGGAAGATAGAATTCTGAAACCAAGGTGTTGACAAGGCAATACTCCCTCTGAAATCTATGATGGAGGAAACTTCCTTGCACTTCCTAGCTTCTAGTGATTTGTTGGAAATCCTTGATGCCGTATGATTTGTAGCTATAGCACTTCTATCACCACCTCTCTCCACACATAGCTTTTGTCTCCCTATTCTTCTTATGGTTGTCTGGGCACCCCCTCTTATTTTTAAAAGGCCACAAGTAATATTGGATTTAGGGGAAACCTTATACCAGTATGACCTCATTTTATCTTTTTTTTAAATTAATTTATTTTTTATTGTGGGTAAAAATCAAAATTTTCACAATACATACCACTATTTGTAAAATGATATATAAATATATATGCATATATGTGCATTTGCTTAGAGAAATGTTATTTATATATATATATTAATATATTTTAAGAGGTGCTTAGATTACCGAAAATATTACACAGAACCCCTGGGATTCCCATGTTGCCCACCTCCCACACCTCCCACCACATCCCACACAAATATCTCCCACACGTGTGGCCCACCACCCTCAATGGACTTACACATCCTGGGGCCTTGCCACCAACCATAGACCACAGTTCACATCGTAGACCACACTCTCTACCACACAGTTCTGAGTGGTGTGTGCTGATTTAAAATGGCCTACATCCGTTGCCACAAGGGTACTCAGGACAACCTCCAAATCCCAAAGAAGCCCCTGTATTTCAACTACTCGTCCCCTCCCTACCCCAAAAGTGTCAAGTGGCCACTGGCTCCACCTCATTGTTATAATTTCTTCCATTGCTAGAATCACCATGCAACTTTCAAATAACACCACCTACTGATGTCCTGGGGGATGGGACTTAAATATATCAATTTTGGAGGAAATAATAATACAAGTAGCACTTTTATTTATTTTTTTTTTTGGTGGGGTCCTGCAGAGTTGTGCAATGAGACAAGAATTTGAGATCCAGTAATTTACTTTGGATAGATAAGACGAGTTAAGGAGTTACTGGTAATGTGTGTGGAAAAGAGAAGTGCCATTGAAGGAAGTGAGTTCACCATGACATAATAAGCAGGCTAACACTTAGAACATCCCTAAATTCAAATTGTTATGGGACTCAAGAAAGGATTTACATCCTGCATCAACATATTGGGCATCAAGATAAGGGAACTGAGAAATTCACCTCCAACATAATTGTCTTTCCTTAATTTTAGTTCTGCAGTCAATAGCCCCTTCATTCTGCCTTCTACAGCACATGGGAAAGACACACACATGCCTAAAAGTTCTTCTGGCCTTGGTAAAAACTGCCTGCATGAGGCACCCTTTGTTGGGAGTGAACATGAGGAAATCCTCTGACCTAGAAAGTGATCTCTCTCATAATCCAATATGATTTATTTTTTTTCCCCCTCCTTTTTTTTTTTTTTTTGGTTGTTAGCATTGTTATAACTGTTATGCAGATAGCAAAATATAGCAACTAAACATTGTCAGTGATTTACAGTATAGTTTACAATTTAGATGATACAGTTTAATAATTTTGATGATATTTACCATATCCTGTGTCCATTACTGTAAGGTAATGAAAATCCAATATGATTTAAACAAAGAATCTACAGAGGCCTGAAGCCTTGGCTGTTACACTTAGAACAAATTTTGTTGAAAGGTTTATGTGATGTAGCTGGTAATGGTTCTGAAAAAAGAAGGGATTTAGTTTGATATTTTAGGCTTATCAGTACTGATTTCTCCCTAGGGCCATCTAATATCTCTCCGTTAATCTCAAGCATGTTACCTTGAATTGATATTATACCTATTAAGTATTTTGGAGCCTTATTTGGCCAGGAAATTTTTATTGATGGGGAGTCATCAGTGAAGAAGATTGACAAGCATGTCGATCTTCAAAAAGATTACAGTTGTCTGGAAAAAGCCATTCAGGATAGCAGGAAATGATTGGGGCATATAAGTGAGTGTGTTACTTCTTATCTTGGGAAATTCATAGGGACTAAGAGGTGAAATGAGATATGTTTGACCTGACCCAAGAAGTGTCATATCTTTGGCTTTGGCATAGTGACCCAGGGTGAGAAAGGTGTCAGTTCACATACAGGCAACTGCCCAAGTAAATCTGGTGGAGATATCATAAACTGGTCCAAAGACAAGGTGCATTATATTGTTGCTGTGTGATATTCAGCTCAATGTACATTTTCTATTACAATGTATCCATGGATTAAAATACACATAGTATTCAAAGGAAAATAGTAATTTAATTTTAAGTAAAACATAAAATTAGATGAAGCATTTCACCTTCAGTAAAAATAAATAAGATTGAAAGTAATGCATGTTTTTAAATTGGTTTAATTATTTAGTTTATATTTTAAAAGAAGCTTAGATACATAAATGTTACAAAAAAATTACAGGGATCCCCATGTTCCCCACTTCCCACACCTCAAATAATCTCCCACTTAAATATCTCTCATTAGTGTGGCACATCATGTGCAGTGGATATGCACATCCTGGGGCTTTGCTACTAAGCATGGACCATAGTTCACATTGTAGACCACACTCTTCCACACAGTTCAGCATGCTATATGCTGATGTAAAATGGCCTATATAAGTCATTGTAATGTCACTCAGGATAATACCCAAGTCCTGAAAAAGCCCCGGTATCACAATTACTTTTCCCTCTACCTGCCCCAAAAGCATCCAGTGGCCAGAGACACCACATCTATGTTGTAATTTCTTCCATTGTTTGAATCACAAAATGTCTGCAACAGAATACCAGTAAGCCCAGCTCTTCCCCCACTCCTGAGGAGAATGGGAGGGTGAAATCCACTTCACCTCCAAGTGAGAGTGGCTTATATCCCATGGATAAGATGGATGGGATTATCCTGCCTGCAGCTGCAGACTCTCTCCATTCCCTGGGATGACTGTTGTCCATCATCGTCTCCTCACCAGGTGACTTGGTAGAGTAGCTGTAGAGTAGGATTTGCAGCTCCACCAAGATTCCAGGCACAGCTTGCACATGGGCAGGCCAGACACTCCAGTCTCTGGAAGTACACCTACAAACTCCAGCATCACATATAGTTTTGAATAGAAAGACTGATGGACCATGTGCAGGGAGGACTTATTTGAGTTCAACTCTGTCACTCTCAGGAGCACAGATTCCAAAGTATAGCCCACTTATAAGGCATCAATCTCTGGAGCTATCCCCCCTTACATAGGACCTGGGTGTCTCCAGAGCCATCAGGAGCCCCTCTGTGTGGGGTGATATCCACTTTGGTGTTCTATGAGATCCTACTGAGGTGTGCCTAAGCATTACCTCTGGGATGGCCTCTCAAATCTCTTTGAAGGCTCTTAGCCACATGAACTCATTTGTCTTTACCTTTACACCCTTTTTTTCATGGTCTTTTTCCAGTCATATTGCCAGTTGGAATTTGGTATTAATCCCTCATTGCCAGAAAGGCTCATCCCCAGGAGTAATGTCCCATGCTGGGGGTAAGGTAATGCATTCATATGCTAGTTTGGCTTAGAGATAGGCCACACTTGATCAACAAGGAGGCTCTCAGGTGGAAACCCTTAGGCACCCCATAACAGTAGGATAAGTTTCAATTATAAGAGCAAAGACTCATAAGGCTAGTCATCAATAACAAGAACCCATTAGTGGACCATCCTCCTTTGCCAAACAGTGCCCCTACACTCAGAGAATGTGGCAGAGCTCTCCAACCTGGGAATTCAGTATTCCTTCATTTATTGAGTGGTTCTCCACCCACTGTGACCATGCCCCACTCCTTGATCATTTGATCAATTTTATATATCTTTCATATATAGTGAGGTGAACCTCCTCTCATGAAACCCCTATCCCAGAGACCCCCCACCAATGATCCTCTTCTGCCCCCATTGTAACCCTTCTGTGATCTAAACCTTCCTTGAAGATGAAGCCCATATAATAGCCAAATACAATTAATAGGAAAATGAAATTATAAAGATAAGTTTAAATGGAAGAGATAAAATTCATGGAAATAAAAAAAAACACTAAAAATAAAACAAAATTAAAGGATTGGCATATTCAAAAAATGGGAAGAAAGAAAACAATTTTTAAAAATGTTTTAAACATTTTTCCTTTTATCACTGCATTATCAGATGTCCAGTCTCTACCATGGCACCTTTCCCTCTCACTCCCCAGTGTCTCCCAAATTTCCATTTAATTTTCAAAGAAGTTTTAGGTTCCAGCAAAGTCACATACAGAATACTAGAGTCTATTATATACCCAACCTCCTCCCCATTTCCTCACCCCATTTTAATACCTTTTTGTATGTGGATGGTAGCATTGTTATAACTGTTATACAGATAGTGAAATATAATCACAAAACATTGCCAATGGTTTACAGCATAATTTACAATTTTGACTGTACAGATTAATAATTTTTGATGATATTTACCAAATCCTGTGTCCATCACTGTAAGGTAATGAAATACATTTCCCCTGACAACTAAATACCCCCTATTTGATCTTTTCTGTTCCTTCCTCCCCAGCCCCTGGGGCACATGACACCCCCCTGTCTTGACTCATTGGATGACAAGATTCATAGTTACATGCAACAAGAGGTCTTGACATGCTCATTGTCCTCCCCTATTAGGTTCCACTCTTGCTCATAAGAGACACCTACCTGTCTGTTTCTGGGTGAATCAGTCCTTCCAAAGATGGGGGTCCATCTCCTTCCCACTCACCGTGTAGGTCTCCACTCCCAGACACAACATATTATGACAGAATGAATACTCACACACTCCCCAGAAGCCTACTCCAGATGTACCCCATCCTGAATGCCCTCCCAACCTACACCCTAAACCAGTGACACTACCTTGTCATATTGCCATAAAAGCATTCCCACTCCTGACCTTTCAACCTCATACCAACAACCCTGTTTTCACCTGGTCCCTCTCCCATCTGTCCCCCCAGTATCCTGGGTATTCTAACCCACCCTTCCTAATCTACCCACCTGTCAATCCTGCATCACCAAACGCAATAATATCACTATCCACCTGTCCAACCCCTTCAATATGCAGCTACACTCTATCAATTTATCATAGATTATGTCCTTATTGGTGATGGCTCACACCCTTCTATTCTCTTTTTGTCTCTTGTTAACCTATCTTTCAGATAATGGCTCTCAGAGACTGCTCACTTTCCTCAATTCAAATGAGTGAGGTCAAGTACTGTTCATCATTCAATGCCTGGATTGCTTCACTCAACATAAGGTCTTCAAGATTCATCCACGTTATTCCATGTTTTAGCTCTTTATTACTTCTTACAGCTGAGAAATATTCCATTTTATGTATGTACCACATTTTGCTTATCCATTCATCTGTTGATGGGCACCAGGGCTGATTTCAACTTTTGCCAATAGTGAACAATGCCATTATGAATATTGGTGTGCATATATCTGTTTGTGTCTTTGCTTTCAATTCTTCTGGGTATATACACAGCAGTGGAATCACTGGATCATACAGAAGATCTATTGTTAGTTTTCTGAGGCACTGCCAAACTGTCCTCCACAGTGGCTGGACCATTCCACAATCCCACCAGCAGTAGATGAGGGTTCAAATAAATCCACATCCTCTCCAACACTTATAGTCTGCTGTTTTTTTAACAGCTGTCCTTCTGAAAGGTTTAAGATGGTATAACATTGTAGTTATGATTTGCACTTCCCTAATAGCTAGCGATTTTGAGCATTTATTCATATGCTTTTTAGCCATTTGTATTTCTTCCTTGGAGAAGTGTCTTTTCAGGTCACTTGCCCATTTTTTAAATGGGTTGTTTGTCTTTTTATTTTCGAGGTGTAGGATTCATTTACATATGCAGATATTAGGCTCCTATCAGATATATGGTTGCCAAATATTTTCTCCCATTGGGTCGGCTGCCTTTTTATTTTCATGATAATATCCTTTGATGTGCAGAATTTTGTAATTTTGAGGAGATTCCATTTATCTATTTTTTCTCTTGCTGCTCATGCTTTGGGTGTGAAGTTCATGAAACCATTTCCTATTACAAGGTCCTGTAAATGCTTCCCTACATTATCTTCCAAGGTCTTTATTGTTTAGGCTCTTATATTTAGATCTTTAATCCACCTTGAGTTGATTTTTATAAGGTGTGACATAGTATTTCTCTCTCATTCTTTTGGATGTCAGTTCTCCAAGTACCACTTGTTAAAGAGGCCATTCTCTCCCAACTGAGTGGGCTTGGTGACCTTGTTAATTATTAGATGACTATATATGCAAGGATCTACATCAGAAGTCTCAATTCAGTTCCATTGATCAGTATGTCTATCCTTGTGACAATACCATCCAGTTTTTATCATTGTAGCTTTGTACTATATTTTAAAGTCAGGTAGTGTGATACCTCCTTTTCAATATGTCTTTGGTGATTCGGGGCCTCTTTCCTTTCCAAATATATTTTGTGGTTAGTTTTTCCAGTTCCTTAAAAAATAGTGTTGATTTTTATTGGGATCACATTAAATCTGTAAATAAGTTTGGGTAGGATAGGCATCTTGATGATGTTTAGTCTTCCTATTCAAGAGCACGAATATCATTCCATTTATTTAAGTCTTCTCTGATTGCATTTAAAAGTGTTGTGTAGATGGCATTAGTGTAGGAGGGCACACACTGCAAGCTCCCAGAGCAAGGCAGATTGTGGACGGGGTCCTGCCCGGGGGTCTGTGCTGTGCACGCGTGGAGTAAGAAACTTGGGACATCTATCTGCGCTTATCAACAGCGTGGATGGAACAGTAGAGATTTGTGAGTTTTAAGCCTGCTGGTGGTGGTTGGCACGGATGGCTGAGCCCTGTGGTTAGGGAGAAAAAATAAAAAATAAAACGGCCACTTGGAGCTGCGAGCGGGGCGAGAAAGTTTTATTTTCTGGGGATCTGGCTGCCTGATGCCCCTTGGACCTTGTGTGAACAGAACAGCCAGAGCTAATTGGTACCTGGTGAATGGGTGGGGGGATTATGGTCTGGGGAGGGAGCTGATTTGCCTAGCTGCCCAGGGATAAGACCCGGGCTTCTGCGGAGCCAGGAAGAAGGGACATTCCCCCAAAGAGGGAGGGTTCTGTTGGAGGACAGGGAAGGGTATTTTTTATTTTTATTTTTTGACATTAATCTGGCTGTCTGCACTGCCCCATAGCTTTGGGGAGCAGATAAGATGACCTGAAGCAGCATCAGGCTGAGAGCAGACGTGAATCTGCAGTCAGACTGATTTACATAGCAACCCAGTGTCGCTGGTGCTCGACTCCAGAAGGGGCGGATTTGGCCGTCTTGAGCACCCTGCACTGACTGACATAAGAGCTACAGCTACCCTGGGGAGTCCAGGAAGTGGGACGTGCTTGATTAATTTCCACGGGCCCAGGTAGAGTCCCTTCCATAAGGGGGTTTGTCTAGAGGAGGCATTATTTTGGGTCCTATATTTCACTAAAAAAATAAAAATAAAAAAAGTTAGAAGATCACTTCAATAAATGAAAAATAAATTCTTTTTAATTTATTTTAATAGCTAAAAGCTGATTCAGGACCTGCTTATAGAACCCTGTGGGGAAATTGATTGATAAACACAAGTAGGCAGAGAGGATCCATGTGGACCCTAGGGGAATCAATGACCCCTCTTAGCTCTGTTTGACTGCTTGCCTGTGTGGATATTTGGTTTCTCTCTGTTTCTTTCTGGTCTCTTGCTTTTCTTTCCTCTTTCCTCCCCCCTTTCTTTTTTCTTTCATTTTTTAAAAATTAGATGCTGCTAGCTTGTCACTTCTTTGCTGTGCTTCTTCTTCAGTAATTTCCCACTCGCTGTCTATATTGATTCTGTATTACAAATTATTGCTTATCCTTCCTTCATCTTTCTGCCTTCTGCTTTCTGTTGTGGCTCTTAGATAAAACATTTTTTCATAGGCCCACATCTTAAGGGTGTCAATTTCTATTCCATCTATTTTGATTTCTTCTTTTTTTAAAATTAGTATTAACTTTTTCCTTTCAGACCTTTCTTTAATATTTCTCTCCCTCTTCCTAATTCTAGCCTTCTAAATCACTATATATATATATTCCTCCATTTGCTTTCCCAGTCCATTGTAGGAACTCCACTTTTTTTCCTATTACTCTACACTGCCTACACAAGTTAAATATTATTTCATTAAGTCTCATTTTGCCCCTCTTCTAACTTTTATCAATATTACTATTATCCTTCTGACTCCCTTACATCTTTTAATTCCTCTGGCCCTAACCTTTTGCTTTCAAAGGAACATAGAAAGAAGTAAGGAAATAAAATAAGAAAAAGTGTGCCAAAGAGAAAATTTAACTCACACGCAGAACCACCAGCTAAATAAAACTCTAGAGCATAGAGAAAAGCTAATCAACTGAACAAACCAATCAAGATAGTATGATGACCAGAGGGCAACAAAAAAATACAAATGACTCTGAGAAACAGGAAAACATGGACTAGTCCAATGAACAAAATAAAAACCAGAAAGTGATGCAGAACATCGAACAAACAATAAGTTATCCAAACAAATATCATGGACCAAATTAAAGAACTGAAGGAAGAGATTAAGGATATAAAGAAGACAATGGGAGAACATACTGGAGAAATAGCAAACATCCCTAAAAAGGTAATGGATATGATGGTGAACAATGGCACAAGCCAAGAAATGAAAAAGACGCTGGACTCACATAACAGCAGTTTTGAACATGCAGAGGAAAGAATTAGTGATATGGAAGACAATACAGCTGAAATCAAAGAGATAGTAGAACAGATAGACAAAAAGATAGAAACAATCGAGCATGGACTCAGAGAATTAACTGATAATACAAAAGACACAAACATACGCATTATGGGCATCCCAGAAGGAGAAGAGAAGGGAAAGGGAACAGAAGGAGTGTTGAAGGAAATAATGGCTGAAAACTTCCCAACCCTATTGAGAGAGATTATGTGCAGATCCAGGAAGCACAGTGCACCCCAAATAGTATAAATCCAAACAGGCCAACTCCGAGACATATTCTTGTCAAAATGTCCAATGCTCAAGACAAAGAGAAAATGTTCAAGGCAGCAAGAGAAAAGAGAACCATCATATACAAGGGAACCACATAAGATTAAGTGCTGATTTCTGAGATGAAACCATGGAGGCAAGAAGACAGTGGTATGACATAGTCAAAATACTAAAAGAAAAAAATCCAGCTATGAATTCTCTATCCAGCAAAATTGGCATTCAAAAATGATGGAGAGCTCAAAATATTCACAGATAAACAGAAATTAAGAGAGTATGTCAAGAAGAAACCAGCATTTCAAGAAATACTAAAGGAATTTCTACAAGTTGAAAGGAAAAAACAAGGGGGAGAAAGCTGGAGGAGCGTTTAAAAACAACTGAAAAGACAAAAAGAGAATCAAAACAACATACGTCATACATTAACCAAAAGAAAAAATGGCTGAAGTAAGAAATTTGTTACGAGTAATAACACTGAATGTTAATGGATTAAATTCACCAATCAAAAGACACAAATTGGCAGAATGGATAAGAAAATATGATCCATCTATATACTGTCTACAAGAGACCCACATTCGACCCAGGGATTCAAAGAGGCTGAAAGTGAATGTCTGGAAAATCATTTTACAAGCTAACAATAGCCAAAAAGGGCAGGAGAAGCTATTCTAATATCAGACAAAATAGACTTTAAATGCAAAACTATTGTAAGAGATGAAGATGGACACTACATATTAGTAAAAGGAGTAATCTCTCAAGAAGAGAGAACAATCATCAACATTTACGCACCTAATTGAGGTGCCTCAAAATACATGCTGCAAACTCTGGAAAAAATTAGAGGAGAAATAAATGCCTCTACAATTATAGCAGGGGACTTCAACACACCACTATCATCATTAGACAGAACATCTAGACAGAGAATCAATAAACAAACGAAGGCACTCAACAATACATTGGAAGACCTGGACTTAATAGACATATACAGAACACTACACCCAAATACAGTGGGATTTACATTCTTCTCGAGTGCACATGGAACATACTCCAAAATAGACCACATAGGCCACGGAACAACTCTCAATGAAATCAGAAAGATTGAGATTATACAAAATAATTTCTCTGACCACAATGGAATGAAGTTGGGAATCACTAAGGGTCAGAGAAATAGGTTAGGTACAAGTATATGAAAGTTAAACAACACAATCTTAGACAAACAGTGGGTCAAAGAGGATATCTCAAAAGAAATCTGTAACTACCTTGAAACTAATGAAAATGACAAAACAACATATCAAAACCTATGGGATGAAGCGAAAGCAGTCCTGAGAGGGAAGTTCATAGCCATAAATGCATATATTAAAAAAGAAGAAAGAGCTAAAATTGACGACCTAACTGCACACTTGGAGGAATTGGAAAAACAACAACAAAATAACCTAAAGGAAGTAGAAAGAAGAAAATAACAAAGATTAGAGCAGAACTAAATGAAATAGAGAATAAGAAAGCACTGGAAACAATAAACAAAATGAAAAGCTGGTTCTTTTCTATAATATCAATAAAATTGACAAACCATTAGGCAGACTAACAAAGAAAAAGAGAGAACAGATGAAAATACATAAAATAAGGAATGAGCAAGGGGATATCCACTACTGACCCCACAGAAATAAAGTGTATCATAAGAGGATATTTTGAAAAATTATATGCCAACAAGAATGATAATTTAGAGGAAATGGACAAGTTTCTAGAAACCCACAAACAGCTGACATTAATGAAAGAAGAAATAGATGAACTCAACAGTCCAATTACAAGTAAAGATATAGAACCAGTCATCAAAAATCTCCCTACTAAGAAGAAGTCCAGGACCAGATGGGTTCACAGCTGAATTCCACCAAACATTCCAGAAAGAGCTAACACCAATTCTACTTAAGCTCTTCCAAAAAATAGAAGTAGAAGGAATATTGCCTAAATCATTCTATGATGCCAACATTAACCTAATACCAAAACCAAATAAAGAAACCACAATAAAGGAAAATTACAGACCAATTTCTCTAATGAATCTAGATGCTAAAATCCTCAACAAAATACTTGTTAATCGCATTCAACAACATATCAAAATGATTATACACCATGACCAAGTGGGTTTCATCCCGTGTATGTAAGGATGGTTCAATATAAGAAAATCAATCAATATAATACACCACATAAACAGATTGAAAGAAAAAAAAAAAACACATGATCATCTCTATAGATGCAGAAAAAGCATTTGACAAAATACAGCACCCTTTCCTCATAAAAACACTACAAAAGATAGGAATAGACAGAAACTTTCTGAATATGATAAAGGGTATATATGAAAAACCCAAAGCTAACATCATTTTCTTTGGTGAAATCCTAAAAGCCTTCCCTTTGAGATCAGGAACAAGACAAGGATGCCCACTACCACCACTCCTATTTAACATTGACTTAGAAGTACTTGTGTGAGCACTGAGACAAGTAACGGACATAAAAGGCATCCAGATTGGAAAAGAAGAAGTAAAAATTTCATTATTTGCATATGACATGATCCTATACTTAGAAAGCCCTGAGAAATGCACAACAAGGCTTCTGGAACTTATAAAGGAGTTCAGTAATGTTGCAGGCTATAAGAACAATGCTCAAAAATCAGTAGCATTTCTATACACCAATAATGAGCAAACTCAGGAGGAAATCAGGAAAAAAATACCATTTACAATAGTAACTAAAAGAATCCAATACCTAGGAATAAATTTAACTAAATATATAAAGGACTTATATAGAGAAAACTACACAACATTGTTAAAGGAAATCAAAGAATACTTAAATAAATGGAAAAATATTCCTTGTTCATGGATAGGAAGAATAAACATTATCAAGATGTCTATACTACCCAAACTAATCTACAGATTTAATGCAATCCCAATAAAAGTCAACACTGTATTTTTCAAGGAACTGGAAAAACTAACCACAAAATATATTTGGAGAGGCAAGAGGACCCAAATTGCCAACGACATATTGAAAAAGAAAAATGAAGTTGGAGGTATCACACTACCTGACTTTAAAAATACTACAAAGCTACAGTGTTCAAAACTGTGTGGTATTGGCACAAGAATAGACCTACTGACCAATGGAAGTGAATTGAGAGTTCTGATATAGATCCCCACATATATAGTTATCTGATATTTGAAAAGGCCACAAAGCCCACTCAGCTGGGAGAGAATGGCCTCTTTAACAAGTGGTGCTTGGAGAACTGGATATCCATATCCAAAAGGATGAGAGAAGAATACCATCTCACAACTTATACAAAAATCAACTCAAGATGTATCAAAGATCTAAATATACGAGCCAAAACCAAAAAGACCTTGGAAGATAATGTAGGAAAGCATTTACAGGACCTTGTAATAGGAAATGGTTTCATGAACTTCACAACCAAAGCATGAGCAGCAAGAGAAAAAAATAGATAAATTGGATCTCATCAAAATTAAAAACTTCTGCACCTCAAAGGATGTTATTAAGAAAACAAAAAGGCAGCCTACCCAATGGGAGAAAATATTTGGCGACCATATATCTGATAGGAACCTAATATCCTGCATGTATAAAGAAATCCTACACTTTAAAAATAAAAAGACAAACAACCCATTAAAAAAATGGGCAAGTGTCCTGAAAAGACACTTCTCCAAGGAAGAAATACAAATGGCTAAAAAGCACATGAAAAAATGCTCAACATCGCTTGCTATCAGGGAAATGCAAATCAAAACTACAATGAGATACCATCTTACACCCATCAGAATGGCAGCTATTAAAAAAACAGGAGACACTGAATGTTGGAGAGGATGTGGAGGAATAGGAAACCTCATCCACTGCTGGTGGGGCTGTGGTATGGTTTAGCCACTGTGAAGGATATTTTGGCGGTTCCTCAGAAAACTAACAATAGATCTTCCGTAGGATCCAGCAATTCCACTGCTGGGTACATACCCAGAAGAACTGAAAGCAAAGACACAAACATATATATGCACACCAATGTTCATAGCAGTGTTTTCACCATTGCCAAATGTTGGAAACAGCCCCAGTGCCCGTCAACAGACTAATGGATAAGCAAAATGTGGTACATACATACAATGGAATACTACTCAGCTGTAAGAAGGAATAAAGTGCTAACACGTAATAACATGGATGAATCTTGAATACCTTATTTTGAGTGAAGTAAGCCAGGCACTGAAGGATGAACATTATATGACCTCACTGATCTGAACTGAGGAAAGTGAGCAGTCTCTGAGAACCATTGTCTGAAATATAGGTTAAAAAGGGAGATTAAAAGAGGAGCAGGCTTTGAGCCATCACCCATATGGACATAATCTATGGTAAAGGGATAGAGTGTGGTTGTATGTTGGGGGATGGGACAAATGGGTGTTGTTCCTGGGTTTGGTGGTGTAGCGCTGGTGGGTGGGTGGATTAGGAAGGGCAGGTTCAAATTCCCAGGGCATGTAACTGTGAATCCTGGCATTCTATGGGTCGGGATAGGGTGGTGTCATGTGCCCTGGGGGGCTGGGGGGAAGGGAACAGTCAAGATCTAATGTGGAGTTTGGTGGTCATGGGAAAGGTTTTCATTATCTTACAGTAATAGACACAGGACATGGTAAATATCATCAAAATTATTAAACTATATCATCTAAATTGTAAACTATACTGTAAATCATTGACAATGTTTAGTTGCTATGTTTTGCTATCTGTATAACAGTTATAACAATGCTAATATCCAAAAAAAGGGGGGGTTTAATATGGGGTGGGGAAGTGGGGTGGTTTGGTATCTGGGAGTCTCTGGTACTCCATGTGTGACTTTGCAGTGACCTAAATCTTCTTTGAAAATTAAATGAAAATTTGGGAGACAATGGGGATTGAGAGGGGGAAGGTGTCATGGCACACCGGACATCCGATAACAAAGTGATAAAAGGAAAAAAAGAATATATATATGTATATTTATTTATATATTTTAAAAGGCATTTCTTTTCCTTTTTTTCCCCATTTTTTTGAATGTTCCAATTCGCTAATTATATTTTGTTTTGTTTTGTTTTTTTGTTTGATTATTTTTTTTCCTGAGTTTCCTTATATTTGTCTTTTGCAAGTAAGCTTATCATTGTTGTTTCTTTTTCCTATTAAGTGAATTTGATTATTTTATGGACTACATGTTTATGGAGGATTTGGATCACAGAAGGGTTACAATGGGTACCACACGGGATTATTGGTGGGGGCGTGTCTGGGAGGGGGTGGTGGGAGGGGCCCACCACCCTCAATGGACTTACACATCCTGGGGCCTTGCCACCAACCATAGACCACAGTTCACATTGTAGACTACACTCTCTCCCACACAGTTCTGAATGGTGTGTGCTGATTTAAAATGGCCTACATCTGTTGCCACAATGGCACTCAGGACAACTCCAAGTCCTGAAAAAGCCCCTGTATTTCAACTGCACATCCCCTCCCTGCCCCGAAAGTGTCCAGTGGCCACTGGCTCCACCTCATTGTTATAATTTCTTCCATTGCTAGAATCACCATATGTGTACAGCAGAATACCATCAAGTCCACTCTAGTCCATAGTTCTTCCCCCAATCCTGAGGGGACTGGGATGGTGATGTCCACTCCACCTCCAAGTGAGAGAGGGCTTATATCCCATGGATATGGTGGGTAGGATGATCCTGCCTGCAGATGCAGGCCCTCTCCATTCCCTGGGCTGACCATTGCCCATCGTTGTCACCTTACCAGGTGACTTGGATGAGTCCATTGAGCTGTAGGGTAAGAGTTGAGCTCCACCGAGATTCCACACACACCTGGCACATAGGTAGGTCAGAGGCTCCAGTCTCTGGAACTATACCTAAAAACTCCAGCATCACATATAGGTTTTAATAGAAGGGACTGATGAACCATGTGCAGAGAGGACTTATTTGAGTCCAATTCTGTCACTCTCAGGAGCACAGATTCCAAAAGAGAGCCCACTGATAAGGCGTCAGTCTCCAGGGCTATACCCCCTTATATAGGACTTGGGTGTCTCCAGAGCTCTCAGGAGCCATTCTGTGTGGGGTGATATGCACTTTGACGTTCTCTGAGCTCCTACTGAGGTGTGCGTAAGAGTTGCCTCTGGGATGACCTCCTGACTCTCTTTGAAGTCTCTTAGCCACCTGAACTCATTTGTCTTTACCTTTTCCCCCTTTTATTCAAGGTCTTTTTCCAGTTGTGTTGCCAGTTGGCACTTGGTATTAATCCCTCATTGCCAGGGAGGTTCATCCCCAGGAGTCATGTCCCATGTTGGGGGGAAGGTAATGCAATCATACGCTGAGTTTGGCTTAGAGAGAGGCCACATTTGAGCAGCAAGGAGGCTCTCAGGTGGCAACCTTAGGCACCCCATAACAGTAAGCTAAGTTTCAGTTACAAGATCAACCACTCATAAGGGTAGTCATCAATAACAAAAACTCATCAGTGGGCCATCCTCTTTTGACATACACTGTCCCTGCACTCAGAGGACTGTTGCTGCTCCCTTGGAGAATGAGGCATAGCTCTCCAGGCTAGGAATTCAGATTCCCTCATTTATTGAGTGATTGTCCGCCCACCGTGACCATGCCCCATCCTTTGATCTTTTGAACAATTTTGTATATCTTTCATGTATTTTCAGATGAACTTACTCCCATGAATCCCCACTCCCAGACACCCCCCACCAATAATCCCATGCGGTAGCCATTGTAACCCGTCTGTGATCTAAATCTTTGATGAACATGTAGCCCGTATAATAATCAAATACACTTAAGAGGAAAAAGAAACAACAATGATAAGCTTACATGAAAGAGACAAATATAAGAAAACTCAGGAAAAAAAATACCAAAAACAATCAAACAAAAAACAAAACAAAACAAAATATAATTAGTGGATTGGGACATTCAAAAAAATGGAAAAAAAGCAAAAGAAATGCCATATATATATATATATATATATATATATATATATTCCTTTTTTCCTTTTATCACTGTGTTATCAGATGTCCGGTGTGCGGTGAAACTTCACCCCTCTCTATCCCCAGTGTCTCCCAAATTTTCATTTAATTTTCAAAGAAATTTTAGGTCACAGCAAAGCCACACACGGAATACCAGAGACTCCCAGATACCAAACCACCCCCCTCCTTCCCCACTCTTTTTTCTTTTTTTTGGATGTTAGCATTGTTCTAACTGTTATACAGATAGTAAAATATAGCAAGTAAACATTGTCAATGATTTACAGTATAGGCTACAGTTTAGATGATACAGTTTAATAAGTTTTGATGATATTTACCATGTCCTCTGTCCATTACTGTAAGGTAATAAAAAACCTTTCCCATGACCACTAAATACCCCATTAGATCTTAACTGTTCCTTCCTCCCCACCCCACTGGTGCATATGACACTCCCCTGTCTTGACTCATAAAATGTCACGATTCATGGTTACATGCCCTGGGTATTTGAACTTGCCCTTCCTAAACTACCCACCTGTCAATGCTGCACCACCAAACCCAGGAATATCACTACCTATTTGTCCTATCCTTCTGTATGCAACTATACTCTATCCCTTTACCATGGATTATGTCCATATGGGTGATGGCTCAAAGCCTGCTCTTCTCTTTCTCTCCTTTGTTAATCTTTCTTTCAGACAATGGTTCTCAGAACTGCTCACTTTCCTCAGTTCAAATCAGTGAGGTTATATACTGATTGTCCTTCAGTGCCTGGCTTGCTTCACTCAACATAAGGTCTTCAAGATTCATCCATGTTATTACGTGTTAGCACTTTATTCCTTCTTACAGCTGAGTAGTATTCCATTGTAAGTATGTACCACATTTTGCTTATCCATTCATCTGTTGATGGGCACCGGGGCTGATTCCAACATTTGGCAATGGTGAACGATGCTGCTATGATCATTGGTGTGCATATATCTGTTTGTGTCTTTGCTTTCAGTTCTTCTGGGCATATACCCAGCAGTGGAAATGCTGGATCATATGGAAGATCTATTGTTAGTTTTCTGAGAAACCACCAAACTGTTCTCCACAGTGGCTGGACCATACCACAGTCTCACCAGCAGTGGATGAAGGTTCCTATTCCCCCACATCCTCTCCAACATTCAGTGTCTCCTGTTTTTTTAATAGCTGCCATTCTGATGGGTGTAAGATGGTATCTCATTGTAGTTTTGATTTGCATTTCCCTGATAGCAAGCGATGCTGAGCATTTTTTCATGTGCTTTTTAGCCATTTGTATTTCTTCGTTGGAGAAGTGTCTTTTCAAGACACTTGCCCATTTTTTAAATGGGTTGTTTGCCTTTTCATTTTCAAGGTTTAGGATTTCTTTATATATGCAGGATATTAGGCTCCTATCAGATATATGATTGCCGAATATTTTTCCCATTGCGTAGTCTGCCTTTTTATTTTCTTAATAACATCCTTTGAGGTGCAGAAGTTTTTAATTTTGAGGAGATCCCATTTATCTATTTTTTCTCTTGCTGCTCGTGCTTTGGCTGTGAAGTTCATGAAACCATTTCCAATTACAAGGTCCTGTAGATGCTTTCCTACATTATCTTCCAAGGTCTTTATGGCTTTGGCTCTTATATTTAGATCTCTGATCCATCTTGAGTTGATTTTTGTATAAGTTGTGAGATGGTATTCTTCTCTCATCCTTTTGGATATGGATATCCAGTTCTCCAAGCACCACTTGTTAAAGAGGCCATTCTTTCCCAACTGAGTGGTCTTCGTGGCCTTGTCAAATATCAGATAACTGTATATGCGAGGATCTGATTCAGAACTCTCAATTTGGTTCCATTGGTCAGTAGGTCTATCCTTGTGCCAATACCATGCAGTTTTAATCACTGTAGCTTTGTAGTATGTTTTAAAGTCAGGTAATGTGATACCTCCAACTTCATTTTTCTTTTTCAATATATCTTTGGTAATTCGGGAACTCTTGCCTCTCCAAATATATTTTGTGCTTAGTTTTTCCAGTTCCTTAAAAAATACAGTGTTGACTGTTATTGGGATTGCATTAAATCTGTAGGTTAGTTTGGTTAGGATAGACATCTTGATGATGTTTAGTCTTCCTATCCATGAACAGGGAATATTTTTCCATTTATTTAAGTCTTCTTTGATTTATTTTAACAGTGTTGTATAGTTTTCTGTATATAAGTCCTTTACATCTTTAGTTAACTTTATTCCTAGGTATTGGATTCTTTTAGTTACAATTGCAAATGGTATTTTTTTCCTGATTTCCTTCTGAGTTTGCTCGTTATAGGTGTATAGAAATGCTACTGATTTTTGAGCATTGATCTTATAGCCTGCAACATTACTGAACTCCTTTATAAGTTATAGAATACTTGTAGATTTCTCAGGGCTTTCTATGTATAGGATCATGTCATCTGCAAATAATGAATTTTTACTTCTTTTCCAATCTGGATGCCTTTTATATCCTTTTTTTGCCTCATTGCTTGAGGAAGTACTTCTACGACAGTGTTACATAGGAGTGGTGATAGTGGGAATCCTTGTCTTGTTCCTGATATCAGAGGGAAGGCTTTTAGGATTTCACCATTGAAGATGATGTTAGCTTTGTGTTTTTCATATATACCCTTATCATATTCAGAAAGTTTCCTTCTATTCCTATCTATTGCAGTGTTTTTATCAGGAAAGGATGCCCCATTTTGTTTAATCCTTTTTCTGCATCTATAGAGATGATCATGTGATTTTTTCTTTCAATCTGTTTATGTGTGTATTACATTGATTGATTTTCTTACATTGAACCATCCTTGCATACCCGGGATGATACCCACTTGGTCATGGTGTATAATCCTTTTGATATGTTGTTGAATGCGATTAGCAAGTATTTTGTTGAGGACTTTAGCATCTAGGTTCATTGGAGAAATTTATTTGTAATTTTCCTTTCTTGTGGTACCTTTATTTGGTTTTGGTATTAGGGTAATGTTGGCTTCATAGAATGAGTCAGACAATATTCCTTCTACCTGTATTTTTTGGAAATGCTTAAGTAGAATTGGTGTTAGCTCTTTCCGGAATGTTTGGTAGAATTCAGCTGTGAAGCCATCAGGTCCTGGGCTCTTCTTATTTGGGAGGTTTTTGATGACTGAGTCTATCTCTTTGTCTGTAATTGGACTGTTGAGTTCATCAATTTCTCTTTCATCAATGTAGGCTCTTCGTGCATTTCTAGTAACTTGTCCATTTCCTCTAAATTATCATTCTTGTTGGCATATAATTTTTCAAAGTATCCTCTTATGATACTTTTTATTTCTGTGAGGTCAGTAGTGATATCCCCTTGCTCATTCCTTATTTTGTGTATTTGCATCTGTTCTCTCTTTTTCTTTGGTAGTCTGGCTAATGGTTTGCCAATTTTATTGATATCCTCGAAGAACTGGCTTTTGGTTTTGTTTATTTTTTCTAGTGCTTTCTTTTTCTCTATTTCATTTAGTTCTGCTCTAATCTTTGTTATTTTTTTTATTTTTAAAGAAATTTTAGATTACAAAAATGTTAGTAGCAATGCTTCAATATGTGTCCATCAATTGTAACAAATGCACTGCACTAATGAAAGATGTTAATGTGGGAAAATGTGGGAGGGGGAGGGGTTGGGGCATAACTAATCTTTGTTATTTACCTCTTTCTACTTCTTTAGGTTTAGTTTGTTGTTGTTTTTCCAGTTCCTCCATGTGTGCAGTTATGTCTTCCATTTTAGCTCTTTCTTCTTTTTTAATATATGTATTTATGGCTGTGAACTTCCCTCTCAAGGTAGCTTTGGTGGCATCCCATAGGTTTTGATATGTTGTGTTGTCGTTTTCATTAATTCAAGTTAGTTACTGATTTCTTTTGAGATTTCCTCCTTGACCCACGATTTGTCTACGAGTGTGTTGTTTAACTTCCATATTCTTGTGCCTAACCTGTTTCTCTGGCCCTTAGTGATTTCCAATTTCATTCTTTTGTGGTCAGATAAATTACTTTGCATAAACTCAATCTTTCTGAATTCATTGAGAGTTGTTCTGTGGCCTAGCATGTGGTCTATCTTGGAGTATGATCCATGTGCACTTGAGAAGAATGTAAATCCTGCTGTTTTTGGGTGTAATGTTCTGTATATGTCTATTAAGTCCACGTCCTCTAATGTATTGTTGACAATCTTTGTTTCTTTGTTAATTCTCTGTCTATATGTTCTGTCTAATGATGATAATGGTGTATTAGAGTCCCCCACTATAATTGTAGAGGCATTAAGTTCTCCACTTAACTTTGCCGTAGTTTGCCTCACATATTTTGAGTCATCCCGATTAGGTGCCTAAATGTTTATGATTGTTCTCTCTTCTTGAGAGATTACCCCTTTTACTAATATATAGTGTCCATCTTTGTCTTTTACAATAGTTTTGCATTTAAAGTCTATTTGTCTGATATTAGTATAGCTAGTACTCCTCTTTTTTTGGCCATTGTGAGCTTGTAAAATTGTTTTCCAGCCATTCACTTTCAGCCTCCTTGAATCCCTGCATCGAAGGTGGGTTTCTTGTAGACAGCATATAGGTAGATCATATTTCTTTATCAATTCTGTCAGTCTGTGTCTCTTGATTGGTGAATTTAATCCATTAACATTCAGTGTTATTACTCACAACAAATTTCTTACTTCAGACATATTTTCTTTGGATTAATGTATGTTATATGTTGTTTTGTTTCTGTTTTTGTCTTTTTAGTTGTTTTTAAACTCTCCTCCACCTCTCTCTCCCTTGATTTTTGCTTTCAACTTGTAGAGATTCCTTTAGTATTTCTTGAAGTGCTGGTTTCTTCTTGACATTCTCTCTTAATTTCTGTTTATCTGTGAATATTTTGAATTCTCCATCATTTTTGAATGCCAGTTTTGCTGGATAGAGAATTCATGGCTGGAATTTTTTTCTTTTAGTACTTTGAGTATATCATACCACTGTCTTCTTGCCTCCATGGTTTCAGATGAGAAATCAGCACTTAATCTTATTGTGCTTCCCTTGTATGTGATGGTTCTCTTTTCTCTTTCTGTCTTGAGTATTTTCTCTTTGTCTTGAGCATTGGACATTTTGACAAGTATATGTCTTAGATTTGGTCTGTTGGGATTTATACTGTTTCGGGTGTGCTTTGCTTCCTGGATCTTCACATCCATCTCTCTCAATAGCGTTGGAAGATTTCAGACATCATTTCCTTTAACACTCCTTCTGTTCCCTTTCCATTCTCTTCTCCTTCTGGGATGCCCATAATATGTATGTTTGTGCGTTTTGTGTTGTCAGTTAAATTCCTGAGTCCCTGCTGGATATTTTCTATTTTTTTGTCTATCTGTTTTACTATCTCTTTATTTCAGCTGTATTGTCTTCCACATCACTAATTCTTTCTTCTGCCTGTTCAAATCTGCTGTTATGTGAATCCAGCCTCCTTTTGATTTCTTGGATTGTGCCATTGATCACCATCATATCTTTTATCTTTTTGCGTATGTTTACAATTTCTTCAGTATCTTCTCCCAGTGTCTTCTTTATATCCTTAATCTCTTCCTTCACTTTATGAAGTTGATTCATGATATTTGTTTGGGAATCTTTGATTAGTTGCTCAATGTTTTGCATATATTCCTGGTTTTTAGTTTGTTCATTGGAGTCGTCCATGTCTTCCTGTTTCTCGGTGTGGTTTGTAGTTTTTTGTTGCCCTCTAGTCATCATTTTACCTTCCTGGGTTTATTCAGTTGATTAGCTTCCCTCTTTCCTCTAAAGTTTTATTTAGCTGGTGATTCTGTGTGTGTGTTAAGTTTTCTCTTTGACAACTTTTTCTTCTTATTTTGTTGCCTTGCTTCTTTCTATTTTACCTTGAAGGCAAAAAATTAATGCCAAAGGTATCGAAAGATGTGATAAAGGCAGAAGGATAATAGTAATATTGATAAAAGTTTGAAGAGGGGCCGGATAAGACCAAATGAAATGAATATTTAACTCACATAGGCAGTGTAGAGTAATAGGAAAAAAGTGGAGTACCTACAATGGACTGGAAAACCAAATAGAGGAACATATATATAATGATTTAGAAGGCTAGAATGATGGGGAGGGAGAGAAAGAGTAAAGAAAGGTCTAAAAGGAAAAAGCTAATATTAATTTTAAAAAGAAGAAAACAAAATAGGTAGAATAGAAATTGCCATCCTTAGGTTGTGGGCTACTGAAAAAGCATGGCGTTTCAGAGCCACAACATAATGCAGAAGGTAGAGAGATTAAGAAATGATAAGAGATAGTTTGGGATACAATATCAATATTGATAGACAATGGGAAATCACCAAAGAAGAAGCACAGCAAAGAAGAGGTAATCCAGCAGCACCTAATTAAAGGGAAAAAAATGAAGGAAAACCAAAAGGGGGAGGAAAGAGGAAAGAAAAGCAAGAGATAACAAATAAACAGAGAAAAACCAAACAACCACATCAGCAAGCAGTCAAACAAAACTAAGGAGGAAGTGTTCCTTCAGGGTCCTTGCAGATCCTTTCAGCCTGCTTGCATTTATCAATTTCCCTTCAGGGTTCTATCTGCAGGTTTTGAGGCAGATTTTCATTATTAAACTAAATGAAGAACAGGAATTCATTTTTTTAAGTGAATGTCTTTTTAATTTATTTTTTGGTGACATAAGCGACCCAAAAGAAGTCCTCTGCTAGATCACCCCCTTCACCAAGGGGACCCTAAATAGGCTCGTGGAAACTAATCAAGCCCTTCCCACTTCCTGACATCCCCAGGGGAGCTGAGGCTCTGATGCTTGTCAGTGCAGAATGATAAAAACAGCTGATGCCACCCCCTCTGGGGCCAAGGCTCACTCTCAGTGTGCTGCTGGGTGAATCAGGTTTCCTCAGAAGATTCACCTCTCCCCTCAGCCTGGCCCTGTTTCAAGCCAGCTTATCTGCTCCCTAAAGCTATGAGAGTGTCTAGGCAGCCAAATCCATGGAAGTTAAACCCCTCTCCAGCTTCTGTCAGAGCCCTCCCTCCCTCAGAGTATACTTCCCCACACCAGGAGTGGGGATCATGGGTTCCAGATTCATGGCTCAAACCAGCCATTTTCCCTGTGGGTGGGGCTCAGCCATCTGTGTTAAACACCACAGGCAGGTTCAAATATCACGTATCTCCACCAATCACTCCATGCCATCGATCTGCCTGCTGCTAGATGACCAAAGCTTCTCGCTCCGTGTGCTCATAGCACAGACCCTCGGCAGGACCCTGTCCACAATCGGCCATCCCCAGAGAGCTAGTCAGTGAGTATCCTCCTAAACTGATGTCATCTTGCCTCCTCCTCCTCTGTTGGATTCTATTATAAGCTTTCCTGAGAATTAAATGAAGACATAGAGCAAGTGGCAGATTCTTTGGTTTCTCTCCAGAACCAAATCAACTCATTAGCCAGAGTAGTCATACAAAATAAGAGAGCCCTTGACTTGTTAACTGACAAAAAATAGGGAGCATGTATTTTCCTAGGAGAAGAATGCTGCTACTATGTTAACCAGTCAGGGATAGTTACCACCAAAATGTAAGAAATTAAGGATCAAATTCAAAGGAGGAGGGAACACCTAAATGAATCCTGGGGTTGGAACCTCAGAGAGTGGACCTCTTGGCCCTGCCTCTGGCTAGATCCTTGATTATCTTATTCACAGCAGTCACCTTCAGCCCTTGCATAATAAATGCACTCATCAGGTTCATCAAAATGACCATAACTCACATAACTACTACCAAAATCCTAGCCTTGAGAAAGTATAGGCCACTGACTACAGATGATGCCCTATGGGAATTATATGGGCATCAAAGGGGGGAATGATGAAGAAAGTGCTGCAGCTCTACTCCCACCTCAGCAGAGACTCACAGTTTTAGGAAGATAAGTCCTCCTCCTCCTCTTTTCCCTGGAATCTACAACTTTAAGAAGATAATGACTCCACTCCTCCCTAAGGCCCTCTTGCTTTAGGATGATAAGCTAAACTCATATCTCTGCTTTTGTAAACCCCACCTGCCCACTTGCTTAGGAATTTGCCCATATAAAGTCCCTATGAAACTCAAGAAAGTCAAAACTCAAGGCTCATACTTTGGGGACTGGATACCCTTCTGAGCCCATGCACAATAAAACTTTGTTCCTCCATCTCTCCAAATGCTGCTTGGGTTTCTCATCATCAGAATTTCATCTGCTGCAACAGATGATGCTCTGTTGCTAATACTGCCTGGGCCAGTGTTCTGATTACCTAGGACCCAAGACATGATGGGTATGTCTGGCCTCATGAGGACCTGAGAACTCTCAGTGACCCTTTCCATTTCCACCAAGGCTCAATAGCATACCAGAAGTTGCTTCTCAAAGGGAGTTGTAGCACAGTAAATTCATCTGGTAACTTCTTGTTCCAGGAGACAAAGATACTGTGAATTCCTATTGCTTCCTCTTTCTGTCAGAGAGACCAATTGTCATAGACCCTGGTAGCAGAAGGTTGGAACTCAAATGGATATCAAGGCTCTAAAGTTCCTAGAGGCACAGTGGCAGAAATGGCTAATTTTGCCACCTGCCAGCTTTGCTCTACTTCTGTCTCCTATTGGAATGTGCCTGATTTATTTGTCATGTGATATAATTGTGCTAGGAAGATACAGCAATGAGGACAATATGCAAATAGCACAATGTATCACACCATCTAGTGATAAAGGGACCACTTCTACACTTAAGCCCCAATTATCTATAGTTCAACATCAAAATCCACTCACCTTTCTCACTGGCCTGACAGTGATATTACAGGCAGAGGAAGTAGAGAAGATTACATCCACAGCTATAAAATCCATTATGTCTTCAGTAATGACATTTTCCTCAACATGGAGGTGATAATTGTCATTACTGGACTATGCAGTGATAAAATGGGAGCACTGGAGGTGCATGGTCAATAACTCACACAAATGTGATAGCCAGAATTTGCTGGGATATGGGACACATCCTCATAGTCACTGCCAGGATGTGCAGTGATACAGAACATCAATTCCTACCATTCATTCCCCTTTGAGATGCATGGCCAAAGAAGTAACTAATGAGCTATTGAGCCACAAGGTGGCAGTAATATGCAGCCTCCTTACCAGTGTGAACACCCAAAACCTCCCAACACTTTTCACCATCCCATCTCTCTCTTTCCTAAAATAATTGTTGCCTGGACACCTGTATTCAAAAGTACCATAGAAGTTTGTTCACTGCCCCCAAATTCCATAAGCACTGAGATAAGCCCCTGACACTTCCCCTAGGGAATTTAAATTTAGTCAATTTAAATAGAAAATCCCTTCCCAGAGGCCTGGTTCCTCAGTTGATGAGCAAAAGATGTCGGAGATTTTCAAACTGTGAATCCTCATCAAGCATCTGGACCTGAGGCTTATTGGAAGGACTATTATAGGCAAATTGTCTATGCAGAGACCATGGTTTTCCTTCTAGTTTTATGTTTCCAATGTTTTCCAAAGGAGATTTGTTCAAGGATATTCTTAGAGACCCTTTTCTCTAGTAACCACAAGAACATAGCTCAGTGAATGTGGGCTGTGTGTGGGCCCCTGCAACAGCACAAGTGGCCAGCAGCCTATCCTGTGGGTCTGAGATCATGCAACATTACTGGGCATGTACCCACCTCCTGTCACCTGCCAGTCATCATCATGGGCACTCCCAAAGCTTGGGAGACCTTCTTCCAAGTGGGTAGGGTACAATAAACTTGCTCATTTCCTTCCCCTGGGAAAGCCTCATGTTGTCTAGAAAATAGCTTGTATTCCCAATCAGGGGGGCCCTTTGTAACAACTGGAGTGGAATAATCATTCGCTAATACCCCATTGTCTCAGTGCAGCCCCAGCTCCATCTTTACTCTAAAGCTTATTTGGAATTAAGAGTCACCCAGAATGGAGTATGCTTGTTTAAGACCATTTAGGACATAGACAAACAAGGGTTAGGATTGCACTGTTGCTGGCCTTGCCCCAGCCTGGTGTGAGCTGATGCTCCCTCCCTACACTATGCTTCCTCCACTTGTAGCTCTAATTGACTGAGACTCTGTTGGAGGACAGGATTGGATGCTTGGTGGTCAAGATTTCTTGACTCAGCCTGGCTGAGAAGGGCATTTGTCTTTCCCTCATCATAAAGTCTGTAGAGTCAAAGAAGACTTCTCCTGGCTTTTGCAAATATCTATGTTTATTATCCCTTATCTCATTTTCCATGAAAGTTTTCATTTTCCTTTTCACATCTAGTTCTCCATCTTCAGGTTTAATATTCTCTTCAATACCAACTAATATCACACTAACCTCAGAATCAGTCTAAATAGACTTAGTTCACTGAGTTTGCTTGGTTCTACCAGAAGACTTTATTATTTATATTTATTCTTAAATTTTGATATTGTATTCTATGAATGCACTTGTTCTAAGTTTTTCACATTATTGAGATCATTCAATATTTGTCCTTTTGTCTCTGACTTATTTCACTCAATATGATGAATTCAGATTCCCAGGGGCAGGGATAGGTGTAGTGAATGGGGAATTAATGCTTAAATTGTACATAGTTTCTATTTGGGGTGACAGAAAATATTACATAATGGATATTGGTGATGGTAGCACAATATTGTGAATGTAATTAATAGAACTAAATTATATATTTGAATATCATTAAAAGAGGCAATATTAGGATGTATATGTGTTCCTAGAATAAAATGAAAAAGGACTGTACAATACAAACTGGGAATGCTATTTCAAATTATTAAATATAGTTAACAGTACAATAATAGTAGTATCTTTCTTGAATTATAAGGATTTTAGAACACTAACGCAAGGTTTTAATAATAATGTGGTATATGGAAACTACATGCTTTCTGCATGACTTTTCTGTATACATACAACTTCTCTAATAAAATGAAATTTATTGGAATGTGTGACTGGTATTTTAGTTTGCTTTTAAACTCTGCATTATCCATTATTCTTTCTGTCCTGAGATGTGAATAATTCAACTCTGAATAATATTATATGTTTCTTCTATTAATGCCTCCCCTAAACTTGGATTCCCTTCTTTTCTCTTGGCAAACCAATCAGTTTTATGGATTTTTATGCTCTTTATTAATATTTTGTTTTGTTCCTGACTGTGATCTAACCTTATATCAGTGATTACTTTTCTTTTGGCCAAATACCCTGTTTTGCTTTACTCTTCAGTGAACATCTGTCTGTAAAGCAGCAATATATGACATACATACTTCTTGAAATCAATTTTTTCACCTTAATTTTTACCCTCCTAGCTCTCTGATGAAATGAATTAATCCTAATAGTTCCTCAATCTCTTTTAGTTATCATTAAATGGAAATTTTGTCTGAAATTTCAAACTCACAAAAACCATAACTAACTGTTAACATTAATATAAAAAATATTTTATTTAATACATATTTTTAAATCCACTCTGTGTTAATGAACACAGGGTACTAAACAAAATTACAAGTGTGAAAATATCCCTATCTCCCCCTTTCCCCAATGCCATAAATTTCCTCACTATTAAAGCATCTATAAAATGTAAAAAAGAATAAATTTACAAAACGCTATTAAATGTGCTTTCCCTTGGCTTGACATAGACACATCCCCCCATGGAGTAGGATATTATTAGATAAATCATTAGTCTAAGTTAAACTCTAATTTTAGATTGTTTTGTGAAGAAAGGTAAACCTGGATGCTGAAAGGGTGCCTCACCCCTTTGCCAATTTCACCTGCCATGGATCTTGGCCCTGTTCTCTGAGTGTCCTGAGTGGCCCCTGCAGCCCATCTCCACCCTGCATGGAGGGTCCTTTTAGGCTCAGGGCATTTTCCCTCTAACCATCTCTACCAAGCCTTACCTAGATGGTCCCTTGGCTTCAAAATGCTCTATAGGGGCACCATACACTACTGATAGTATTTCTTGATACAGGGTGTTTTCTGTACTATACCTGGGTACTCTACAGGGAGACCAAGCACAGGATTCTTTGGAAACCCACACTCCTTGAAACCTGCTAGATGCTCTTACACAGTACCATGCATGGTGAATCCAGAGATTTTGGGGACTTTTGGTGGTCACATTTCTGATATGCTCCTCTATTATAAGGTCACATAAGAGAAGACTGAAGACCTATACATACAGAAATACAGGTGTTGATGTTCTGGAACTAGGTCTGTGAAAACGGTGCCACAGATGAGAAAGAAACAAGAAATACCAGGGTCAGGGACCGTCCATCTAAGGGGAGGAGAGTACTGCTGCATAAAACATCGTGGTTTTTATTTAGCTTTAGAACAAAGAAAATGCATGTGTGCATGTGCAAAGGTAATAGATATGTGATGGGTTACAAGTTACTAAAGTCAGCAAGTCTTTAAGGTTAATGGTTCAGTTCCCCTTACATTCCTGCATGTAACAGAACTTGTTAATCATTATCTGACATATAGTAGATACACTCCGTGAAGCACAGAATGCTTCTCCACTAGGCTCATACCAGCTCTTATCTTAGTGTCTTGAGACTAGAGACACCTGTTCTATACATACCAAGGCGGCCTGCTTTCTGTTAAGAGTCATGGCCTTTAATTGAACTCCTTAATTTCCCCCCCTTTTTATTAATTACTTTTTAAAGTGAAGGTCATAGGAACCATTATATAAGATGATACAAGGTGACCTCTTGTCACACTTGTCTTCTTGCATAGGTTCTTGTGACTCTGCTTTTCTTAAGTTATCCTCCTCTGAGACTATTACCCATCAAAGGCTACCAGCCAAGCTTTTGAGCTCTTACACAGAAGGCAATTTCATTTATATTTTATACTTCTTCAGGTTCCTTATGTGTAAGCCTTTATGTAGATAATTAGTAGTAAAATCATGGGTTTATTAGCACACTACTTTCTACCACAAATAATGTAAAATTAGTTTTTCATATCTAAGTTTCTTAACATAAATGCAATTATCTGATTCAATTTTTCATTTTTTCTATGAATATATGATATTACTCTAACCTTGAAAATACAAACAATTAGAATGCATAAAAAAATAATTCCTAATCCAATCCAAAAAGATATTTGAACTGTTTTTTATTTCCACCAGTGAAATGGATTGATAGTATTTAAATTTTCAGACAATTCATTCCAAAATTCTGCACCAGGGGTTTCTTTCAATTCATTTTGAGACATGCTCAATGCTTTCTTTTGCAATTCTAAAATATCTAAAGAAATATTATGCTTATATCCAATCAAATTATTTTTCCCAATCATGCTCACTATTATTATAAGGCAAAAGAGTAATGCAAAAAGAACTTTCATTCCCATGATATTTAAGGGCTCTTAACAAGTTTAAATTATAGATTAGATTACTCAAATGTATAATAGTTGTTTCAAGATCATTCATATGATCATTCAGTTCCATATCAATATGAGACTGGCTATGCCACATCTCACTTGCATTTTTATACCAATCCTTGACATATTGTTGAGTCTGGATTCCTTGATGCAAGGCTGTCAGCAATGGCTGCAGCAGTTATGATGCCAATCAGTCCCAAAATTATTGCTATTAAAAGTCCAATCAGTATTTTAGTTCTTTTTAAATAATGGTCAAGGAAGTGCTACAGCAACTGGGATTCTGGAGATTGTTGCCAATGTCTGGTCATCTGAACCGGTAACCATAGTCATTTTCTTCTTCTTGCTATAAAAAGAGTTTGATTTTTCTGCAAATATGAATTCTTAAGTCATGTAAATAAAGAGCAACTGGAGCAGCTAATGTTCCTTTCACCAAAAGTTACTTTTCCAATGATAAAAACTATAGGATCTTGTACACATACTCTTAGAAATTGAGATGATATTCTTTTAAAACTGGTTATATTAGTTTTATTGACTTGCCATTCAAAAATTGGGCCACTTCCCAAAAATAATTATCACAAATAATTTTGAGTTTTTTTAAGTTTAGTATCCCATGGTTGTGGAATAAGTCTTCCTTGATTTATCTAATTTATTGAGCTGTTAGTAAATGCCATATTACCTAAATTCCAGAAATAAGGATTACTGTCATTAGTGGTTTTGGTTGAATTGTTAATGAACCAAGATATGGCTGTGTTTTTTAACAGGCTTTGGCATTCCTATAAGGACCCTAATCTTTACAATTCCATAGGAATCATTAAGCAACACAACCTCTGTAAAACCATGACATACATGCCATTTGTCATTTAGAAAGCTGTTTTGAGAGGGACATGTAAGATTTACCATATTTTCTGATTTATATGGTAAAGAAGGGAAAATGAGAATATAAATTTGAGTTTGATTTTTCTCTGTTAACACTACACTGTGATTTTGAGGTTGCATGCATGAGGAACCATGTCCAATACAAAGAGTGTGGTCTATAAAAGGTAAAGTTAAATTTTCTATAAATTTCTCTTCTTCTTTTGGCTTTAAGGGTAGCCATAAATCTATAGGTCCCAGAAAATGGTGAGATTGATTAAGATAAATTGGGTAAGACTCATCGGCCCAAGTTAACAGCTCTAAAAGAGGTGGGTTGGTAATGTATGTCCAAAAAAGTGTAATTATGATATGGTATCTTACCTTGACCTAATACTTTACCTATAGTTAATCCAATGTGAAACCACCATGTCCATAGTTTAAGTTTTGATAGCATCTTCAACTCTAGGCTTAATTCTTCTTGAGGGGATCCACTGCTGTTCTCCTGTTTCTGTAATGATAAGAGCAAAACCTCAGTCCCCAATTTTTACCCTTCCTTTTTCTCATTTATTGGTTGTTTCATTTTTCCATTATATTGGTTGTCTACATTTTTCATTTTCATTCTTTTTATTAAACTCCCATTGTCTTTCTGCTGCTGTGGTATTAGAAATTTGTTGTCTATTAAGAAAATTTAAGGTAAGCAATGCTTTAGATAGTTTGTCTTTAGCAGATTCTCCTCCATCTCCTCCTTTTTGTCATTGCAATATTAATATTAGTAAGGGATTGCTTTTTTCTTTGATTGCTTGTCCTTGGGGGTTACATGGAATTCCTGTAACATATTTAATGTTCCAGTCACTGCAAAATTTTTTGAAAGATTGACTAAGATAGGCAGACCCATTATCAGTTTTTAGCTGTACCGGCAGTCCCATTACAGCAAAACAATGTAATAAGTGAGAATGTACATGTGAGACTTTTTCACCAGCATGAGCAGTTGCCCAAATAAAATTACAAAATGTGTCCACTGTCATATGTACGTATTGAAGGTGGCCAAAAGAGGGTACATTTGTAACATCCATTTGCCAAATTTCATTAGGTTGTTCTCCATGATGATTTATTCCTGGAGAGAACATGGGGGCATTTATGGGCCCACAAGTAGGATATTGTCTAACAATCTTTTTACTTTCTTTTACTGTTAAGTGGGGGATATTTATTATGTAAACCAGAAACATTAGTATGTGTAAGTTTATGGGAATCAGTTGCAGTTTTGATATGAACAATAAGCTTATCTACCAAATCATTTTGTGAAGCCATAGGGCCAGGAAGTTGAGAATGGGAATGAATATAAGTAGTGTGAATTGGATTAGATCATTCATGAACAGTCTTTTGTAATTGTAGGAAAAGAATTTCTAATTCAGAAATTGGAGTTATTTGAGCTGTTTCTATATGACAAACAATGTGACAGACATAAGCAGAATCAGACACAATATTTAAAGGCTCAGAACATCAATTATCAATTGAATAACAGCCATTAGTTCCACCTTTTGGGCAGACAAATAAGGTGTTTTCCAAGATTTTGTAGTTGGGCCTAAGTAGCCTGCATTTCCATTACTGCTGCCATCAGTGTAGTAAGTGCAGCACTGAGTGGTTGTTGTTTGACAACTTTAGGAAGAATCTATGAAGTACATTTAAAAAACTCTAAAAATTTTGTATTTGGGAAATGATTATCAATTGTTCCAATAAAATATGCTAAAGTCACTTGCCAAGAGTTACTGAACTGCCAGAGCTGAGAAAGCTCCTGCTTTGTGAGGTCCAGTATGATTTTATCAGTATCTCTAGCCATAAGGTGAATCAGGTGAATACGGCCTTTTGATATTATCACTGTAATTTTTTCAGGATAAGTATGAAGTTTTTTGTATCTTTGTTGGATAAGAATATCCATTTTATTATGCCCCCCTCTTGCCAAAGTATCCCAGTAGGGGAATGGCAAGATGGAAATATTAAAAGTGAAAGTGGAAGATTTATATTTATCCTTGTTAGTTGGCTACTTTGTACTCTTTTTTCCAACCATTTTAACTCCTTTTCTGCTTCTTTTGTGAAGGTTAGGAGGATGAGTTATCACATACATTTTTTTATATGCTTTTTTTACACCTGGGATGGCTCCCTCATTTGTTTGTTCATTGTTTTTTCTTGTCTGCTCTGATTTTTCTTTAGGAGGTACCAGGAAGCAAACCCTGGACCTCCCATGTGGGAGGCAGGCACCCAACTACTTAAGCCACATCCACTCCCTGCTCTTTTGTTGTTCTTTTTTTGGCTCATTGTCTGCTCATTGTCTTGCTCATTGTTTTTGCTCATTGTCTGCTCATTGTTTTGCTTGATATCTGCTCATTGTCTGCTCATTGTTTGTTTGTCTTCTTTAAGAGGCACTGGGAACCGAACCTGGGACCTCCCACATGGGAGGTGGACACTCAACTGCTTGAGCCACTTCTGCTCCTAGAGTATAAACTTTTGACAACATATCAGGTTTACCTCAAGGGGATCAGGTTTTTCCTTCATTCAAAGGGCTCTATGTCCATTAACTGGCTCAAATCTTGAATTTGGTTGAGAGTACCTGGCTCCCTACTTTGGTGGCTCAAATCAGATATAGATAGCAGATTTAGGGGTTTTACTCATAATTTAATTGGCTTTCCAGCATTTTTTATCTTAAAGACACCAAGATCAATTAACTATCACCTGAGGTCTCTGGGTCAAACCAGTCTGATTATTGCTATGGCAGTACCACCCCTAGAAGGTAACTACTTACCCTTTTTCTGTACCAGTTATGTGTCACCATTTAGTCTCTGACTCTCTGGGAACCTATTATTCTTGTTGAATTTAAGGAGCCCATTGTAATGGCAAAAATGTCCTAGTGCCATCCCTTGCATTCAGAGAACAGCAACACAGAATATGTGGAGGCTGAAAGTACTGTCCTAGTGCTATTCCTTGCATTCATAGTACAGCAACACAGAACATGTGGAGGCTGTGAGCACTCCCTCACACCAATGTATTTCTCAAAGTTTCGGTGAAGAGACTGTTATGGTGAACAGGCCACACATAAAACTCCCATCTCTGCATTACTCTTTTTCTAACTCTCTGAACATTTTCCTCACTCATTCTAAAACATTTTGGCATTTCTACTTCATTTAATGCAGGGCACTACCAAGTCCAAGCTTAGTAAACTAAACATGCAAATAGCTAGAATCAGTCCCAGCATTCTGAGCAAACATTGAACAGAGTCTCTGGTCAGGGCCACCTTACTGATAATTCAATCCACTCTTCCATTCCTTCTGCTCTGTTCAAGCACCATTACTATCCAATCCCATGCATATTCCTCAAACGTCACCTTATATAAATTGACAAACTCCTGCGGTTCTCTGTTGTGTGGTACATCTTCTGAGTTGGACCTGGCCCTTATTCTGCTATGATATGCCAGGTCTTAAAGCAACCAGAGTGGGTGGGTGTAGGCTTGAAAGAGAGTCAGCATTCCCACAGTCAAAGATTTGACTTTTCAGAGAGGACAGCCCTGGCCAGGGGCAGCCCATCCACCACACTCCCTTACCTTCCAGCATGCCCCATCTGCTCCCCTGCTTTATTTTCCTTAGCATTCACCACAATCAGACCCATTTTGTATTCTGTTTAATTTTTTTAATGTCCACCATCCCCAACTAGAAGTAAACACCATGAGGGCAGGGATTTTTCTATTTTGTTATTTTGACCTTTGCTATGTCTCTATTGCCTGCCAAAATGATAGATGCTCAATATTTATTGATTGATTCATTCAGTTATAGAGGCAATCAAAGAGATAAAATGTATATAATTTTGAGACTTACTTTTTAATTGTGGGAAGATATATAATAAAATTTAGAGTGATTAGAGCTATGATAAAATGAGGAAATGTGATAGCATCTAGGGTGGAATGGTGTGTCAATTTAGATCCAGTAGTCAAGGAAGACCTCATTCAGTAGATAATATCTGAAGAATAGTGTCAAGGAGGCCTGCAATACTTGAAGACAGAACATTTCAGGTAAATGAAAGTAGTGTGAAGACTTTTAGTGAAAACAAGCTGAGCATGTTCAAAGTACAGACAGAATGCCTGCCTGCTTATAGTGACAGAGGGATGAGGAGAATGGCAGAAGATGATGTGGGACAGTGCATCCCAGATGCCAGGTAAGGCGCCTACAATTTATTCTAGGTATATGGGAAGTCTTGAAAGCTTTTAAGTAGGTAAATGAAAATATTGTGCATGTGTGTTGAGAACACTTTCAGCTGCCATGTGCAGAATGGTTTGAAAGGGAGGCAAATTAGAGCAGTGGAAACAGATTAGAGACCACTGGATAATCCAGGAGGATGATGACTCAGTCAGTTAATCAGAGTAGAAGTAGAGCCTGGAATACTTCAAATGTTCAAGGTGAGGGCAAGATAGTCATTAAGGATGACTCCTAGGTATCTAGCTAGAAATTGGTAGATAAAATGGACAATGAGGAAGACTGAGGTGAAAGAAGATAAGGTGCCATGAGAATTGAGAGTTCTATAATGCTATGTTTATATTTAGAGTCACATTTTTGTTAGACATTCAAATATTAGTGAAATTAGACAGTTGGAATTGCCAGATTTATTGTCAATGGAGAAGAAGAGAAATATAAATTTGAAAACCATCAATATGTAGATGGCATTGAAAGACTTGGAACTATACAATATGATCCAGGGAAACTGTATGAACAGAGAATAGAGCCCCCTGGTCAGGCCTAAGTATCTCAGGACTCAGTACCCTCTAAAACTCCATGCACACTCAGTTATTCTAGTTTGAAGCCAACTGGGGAAGAATTGCTAATGATTTCACTTCAAATTGCTTCCCTAAATGAAGGGCTAAAGCAAGCAAGAAAATTTAGAGTAAATAAAGGAGCAATAGAAAAACACTTCTTAATTCAGCCAAAGGAGATCATAAGCAAAAGGACCTAGTTCACAATATGGATATACCTATTTCTAGATAACCAAAGAAAAATTTTTCAAAAATTAAAGAATCCAGATGATTTCTCTACAATTTCCTAAGAACAGCAAGCCCATGAGGTGTAATCATGGCATAAAGAGCAAAGAATAAGGAATTCACTGTGCAGGAAGATAATTTAAATATATATATATTAGATAATTTATATACATTTGGGTTTTTCATATTAAAATTAAAGATTTGTTGATGGTTGGACTTAATTATAAAATTCAGTTATACAAGGAAATGTGATAACTTTAACACAAATTTTTAAATAAAGCAGAACTATAAAAAACTTGACTAAAAAGACTCTAGTCCAAGTCAAGCATTTCAAGTATGCAGATATACAGAATTTTGAAAGGCAAAAACATGACATTAAATGACTTCTTCTGTCTTATTATCATCATTATTAATGGTAAAATTTGTGGAGAATATATACATATATATACCTATACCTATATGTAGTTTATATACACATATAATATATATGTCATCACAAGAAGTGTTTGAAAGGAGAAAATTTTTCTAGATATTTTGTCAGATACCAGTGTGAGCTCTCTGCAAATTTATAAAAATGAACAAATTTGCATCATACAGCCAACTTCAATTGTTTGAAAAATTGATTACTAATACATATTTTGATGCTTACTCTGTACCACACTGTCACAATATTTTACATGTATTAAGCTCATTTAATCCTCATTTTAATCCTATAAAGTAGTTACTATTATCTGCCTATTGTAGATAATAATAACCTGAGACACCGAGAAGATAAGTAACTTGCCCAAGTTCACACAGCTGATAAGTGGGTTTGAGAGAATTTGAGCACATGAAGTTTGGCTACAGAATCTATCTATCTAGTGATCATACTAAACTATCTCTCAAATGTAGAACAAAATGATTATTATCATACAGAAGCAGAAAATTATAATTTTTTATTGCTCAGTGATGAGAAGAATTCATCCACATTAAAACATGTGTCATGATACAGCAAAGGCAGTGCTGAGAGGGAAATTTTTAGCCTTCAATGTTTACATTTCTAAAAAAAGAAGGAAGAGCCAAAATTGAAGACAAACTGCACAGTGGAAGGATCTAGAAAAATAATGGCAAACTAATACCAAAGCAAGTTGAGGGAAAGAAATTTTTAAAAATCAGAGCAGAAATAAATGAAATTGAGAACAACAACAAAAAAATGGAGAGAATAAACAAAACAAAAGTTGGTTCTTTGAGAAGATAAAAAATCAACAAACCCTTATCTAAAATGACAAATAAAAAAAGAGAGAGGATGCAAATAAATAAAGTCAGAAACGAGAGGTGTGACATTATCACTAATGCTGCAGAAATAAGAGAAATCATAATAATAGGATATTATGAACAACTGTATGTCAACAAACTGGACAAAATAGATGAAATGGACAAATTCTTAGAAACACATGAACAAACAACATTGACCCTAGAAGACCTTAATAAACCAATCACAAGTCAAGAGATTGAAAGTCACCTAATAGAGCAACAAGAATCCCCCAAGTACATGGGCAGTACATAATGAAGTAAGACAGACCATTATGACAGGCCTTTGATATTGATAGTTGCACTAATGAACCTTATTCTTGTGAAATTGAAAGTTAGCCTAGTATTATATATTGCCTAAGACTTGCTTCCTGGAAGCCTACTTGTTGCTCAAATGTGGCTTCTCTCTAAGCCAAACTCAGTAAACCTTCCCTCTGGCATGGGACATGACTCCTGGGGATAAGCCTCCCTGGCACCAAGGGATTATTACCAAGCACCAACTAACAATGCATCTGGGAAAAGACCCTAACCTAAAGGGGTAAATACTAAATGCAAATGAGTTTTTATGGCTAAAAGATTTCAAAATGAGTCGGGAGGTCATTCCAGAGGTTACACTTTTGCACATCTCAGCAGGATCTCAACTGCCACAGTAAACAGTAACTCAAACAGTGAGTCTCCTGAGGGCTCTAGAGACATTTAGATACTATAGGCAAGAAAGATAATCTCAGGAATTTGGCAATCTGGCAGTGTTCTTTACTTTGGAATATATGCTCCCCAAAGTAACAAAGTTAGACTCATTAATAATTTCCCTACATATAGTTCTTCTGCTCCTTTTATTTGAACCTATAATTAGCACTATACTCATTAAATATATGTCCCAGAGACATAAATCTTCAGTCTATTCATATTCTGGTTGGGCCCTGAATCTCAGCAGATTTGCAACACCTACTCTCCTGTTCATCAGACTTGCCCAGGACAACTAATAAAAGGATGATGATGAACAATGGCCATCCCAAGAAACAGTGAGTACCCACAACTGCAAGCAAGACATTTCCACCCATCTGCCCCATGGGATCTAATTCCCCTCACAATCAGAAACAGAGTGGGTATCATCATCCCAAAATCTTCAATATTGAGGAATGAACAACCATAAAGGGGGAATGCAACTATGGAATAAGTAGATTTATTATTATTCTAGCAGTGGAAGAATGTGTATCATTGATATAAAGGCAGTGGCCACGAGAGTTTCTGAAGGGGAGGAGAGGGATGAATAGGTGAAGCATGGGGTATTTGGGGGGATACTGGAATTGTCCTGCATGACATTACAATAACAGATATAGGTCTTTATACATTTTGTCAAACCTATAAAATTGTGTGGTGCAAAGTGTAAACTGCAGTATAATGTAAACTATAGACTATGGTTAGTAATATGTGTCCATCAATTATAACAAATGTACCACACTAATGAAAGATGTTGTTAATGGGGGAAAATAGGGAAGGGGTAAGAGATAGGGTATATGGGAATCCCCTATATTTTTGATGTAATATTTATATAATCTAAAGCTTCTTTAAATATAAAAAAAATTAAACTTCCTCAAAACTTCCCTTTATTTTCAATGTAAATTTTCTGTAATCTAAAAGTACTCTAAAAATAAGGTTCATTTAAAATAAAACCTCGCCCTCTTTTCCTAGTGAAGAAGTTCATTCAGGAATCCAAATTTCAAGTGTGAAGGCTATTTGGTGAGTTAGTGTGAAGGTTTAACATGAGCTTGTATGTTTTCCTCAGGCTCCATGAAGAAATGAAGGTGGTAAAGCATCAGTCTAGGATGGTAGGATTCTACATACATTAAGCATCATCTCCCATTCTCAACCTACAATCAATTTCCTGAACTACTTCAGTAGTTCAGAGACTACATTTTTCTCTCCTTCCTCAATGCTGGGCAGACATCAGCAGAGTTCGTTGACCTTGACTCCTTTTGGGTATGCTTCTTCAGCAAACTCAGCTTTTACCATACATGTCACTTGTAGATACTATCCAAATTGGTGATATGGTTCCTAGCAACATCCATTACACAGTATTCCACTTGAAAAAAACTTTCAACTGATATATCTTCTTTGACATTGCTGCAAAAACATTATAATATTACTGTTAACTATCATCTATAAGTTACATTAGTGTGGTGGGAGGTGTGGGAGGTGGGCAACATGGGAATCCCAGTGGGTTCCGTGTAATATTTTAGGTAATCTAAGCACCTCTTAAAATATATGTATATATATATATATATATAAATAACATTTTTGTAAGCAAATACACATATATGCATATATATTTATATATCATTTTGCAAATGTTTGTATGTATTGTGAGAATTTTGATTTTTACCCATAATAATAATTCATAAAAAAAAAAAAAAAAAAAGTTACATTAGTTGTAATTTTCCCATGTACCACCATATACTTAATGCTTTATAAAGGAATAAGAGTCTTATACTATTAACCACAATCTTCCCCTATCACTAAAATGACTATGTTATAGAGTCCCTACGTTATTCTCTAGCTTCATTTCAATTAAAATTTACAACAACAGACTACCCCTTTCAGCCACAATCATATTTCTAAATCAGCAGTGCTAATTATACTCACTATAATGTATTACCTTCAGCTCTATTCATTTCCACAATTTTAAAATAAACTTTATTAAAAATTCTACATACATTAAGCATCAGCTCCCATTTTCAACCTACATTCAATTTCCTATTACCTATACTTTAGAGTTTACCTCCATGACACAACCATAGGGGGGGTATAAGATAGTATGGGATTTTTCCTTTTGGAGTAATGAAAATGTTCTAAAATTGACTAAGGTGATGGCAGCTCAACTCTGTGATGAATATGAGAGCCATGGGGTGGACACATTGACTGGATTGAACAAAGCATGGGACTGTATAACACAGTGAATCCTGTGGTGGAAGATGGACTGTGGTTAACAGAACAAATATGAGGACATTCTCTCATGAACTATAACAAGTATATAATACTAATACAGGGTGCCATTAACCAGGTGGGTTGGGGGAAAAATATACCAAATGTAAGATTTTGGCTATAGTTAGTAGTAATGTGTTTATGATCCTCTTTCATAGTTTGTAACAAATATTTCACAATAATGCCAGGTGTTGGTGGTGGGGCATGGGAGCTGAATATGAGGAAATGTATGCATGCTTTGTAAGTTCACAACTTAAACTATATATTTATTGTTTATGAATATTCATGTATGAATGATAAATTTCAATTAAAATGTTAAAAAGTATATTAAGAAGTACAAAGGAAAAACAAAGATAATTAATAAACTGACTCGCTTGGCTTGTTAAAAAAAAAAAAAAAAAAAAAAAAAAACTTCCAAAAATGAAAAGTCCAGGACCAGATGCATTTCAGGTGAATTCTAACAATTATTCTGAGATATCTAATACCAACTTCCTCCAGCTCTTCCAAAAAATTGAACAGGAAGAACACAACCAAACTCATTCTATGAAGCCAATACTCATCCTAATACCAAAGCCAGATAAAGATACCACAGAAAAGAAAATTACAGACTAATTTCTATAATGAATATTGTGGCAGTTTGGCATTGTTTATGAATTTCAAAATTAGATATTGGATTATGTTTGTAAACTGCTCTGTACCTGGGCATGATTAAATTATGATTAGGGCTTTGATTCGTCCACATCCATAGGACCTTGAGTTCCCATCCCCTGATGGGTGGGTACACACAGAGAAAACTACATGGCAGAGAAGAGAGTTGGAGTTTTGATGCTGGAGTTTTGAGCTGGAGCCTTGGAAGTAAGCACACAGAGGAGTAGAGCAGCTGAGCCCAGAGAGAATTGAACCCCATGAAGAAAGACCAAGCTGGTCACCTGATAGTCTACAGCTAGCCTTGTGGAGAATGCAGGGCAGATGAGCCCAGAAAGAAATGAGCCCTCGGGAGAGAGGAAGCCAGGAAGCCTGAACTCTTGGCAGATGTTGGCAGCCATCTTACTTCAACATGTGGCAATAGACTTTGGTGAGGGAAGTAACTTACACTTAATGGCCTGGTAACTGTAAGCTTTTACTCCCAAATAAATACCCTTTTTAAAAGCCAAAAGATTTCTGGAATTTTGCATCAGCACCACTTTGGCTGACTAATACGAATATAGATGCAAAAATCCCCAACAAAATATTTGCAAACTGAATCCAAAAACATATAACAAGAATTATATAACACAATCAAGTGGGTTTTATTACAGCTATGCAAGAATGGTTCAACTCAAGAAAATCAATTAGTGCAATAAACCACATTAATAAATTGAATAAGAAAAATCACATAATCATCTCAATTGATGAAGAAATGACATTTGAGAAAATACAGCATCCTTTCTTGAAATACTCCAAAAGATACTAATGAAAGGAAGCTATATCAAAATGGTTAAGTGCATATATGAAAAACCCACACCTAACATTGTACTCAATGGTGCAAGATTGAAAGATTTTGCACTGAGATTGGGAATAAGACAAGGATGTTCATTGTCACCACTGTAATTCAATATTGTGCTAGAAGTTCTAGCTACAACAATTTGGCAAGAAACAGAAATAAAATGCACCCAAATAGGAAAGGAAGAGGTAAAACTTTTGCTATTCACCAATATGATCCTATACCTAGAAAATCCTGAAAAATCTAAAACAAAGATGCTAGAACTAATAGAGTTCAGCAAAGTGGCAGGATACAAGATTACTATGAAAAAATATGTCTATACACTACTGATGAGCAATCTAAGGTGGAAGTCAGAAAAAAATTCCATAAAGTGACTAAAAGAATCAAATATTTAGGAATAAACTTAACCAAGGACATAAAGGACCTGTATTCAGAAAACTATAAAACATTGCAAAAAGAAACCAAAGAAGAACTAAATAAATGGAAGGACATTCTGTGTTCATGGATTGGAAGGCTAAATATCATTAAGATATAAATTCTACCCAGGTTGATTTACAGATTCAGTGCAATTCCAATAAAAATCTCAACAGCCTATTTTGCAAAAATGGAAAAGCCAATTATCAAATTTATTTGGAAGGGTAAGGGGCACCAAATAGCCAAAAACACCTTGAAAAAAAAAAAAAAAACAAAGTTGGAGGATTTCCACTTCCTGACTTTAAATCATATTACTTAGATACAGTGGTAAAAACAGCATGGTACTGGCATAAAGACAGGCAGATTGACCAACGGAACCAAATTAACAACTCAGAAATAGACCTTTACTTTTACGGTCAAGTGATTTTTGGCAAGGCTGTCAAACACTCCCAGCTGGGCAAGAACAGTTTATTCAACAAATTGTGCTGGGAGAAAGATATACATATCTAAAGAAATAAAAAGGATTTCTATTTCACAGCTTTTACAAAAATTAACTCAAAATCAATCAAAGACCTAAATAGAAAAGCTATACCCATAAAACTCCTAGAAGAAAATATAGAGTAACATCTTCAAGATCTTGTGGTAGGAGATAGTTTCTTTTTTTGTTTGTTTGTTTGTTTGTTTGTTTGTTTGTTTTCAAAGGGATTGAAATAAGTTTATTTCATCTCCATTCTCATCAGCATTCTTAGATTTTTTACAGTGTTTGGATTTCACATTTTGGACATGTATCACTTCATTATAGAACACCAAACGGGCAATCTTAGGTCATAAAAATAAAGAGATGCAACTAAAGCAGTACTTTATCCTTTACATTTTTTGCATTAGAGAGAAATTATTTTTTCCTTACATTAAATAAGTTACCAACTGACTTTTCTCTAGAAGGATTGTCCCTTAACCGCCCCCCCCAAAAGATTCACTCAGATTTTTCTCAAAGATGTTTATGGATTACATTGGCATACATAAGTTCCCAGTCATATCTACTCTACCTCGCCAATTAAAAATATTGAAGGTAAGGAATGTATAAGAATTGAGGTAACAGTGAAAACTGTTAATGATGTCATTTTTCACATATATTTTTCAAAGTTATTTTATATTTCACCTCCATATCCAATCAGGAAGACATATGTAAGGTATTGAGAGTCCCATTTTTAGATAGGAAAAGGACACTTAACAGCTAAGTGATCTACTCAGACTAACACACCTATCTAATAAAACAACCAGGACTAGTTCCATACTATATTTTATTTGTACTTCCTAATATTTGATAAATAATTTAGAGTTCACAAAGACCATTTAGACCCATTATCTGATGCTCAGAATACAGTGAGGTAGAGGAAACAGGGTCTTTGCTACCAAGGGGTTGAGGTGGAACTCAAGTCCAGGTATTTGCAGACATATTGCAAAGCAGAGGGTTCTTTACCTGCCTAGGGATATTTATGAATCTGTCCACACTCACTACATTCTCCTGGCAACTAGTGTTTCTTTTTTTTTTTTTTTTATGGGTAAAAATCAAAATTCTCACAATACATACAAACATTTGCAAAATGATATATAAATATATATGCATATATGTGTATTTGCTTACAAAAATGTTGTTTTTATATATATATATACATATATTTTAAGAGGTGCTTAGATTACCCAAAATATTACATGGAACCCACTGGGATTCCCATGTTGCCCACCTCCCATACCTCCCATCACATCCCACACAAACATCTCCCACAGTGTGGCCCACCACCCTCAATGAACTTACACATCCTGGAGCCTTGCCACCAACTATAGACCACAGTTCACACTGTAGACCACACTCTCTCCCACTCAGTTCTGAGTGCTGTGTACTGATTTAAAATGGCCTACATCCATTGCCACAACAGTACTCAGGACAACCTCCAACTCCCAAAGAAGCCACTGTATTTCAACTGCTCATCCCCTCCCTACCCCAAAAGTGTCAAGTGGTCACAGGATCCACCTCATTGTTATAGTTTCTTCCATTGCTAGAATCACCATATGTGAACAACAGAATAACATCAAGTCCACTCTAGTCCATAGTTCTTCCCCCAATCCTGAGGGGACTGGGATGGTGATGTCAACTCCAACTCCAAGTGAGAGAGGGCTTATATCCCATTGATATGGTGGGTGGGATGATCCTGCCTGCAGATGCAGACCCTCTCCATTCCCTGGGAAGTCCATTGCCCATCGTTGTCTCCTCACCAGGTGAATTGGATGAGTCCATTGAGCTGTAGGGTAGGAGTTGCAGCTCCACCTAGATTTCATGCACACCTGGCACATAGGTAGGCAGGAGGCTCCAGTCTCTGGAAGTATACCTAAAAACTCCAGCATCACATATAGGTTTGAATAGAAGGGACTGGTGAAACATGTGCAGGGAGTACTTATTTGAGTCTAATTCTGTCACTCTCAGGACAACGGATTACAAAATAGAAACCACTGATAAGGCATCAGTCTCTTGGGCTATCCTCCCTTATATAGGACCAGGGTGTCTCTGGAGCTCTCAGGAACCCCACTGAGTGGGGTGATAGGCACTTAGATGTTCTATGAACTCCTACTGAGGTGTGCGTAAGAGTTACCTCTGGGATGACCTCCTGACTCTCTTTGAAGTCTCTTAGCCACTTGAACTCATTTGTCTTTACTTTTTTTTTTTCTCTCTCCTTCTTTTTTTTTGTTATTATGGGTAAAAATCAAAATTCTCACAATACATACAAACATTTGCAAAATGATATATAAATATATATGCATATATGTGTATTTGCTTACAAAAATGTTATTTATATATATATAGATCTATATATACATATATTTTAAGAGGTGCTTAGATTACCTAAAATATTACACAGAACCCACTGGTATTCCCATGTTGCCCATCTCCCACACCTCCCACCACATCCCACAGAAACATCTCCCACAGTGTGGCCCACCAACCTCAATGAACTTACACATCCTGGAGCCTTGCCACCAACCATAGACCACAGTTCCCCCTTTTATTCAAGGTCTTTTTCCAGTTGTGTTGCCAGTTGGCACTTGGGAAAAGTTTTCAATTAGCAATAATCGTTCCTCGGATAAACCTCATTGGCTACGATACTGCCACTGTGCAAAGCTGCCAGTTGGCACTTGGTATTAATCCCTCGTTGCCAGGGAGGCTCATGCCCGGGAGTCATGTCCCACGTTGGGGGGAAGGTAATGCAATCATATGCTGAGTTTGGCTTAGAGAGAGGCCACATTTGAGCAACAAGGAGGCTCTCAGGTGGCAACCCATAGGAACCACACAACTGCAGGCTAAGTCTCATTTACAAGAGCAAAAACTCACAAGGGTAGTCATCAATAAAACAAACAAACAAACAAACAAACAAACAAACAAAAAAAACCATCAGTGGGTCATCCTATTTTGACAGGCAGTGTCCCTACACTCAGAGGACTATTGCTGCTCCCTTGGAGACTGTGGCAGAGCTCTCCAGGCTAGGAATTCAGATTCCCTCATTTATTGTGTGATTATCCACCCATAGTGACCATGCCCCATCCCCCGATCTTTGAATGATTTTGTATATCTTTCATGTATATTCGGATGAACCAATCCCCACGAAACCCCCCACAGACACCACCCCCAAAAATCCCCCGCAGTACCCATTTTAACCCTTCTGTGATCCAAATCCTCCATGAACATTTAGTCCATAAAATAATCAAATACACTTACTAGGAAAAAGAAACAAGTGTGATAAGTGTACATGCAAGAGACAAACATAAGGAAACTCGGGGGGGGGGGGAGAAAGAGAGAGAAGGAAAAAAAACAAATAATCAAACAAGGAACAAAACAAAATAAAATATAATTAGTGGATTGGGACATTCAAAAAATGGGGAAAAAAGCAAAGGAAATGCCTTTAAAAATATATATATATATGTATATGCTTTTCTTTTCCTTTCTCTTTTCTTTTTTCCCGTTTTTCCTTCCCTTTATCACTTTGTTATCGGATGACTGGTGTGCCATGACACCTTCCTCCTCTCAATCCCCATTGACTCCCAATTTTTCTTTTAATTATCAAAGAAGTTTTAGGTCACAGCAAAGTCACAAACGGAGTGCCGGAGACTCCCAGATACCAAACCACCCCCCCTTCCCCACCCCATATTAACTCCCCCCCCTTTTTTTTTTGGTTGTTAGCATTGTTATAACTGTTATGCAGATAGCAAAATATAGCAACTAAACCTTGTCAATGATTTACAGTATAGTTTACAATTTAGATGTTACAGTTTAATAATTTTGATGATATTTACCATGTCCTGTGTCCATTACTGTAAGGTAATGAAAAACCTTCCCCATGACCACCAAATAACCCATTAGATCTTGACTGTTCCCTTCTCCCCAGCCACCCAGGGCCCATGATACCCACCTCTCCCAACCCATGGAATGTCAAGATTCACAGTTACATGCCCTGGGGATTTGAACCAGCCCTTCCTAATCCACCCACCCCCCAGTGCTGCACCACCAAACCCAGGAACACCACCACTCATCTGCACCATCAACCAACATGCAACCACACTCTATCCCTTTACCATAGATTATGTCCATATAGATGATGGACATACTCTCCTTTGTTAACCTATCTTTCAGACAATGGTTCTCAGAGACTGCTCATTTTCCTCAGTTCAGATCAGTGAGGTCATATACTGTTCATCCTTCAGTGCCTGGCTTGCTTCACTCAGCATAAGGTCTTCAAGATTCAACCACGTTATTCCATGTGTTAGCACTTTGTTCCTTCTTACAGCTGAGTAATATTCCATTGTATGTATGTACCACATTTTGCTTATCCATTCGTCTGTTGATGGGCACCGGGGCTGATTCCAACTTTTGGCAATGGTGAACAATGTCGCTATGAACATTGGTGTGCATATATCTGTTTGTATTTTTGTTTTCAGTTCTTCTGGGTATATACCAAGCAGTGGAATTGCTGGATCATATGGAAGATCTATTGCTAGTTTTCTGAGGAACCGCCAAACTGTCCTCCACAGTGGCTGGACCATACCGCAGTCCCACCAGCAGTGGATGAGGGGTCCTATTCCTCCACATCCTCTCCAACTTTTAGTGTCTCCTGTTTTTTTAATAGCTGCCATTCTGATGGGTGTAAGATGGTATCTCATTGTAGTTTTGATTTGCATTTCCCTGATAGCAAGTGATGTTGAGCATTTTTTCATGTGCTTTTTAGCCATTTGTATTTCTTCCTTGGAGAAGTGTCTTTTCAGGTCACTTGCCCATTTTTTATATGGGTTGTTTG